>JAODUD010000026.1:460371-480030 GCA_026784285.1 Stomatorhinus walkeri | reverse complement strand
GGTTTGGGGGGTGGATGATGGACACAATCCTGAGTAGGCCACCTGTGTGAAGGGAGATCTGCGATCGGTTTACTGCTGAGAACAAAAATCCCAAAAACAGTGCTTTACAAAACCAGGGCCCTCTGCAGGAGCCGTCAGTGGCTGAGCAAGACGTAGACACCCAGAAGGAACTACAGTAGGAGCAGAAGCAATACAAGTCAGTATGATGCAGAGTACGCATAATTAAAGCTTGAGAGGTACACATCATACCTCAAGCAACAGCATGTATAATGCTTTGGAAGGCTCTGCCTCTCCAGGCGGATGTGGTCAGTCTTTATTTGGGTGAAGAATGGTGCAACCACGGTATAATAGGACATTTGAGGGGGAATGTTGTTCATCTCATATAGATCAATAAGTTTGAAACTGCCTTGCTAACCATGGGCGCCAGAGACCGCAGGAGCTGCTGACAGATGGTATTTGACTGTACAGCGCTTCATAATGAATTGTGGTCAGTCTGCCAAACAGTGGCAGAGACCCCAGACAGAGAGCTTGTTAAGACACTTGGGAGGAACCGTCAGTCAGTCCTAGCAGAGCTCTGGCTGGAGCAGCAGGCCTGGGGCAAGCCAGGAGTCCTCTCACTGAAAAGTCCAAGTTCTGAAAAGACAAATTTCTCCAAATTGCCATGAAGAAGGCAGATAAATGTGTTGGACCTGTCGTTTTTTGGTTCTGCTGTAGTGACATTAGGAAGCTGTGTGCATACTGTAGATGTACGGCTCTTCCAGAAGTTTCCACTTTATCAGCGTCCACTACTCTCACTAGGCCGAATAACCTAGATCATTCCTTTCCTGCCCATCTGTAGCTGGCATTTCAATCTGTCACATGCCCCTCAGAATGAGAATGTTGCATACAGTAAATTCATAATGCATGTTCTGTAGAGAATGTTTCTGTCTGGGGGATCTCATCTGCTGACATCACCAAAGTGTAGACAAGGGCCAGCAGCAGTTTATGTAGAGCAGCCCCGGAGGATAACAGTCCTGTAAATCAGCGGTATATTTCCAGATTGTTGCTATTAACTGCTCTGTAATACCTGTAGTAACAGGAAAAATGCCAGCAGACTGTTCCGATAGTCGAGCATAAAGACCCAGCAGCCTTGTCAAGGTGTCTTCAGAGCAGTGGTGCACCACACCCACAGGATTAATCTTCTGTTGCAGTGGGATGGCTAGAGATGACCTCTGTCACTGTTTATATTATCTTATCATCGCTCCTGTCTGACAGTGAGAGATGAGGCTTTGAAGTCTGTAGTGGGAAGTTATTACTGTGGTCAGTTTTGGTGATTATGAAAAGTATAAGATATGAAAGAGGTCACTGCAGATCTTTTGTTCTCTACACACACTGCATTTATAACCAGTAGACACTGCACCTGACTCACTGGATTTTCCACTGGTTACATTTTAATTTTGTTGTGTCTTTTGGGGGTTATGTAGGTTTTGCTTATCAGTGAGCAGGCCCTTCTAATCACTGCAGCTGCAAGGTCTTAGTCCATGAAGAGGCCTGCTTTACAGCAAGTTTTGCTGCATGTCCAAATGGATATTCACAAAGGCTGCATTCTTCTCTCTGTCTTCAAACTGTACATTGATGCATTTTGGGCAAATCATAAAAATGGAGTTATTATGGGCCCCCAGCATTCATTTGGACGCAATATATTCACTTCCATTCTGTGAAAAGCTTTACAAATGGCAGGGCACAAAATGAGCCCCCTTTTTGAAACAAATCAGTTTAGTTTTCCTTAGAAGATCTTCCTGTCAGCACAGTGGTTTTGCTATTTGCATGAACCATGTAAATTGGCAGTGGGTCAGACTCCCACAGTTTCTAGCAGTACCAAGGAGCTTTCTGAGTCAAACTGGACGTCACCACTTCTGTGGTCGTGGCTACAGATCTGTAGGATCAGGGAAGTGCTTACGGTGGCAGTGGGGCCTCATTTGAAGGGCTAGGTGCATTTCATCACGGAGATTGGGATGCATTCTGCCATTTATGCTGAATGGCCTCAGAATGACCACGTCTACTAAGCTAATTAACAAGAAAGATGGGAAAAGGAAAACATAGGAAAGTATAATCAGGTATCTGTACTGTGTGCTCTCAGCATTGAATCTTGGCCTAAAAAAAGCAAGTGATTTAGTGAATCCATGGAAATAATTAAGCCAAACCTACGCTGACCAATTATTTTCTGTCATTGGCTAGATTCTGACACGTGAGGAATCATTGCGTTTAGCTGTGAACCTAATAGTACAGATAACATGCAGCCACATGACAACAGCATGCTTAACCTTGTCAGTGTGTTATCACCAGTGCAGACAGTGAAATGTTGTCAGTGTGTTATCACCAGTGGAGACAGTGAAATTATAAACATGTTGCAGGTCGAATAAATGAAATATTGTGGCGCTCGACTGGCGACAAGATCATGAGGTAGACAGAAGAGTTCAATTTTTAGTGGACTCTTTCATTGTGTGATCCTTTAAGGGACAGTGGAAATACAAAAAGCAAGAATAAACTTGCACACAGACTGGGAGCCTTTAAGGAGATAAAAGTGGGTACAGGCAAGGAAGAGTGCAATTGGACTACTAGACTTAAAGGCTCATTTTTTCGGTTCGCCAACATATAAAAACTTCAAATCTGAAACAGATCAAAGTAATAAAAAAACAGAACCCATATGAACTGTTATTTTACTCTCATTTTTGCTTATGTAATATTTCCGTTTCGTTCTTTTTTGAAACGGGTGGAAATTACAACATTTTCTCAAAAGGCACCAAGGGAAACTAGCCAAGTCCCAGCACCGGCACCAGCACCGGCTCCGTGTTGGTGTAAACGACAGCAAACCAGTCCACCTTGCCTCAGTAGTGTGGGGATTCTGTTCTCTCTTACATATGTATGTAATCACACGCTGGCAAGGATTTGATCCTTTTTGACTGAAACAATTAATTTTGTAATTAACTATATTTGTGATTGTTTAACTGTTTTTATAGTTGATTGGCTTATTGTATATAATAAACTTACTTCAGATCAGTTCTGCCTGTGCCTTAGATCACAGGATATTTGTAAATAGTGCCACTGTAGGCCAGCCTGGTCTGGTTTTTTAATTTTTCAAAGCTAAATATACACTCAACGACAGAAAAAAAATGAAACACCCAGACGGAGGGGTGGAAATGAAATGAATCAGCACGTGGTGAACGGTCTGTAATAGTGACTGTAATAGTGATTATTATATCAGGTCAAACGGACAACAGGGTTGGCAGTATGGGCTCACTGCTGGTCCCATGTCAGTAGGGTGTGGCACCCCCTGGGCCTGGATACATGTGGCGATACGGTGCAGAAGGGAGTTTTGCAGCTGTTGTAACTGGCTCTCGAGATCCTGCAGATTGGTACTGGGACTGAGTTGACGTCCAAGCTGATCCCATACATGTTGCATTGGGGAAAGATCAGGGGACATGGCTGGTCATGGGACCTCATCATGAAGCAGGCAATCCGTAGACACACGTGCCGTGTGTGGATTGGTGTTGTCTTGTCGAAAGGTTGTACCAGGGTGCTGTCACAGGAGGAGTAAGACATGCGAACGCAGGATGTCACTGGCGTAGTGCTGTGCCTTCAGGATCCCCTCGAATCACTACCAGGGATGACCTGAAGTCATACCTTATGTCTCCCCACACCATGATGTCAGGAGTAGTGCAGGTGTGTCTCTCCACAACATTGGCAGCACTGGTCCTCTCCTCTCAGCACCAGGATACGTGCACATAACGGTCATCCGTGGTCATGCAGAACCGAGATTCATCACTGAACATGTTACGGCGCCACTCATCATCAGTCCAGCCAATTTAGTGGACAAAGTCTGATATGATTTAGAAATGATTCTTATGCAGTGATTTTGCCTCTTCTTTGGAACAGAACCTCCCACACTGT
Source organism: Stomatorhinus walkeri (assembly GCA_026784285.1). NCBI lineage: Eukaryota > Metazoa > Chordata > Actinopteri > Osteoglossiformes > Mormyridae > Stomatorhinus > Stomatorhinus walkeri. Next base: position 476,100 of record JAODUD010000026.1, on the reverse strand, counting down.
ACTGAAACAATACTGCAGTGCCCACCAGGACAGTGAATGAGAGCACAGAACAGCAGGTTTTTGCCTGGCCACCAGTTCCACTGGAGTTACTAGGCAAGCTCTGTACCGGAAATTAAAAGACAAGCAGTTTCATCTAAAATATCTCCAACTTTACTTTTTTCCCATGATTTCAACAAATAACAGTTTTTTCCCCCTAAATGATGGTTAGTGATGAATGGTTAGTGAAGAAATAGCGATTTGTGTTTCTGATCAAAACAGATACTAGAGAAAACACTGGCCCAAAGGGACAAATGATTTGCAAATCATATTGGGCCTCAGGAGTCACAATTGTGTTACTGATATATGCCCAGCCTGGAGTTTGAGAAATGTGAGGAGTTGAAGGTCAAGTTCACAACAAGGGACTCCAAGGATAGCAAATGTGAGCACGGGATGGTAAAGCAGTGGGGTTAAGGGTCAAGACTGTATTGGTAGGACCCATGTTGCCGGCCTATGTCAGCCACGGACAAACAAACTGCCATAGAGGTAATTGAAGTATTCAGGTTGACAAATAGCCAACAACTCCATGCCTCTCATCATTATCAACAAGGCGTCATTAAGTCTGAAATCAAATTAAACTGAGCAGAGAGAGGAACTAGGATATTTCAGGCATCTTTATGTTTAGTCCTTGTCAAGTAAGCTGTCAAGTTAGCAAAAGTCCTCAGTGTTTTTATCCCAGGCTGTACGTGATGTGTGATAGAAGAAGCAGATTTTCTTTTTCCTTTATGGACCAGACAATGAAATGTTACCAAGCACCGTAAAAGTCAAAGAGCTTTTTCAACCTCAAGAGGATCTTGTATTGCATTTAAAACAACTTCTGTCTAAACTCATATCCATGCAAAGCGCATTGAAGAGACTGTGTGGAATTGGGTATTTGGGAATAATTGGGAATATAGTTGAAAATTTTTTGGTTAACTCATTCCTCTTTGACATTGTTTTGGGAAAAATTGTGTAGTATGTTAAGCTTATGCTAGATTTATGCGGCTAAAATCGGTTTGCTAATTACCAATATAATTTCATGGCAGCTCATTCTACTTAATACTGTCCTCTTTGCATAAATAAAAGCATTTGCCTTGGTGGAAAAACAATCTGCAATCCCACAGACCATTTGTGGGCCACGTGAACCCTATATGGGCACTTATGGTATCATTTAACTGTGCAGAACACTGTGTGGAGGACTGTGACAGGCAGGATGATTTATAGTGCAGTAACTCTAGGATGTGTTCTGTCAAAGCAGGACAATACACAAGCCAGGGACAGTATGCTGTGATTCTGTGACACTGACTTTTCTAAAAAAAAAAAGAAGAAGAAAATGTGCCAGTGTTTGTCTGGTTTATATCCTGGGTTCTTATGAAAAGCAAATAAGAATAAAAGAATTTGTATTGGTTGCAGTGCGGCAATCCTGGTATTGTCGTGCCTGCTGTTTGGATGAAAGTGCAAAGCCAATACATTTTCAGGGGAAAACTACACAGAATGGATAGTAATATCCCTTTTAGACTCAAGATACATGCATTCAGTGGGTGCACCTACCTTAGTACCAGGTAGGACCCATTCTTGGTGCTACATCCGCTTTGGGCTTAGAAAAGCTGTGTATTCAGAGAAGCTTTTAGAGAACCATTCAGAGCACCATTGCTGTAATGAGCCATGATTCTCACACGTTCCCTTTTTGTTAGCTATAATGAGTCTGACCATTCTCCTCTGACATTATCATGGTGTTTTTGCATTGACTGGAACTTTTATATATAGATACTGTAGTAGGCCTGGCCAGAGTATAAGAAAACGGTGACTGCTGGCACTGAGTGGTGGAATGACATTACTGTACATATCTTTTTTTAGTCTCTAAAACCTTCTAATGCAGTTGTTCTCAAACTTTTTACCTGTGTGTACCATAGTTTTAGAACTCCTAGTTTAAAGTCAATAAATGAATAAATTTAACCAAAATTGAAAAGATTGTATTAGTCCTTCAGGCCACCCTATCTTTGGCCTCACAGAGACTGCTCTGTGCTGGTTTAACTCATACTAAGTGTCTTGTGGTACAGAGGTGTCTAAATCACACTACATAACAACTGGAGTTCCCCAAGGCTCTGTCCTTGGTCCTCTGTTGTTCTCTCTTTACTTTGAGTGATCTGGCGTAGAGAGATAGTCTCTTAGTCTCTTGGCTTCTTTTACCACTCCTATGCTACCTGACCTTTTCTCCTGATAACACCGGGTCTCTGCTCAGATATCTGCATAAATGGCTGATATTGCAGCCTGGATGAGGGACCAATAAATCCAGCTTAGCCTGTCCAAGAATGAGCATCTTGTCTTCCTTGCCAGCCCTGCCATCCACTGTGTCATCACTGTTCAGCGTGTATTGTCCACACTATCTCCACCAGTGTCTACTAGGAACCTAGAGGTAATGATAGACAAGCACATAACAGCGGTCTCCCAATCATGCAGATTTACCGTGTATAATATCAGGAAGATCAGGCTTTTTAGTATGCAGCTCAGCTACTAGTTTAGGCACTTTTTACACCACAAATTGACTACTGCAGCACTCTATTAGCAAGTGTACCAGCTACCAGCAAAATGCAGTAGCAGACCTGATATTCAGTAGGCCCAGGTGTTCTCAAGTAATACCCCTCTTTGTCTCTCTTCCCTATCGGCACTCAAGTTTAAGTCCTAGGTGCTAGCTAACAGGTCTATTAATGGACAGGCACCCATCTCTATCAAATGTCTCCTCGTGACCTATGTCCCATCTCACCCCCTTCGTTCAGCAAACCAGCACCACTTGGAACTCCCTCCACCTTGTGAGAAGTGTCACTCCAGGTGGTTCTCTTGTGAAGATCCTGGTGGTAGAATGAGCTCCTGAACCATATCCAGTCACCAGACTCTTTAAGGCCCATCTGTTTCATGAATTCTTTTACTAACCTGATTGTTCTTTGAATGCTCTTATGTTGCACATACTGGCCTTTGCATAGTCTTATCAGATTCTTTGTTAATAGTTATATGTAGTTGCGTAGTTGTTCAGTAGCTCCTGCTTCAGTACTGCTTGTACTTGTACCCAGACATTTATTGTAAGCTCAGCCTAGGTGCACTTATGCCTATTTGTCCCTGGACAGCATAAATGTTTGCGATGTGCTATGTGTATTTGGGCAAAAACATCCGCTAAATATGTAAATGTAGTGTAAGTCTATGTGGAGTTAAAATAGGTCAGATAGTAATAATGTCAGACATCATCAAACATCAGTTTACCTGTTATCGTAAAATTACCAATAATATCATCAAAGCTCTCAAGCCTATGCTTCAGTATGTAAATTCCAAGGAATGTGGCTGTTTCTGAGATGCTGAAAGCAGCAAGGCACCAATAATCACACATTATTCAGAATCACTTAGGTCAGTCATCATAGCCTTAGTCTAATGCTTAGCATTACTGTATCTGTGCAGCCAGCCACATGCTTTCCTTTTCGGAAGAACAGGAGGTTTGCATTAACAAACAAGTGTACTTAACAAACGGGCCCCTGACTGTCTGTCTGTGCTACACAGAGCATGGGGCTGGGCTCAGATGTGGGGTTTTTTGTCTGTGACCTTCAACCAGCATGTTTGCTATAAATGAAGAACTTTTAGGTTCATAGGAACCCCTTATTATGAAGAAACCATTGAAGATGCAAGGCCACCTTAACTCATTTGGTATTTCATATTTATCATATCAAAGAAACCAAACTGGAGATACTGAGGAAGCTGGGATGTCTTCATTAAAAAATGAAATACTTTTCCACAGAAGTTCTGAACCTGGAACAGACATGTGGTTCCCATGCTGTTTACATAATAAGAAAAGCTTGCATCAGCCTGAGTTTCAAACTGAAGTATAGCTGAGTGGATTTTTGGGACTTTGGAACGCCAGATTTCAGAAAATTAGCCCACAAATTAATCTTTCAGACCAAATGCAAATAAATTTTGTAGTGAAGCACTGTATTGTATATGGGAGTGAATAGTTCGGCCACCCTGCGTGGTGCAGGGGTTCTATTTACCATGAATGCTAGACGAATGAGCAAGACCATAAATGCTGACATCATGCTACAATGGCTCAACTTTTAATGGAACAATAAGCATTATTATTTTTCCTTTCTCTCTCAGCTTGGAAATTCCCCCTTGCTGGAGGAGCAGCTCAGGACACTGCTGGAGGACTGCATGCTGTCACTGAGTAGCACATCCGTCTGTGGGTCCATGGAGGGAAAGGCATCCCCCAGGGCTGCCAGTGATGGGCCCAGCAGACGCCTGCCCACAGACTCTTTCTGATTGGCTAAGAAGTGGCTATGGTGCGGCATTGATTCTGCAATGTAGTAGCTCCTTCCTCAATGATAGTCTGACCAGTCAGGTGATCCTCAAGCATCCTCAACGTACTGTTGACAAAGTAAAAGGGCATTGTAAGGGACATTCAGCATACCTAGATTCAGTACAACATTCAAACACACAGTCAGTATGCCAGCTGATCCAGTACAATAGTGCTGGTATCACTGGATGATACTTGTTTGCCTGAAATATATGAAGATTCTTTGATAGTAAAGGTATCCATTGTAGTTACATTAAAACTGATCGTATTTATTATCAGAGTAATTCTGGATTCGCTGGCCAATGTTCAACTAAAAACCCACACTAGGTGATCCGTACATGGCACGAGCACATTTGACCGCCAGAGTCGAGCTTGTTGGATGATCGCCATTCCTAGGCATGGTACGCTGAAATGCGCCCAGGCCTTCTTGAAGAGGTTGCCCTGGGCATGGTTCAGTTGGGTAAGGTATGCATTTAGTGTGATCACTAACTGTGTCAAAGCATGGAACACAGACATAATGACAGTAATGCAACTGTCACATGCATGCGCACAGATACTCTACATGAACTGAACCCGGAGCGATTGGCTAGCCTGTACAGATCGGGTAGGCTGTGGAGATTGGGTAGGCTGTGCAGATTGGGTATCGACAAACATTTAACAAACATGGCAGCAAAGGGATCACTTTGGCCTATGGCAGAGGGAGAGTGTTCGCTGGAAATTTGGGCTGACAAGAGTATCTAGGAACAACTGGATGCAACACACAAAAACCGAGATATCTGGAAAAATCTTATATGTGCAACACAATAAAATGAACACGATTGCATTACATCCACAATAAATCTACAAGAGGGTCATTTGTCGTCGTGCCGAAAAAGACTCCAAATAAGTCACAAAATAAGAACATTCATCATGAACTCCATTAAAAATGTGATAGCATTTTTTTCCTATGTGTGCTTCAAAACAAAAAGTCACGCAGTGATGATGAAAGCATGCTAGGATCCAGAATGTTAAGCACAATGCGAGCGCAGACCAGTGGAGGAGTGGGGAGGCGGAACAATTCCATAAGGGCTTCTTTTTTCAAAACGTAGTCCTTAATTTCCACAAAAAAATGGAATTAGGCAGGAACAATAACAGTTGAAAGAGGTCTGAAAGTTACTTTGGCCTGCTATTATTTTTTTTCATGGGAACTCCATTGATATAGCTGTTCTGATTAGATTTCATGGTTGAAACCCAATGGGTAGATTGTTTCCGGGGGCTGGTCAGAGAAGGATAAATTGTGCTGGAAGCAATGGGGTTACGGTGGCCATGATGTTCTAATGAGGAGTCACACGGAGTGACTAATGATAACAAACACATGGTGTAACACTCTGTCAGGGGAGCCATGCCATTGAAAAGGGTGGCGGAGAAATGCCCCAAATTCCTGCCTCCACAGGTAAGTCTGATTATCCTACAGAAGCAGTCAGTGGGACAATTCTGTGGCGAAATGTTAGTGATCCCTGTTGTTCCTTTGGTAGCACACAGCACAATAACAAGAAAAACACAGCCATGTGCCTGAATGCACGCTCTCAAAGTGATTATGGTTACTGAAATTATGATCGTGATGTTATAATTGACTGTTAGGAAACCACTTCTAGTACCAGCTGGCTGATCTTAACAGCTTTGTTTGTACCTTGAGGCTAATAGAGACCTGTTTGGAGCATCTGGCCACAGCAGAACTGATGGCAAGCTTGGGGGTGTCGGAGTTAAGTCAAATAATAATTACATAAAGAAGGCCATGACTGCTACAGAGAAAAAAGTTTGGCTGCTGTGACTTTAAATGTCGTATCTTCTCCTGCAATATAGTAAAACCTTCAACATTTAATTCACAGGATAATTAACAGGCTATATTTTTGTGGTATTGATTGCACTTGACACAGTGGTATCTGAGGCATTTTACTGACATTAAGTTTTGTTCTGCATTTGTATGTATTCAATGTGTATATAAAAAAAGCTCTTGAATCGCAGAAGAGAGAGACTCACGACCTTTCCTAAGCGTGTCTAGGCACCGAATGCCATGACGTGAGAAGGGAGTGTTCCAATCCTTTCTACACAAAGTCCTTACCATTTCATTCCCGCTAGCCTGACGTACAATTCACAAGAGGTTGCCAAGTACTTCCCCATCATGCTTAGGGCTGGATTTCTATACTTACCCTAGAGGGATGTAATTCTTGCGCTTGGGGGTCTCTGACATTGTTATGACAGCCTGTAGACAAGAGTGCCTAGAGGCAGTGTTACCAAACCAGAATCCAAAATCCACATTTGTTTTCCTCTCTTTGTGCCTTTGCTTTAGCAGCTTGAATACCTAACATCTTGTTGCATTTAACCAGGCAGTTCTCCTGAGTGTAACCCAGAATGGAATGTTTGCACTGCCTGCTGTCAGCTTTCCCTGGTATCCTCTGTGTGTGTGTGTGTGTGTGTGTGTGTGTGTATGTGTGTGTGGCCAGATGGGAAGGTTATTGGGGAGCCAGTACTGTGGGTGCATATGACGTGTTAGTACAGACTTCTGCAGGGATGTTTTTGACTTGAGGTGGCACGGAAGCCCAGTGTCTCTGTGCAGGTAATAGGGAGCCAGACAGCAAAGCCTGCCTCTTAGAAGAATGTGCTAGATAAGTGAGAAAGCATTTCGTCAGCTCCTTGATAGTTTGTTCTCACATGGTTTTAAGGTAAATACTTGGTGAATTAAACAGCCACAGCTCACCTGTGTAATGTTGACAGTCGAACAGATTTAGTAAATATGTGGCAGGGATCACTGTGGTTTACTGTTGGCCAGCAATATATTTTTGTTGAACTGAGGAAGCAGTCAGTAAAGTATGTGAGATGATGGAATGCATCAATGGATGCATATAAATGGTATCTCCTTTGTCGAGAAGTCCTAAATTCTTTTGAAACTGGCATACTAATCCCTGCAGACATTTCTGAGAAACTATGAGGGGTCTGAAGAGACTGTGAGGGGTCATTTTCCTTTTCCCAGTTGGGTGCCCTTGTGTGTTTCTGTTAGAAAATGACGACATTCTCTCTGCAAATTCTCAATGGAATGTAACTGCTTGTGGTCTCTGAAGTTCAAGGGCAGGATCACTGCAATTGGGCATTATTTTCAGTGTGTAAGTGTTGACATGATATATACTGATCTTTGAAGGCCTACTGGATTATTTTTAGAATATCTGCAAATGATCAAATGAACCTTTCTGTATTTTATTAAGTGGTTATGAAGGGACTGAACATGGATTTGGAAAAGTGAATAGCAGAAGCCCAGAAAAAAAAATAGCCCATTAGGGAAGTTTTCCATTTTATGGACTGTTGTTTATTGTTCTGTTGTATGTTACAAAATAACTGGTATGAGTAAAAACAGTTTTTTTGTATGGCAAAACTAGAAAAAAAAATGTTTACAAGCATCACTAAATGTATAAAAAGGAAAGAAATTTAAACCAAAATGGGTAAAGAACAAAACATCCTCACGTCAGTGTGCAAACTGTTTATACAGATAGAAACGCTTCCATCTCTTGGTGCATCTCCTGATAAATTATTTAAATAGCATATATCTACACATGTATGAAATTACCTCTTAAAATAGCAAAGAGAAACTTAATAATTTATCCATTTAAAAGGCATTGGACATAATATAAAGCACAACATATTTATAAAAAAAACAGTCTCCCATTTAATATCTTTACTGTTGGGGATTTCTCTCCTACAAAAAATATTTTTTACTATATACAGCATAAGATAAGTGTTCCACTACAGTAGCGCTAAATAGAGAAATTAACCAGTTTGTATTCTGCTGCGGAAAGACACTCTTACGTGTTGCTGGTTCAATTCTACAACAACGATGAGGTAATATTTGTACATCCAACTTGTTCTTTGTTGTTATTTCATTTCTCTCAGAAATGTAAGGAAATGTACAGACACACAGGTCATACATACTGTGCAGGGGAGCAGTGCTTCTAGATTTGCTATCTGTCTTTTTGTATTGGGGAAGGCAAAAGGAACAAGATAATAATGCAGTCTGTTGCAGACTGGTCAAAACAAGAAAGTCCCCATTTCCAGTTCCAGTTTGGTTAGTGGGGAGTCTCAATGTTTGTTTGTTTTTTTACAATAAATGGCAGACAAAGACAAATTCTGGACATCACAGTTCAATGCTGTCCTATCCATTGAGAGCAGACTTAATAAATATGGACCTATTTACAATCCAACAAACCACAGTCTTCTCAAAGACTGACAGGACGCCTGCTTTGAGAGTCAGGCCCACCTGTTCCACCCCCTGCCCCCATTTCCTTCTGAGCAATGATGAGTAAACACAAAGCAATAAATAATCTATAAATATTTTCCTCCATTTCATTGTTTTTATAAGCTTGATCTCTACATTTTCTATGTTTTTCTTGCCACTTACTGCCTCCACTATTACTTTTTGCAGAAGAAGCCAATTTTATTTTGGCTCTCAGTCCAGTGTTTCCAATCCTGATTTTGCCTGACAAAATTCATTTATACCTGGTTATGCAACCTAATTCTGAATGTCGAAAAGCCAAACACCCGGACACAGAAATGCCTGAATTTGTGGCCCAGCCATTGTCTTGTTTTTAGGCCCATTTCTTATTATCTAATGCGAGGAACTACTCAGGAAGTCATATCTTGCCCTGAGGAAAACTATGTTGAATGAACTGAGGAAACAGTCAACTGCCAGCCACATTACTACAGCAGCAATGGGGAAAACAACTAGGTTTGAGTTTTGTAATGGGACGATTTCATGATAGTTCCTCTTTCCCAATCAAAAGAATAATCTGGGGTTCTTTAAATGGAGATGAATGATATATAAGGCTTTGAAAAAGCTAGCACATTCTTCAGCTACATAATAATTATAATGTGATACTTTTTTGGAAAACAAGGCAAGCTGGCTCTTTGTGAAAAACATACACAAACACACACACACACACACACACTCAACACAACTCTTCCATGGTAACAGTCACCCCATTTTGTCCCTCAATCTCCAATGGGTCTCTGACCCATGTCCAGAAAAATATGAAATAGTCTTATTGCTTTCTTCATCCTCGAAATAAGTTTGTCCTTTTTAAAAATTTACTCCACAGCAGATCTGAGGTCATCAATACTCAGTCTTTTCATGGGACCTCCATCCGAAGTGAAAAGCAGATAAGTTCTGAAGTGCATAGACATCTGTTGGAAGGGTTTTCCCCGCAGTGCAGAGAAAGATAAAGAGCCTTTTAAGAGAGAGAGAGCCGCCCCCCCTTTCAGCAAAGCAATGCATCTTCTGCTCTACCTGCCTTTGGTGGAGGGGTCTAATCTTCACTTGGCAGTCAGCTGGTTTGTCCCAACGTCAAATTACCTTGAAGTTGATCACATGCTCTCAGTCAACCATTGTACTTGTTGCAGAAGAAAAGAGTAATGAGGATATGGTCCCAAGGCTTACAATGTAAAATTATATTTATAAACGAAAGGTACATTCTTCTGAAAGCCTCTCAATGGTGCATTTATGTGTCTGAAAGAAAACAGAATAAAATGGAGAAATATTAGTGTTACGTAATTTCATGCAAAAAAATTACAATTAACACTTTTGGAAGAGCCATGCAGATTATCTCACCCCTGCATTCGTATTTGAGGTCAGAGAAGTACACCATCTCTTGAGAGAAGACAAAGAGACCTAGTCTTCCACCTGCGTATGTCTTGTCATAGATGCTTCCAGAATCCGCCATGATTTTCTTGCCTTCATACATAACAACTCTGAAATGGGAAAGACAATAGTTAATATTTAGTACATTTATTTTCAGAATCTGTTGGACTATGTGTGTGAGTATAAAAATGTCTTGACGCATCTCTTCTTAGTGTTTACCTGATGTGTCCTGTTCTTGGTCGGTGAGTCAAGTGCCACCTGTAAGCAGTAAAATCTTTCCAGCCAATATTCTTGGGGTCATGCCAGAGGGTACGCACCTAAAGTAAAGGAATATAAAGTATAAATGAACCGTTCATTGTTATTTTGAAGGACTGTGGAATAATGAACGGTTTTCCTTTTTAACTGTCAGCTACCTGTCCATGGGTGTCCCCCGTGTGCCAAAGAGCATTCCTCAGATGCTCTCCAGGTCCAGTCGTTGAATTGACCACCTTAATGGAAAGCCCTGAATATCCTTGAGCTTTGGTGGGAGTACTAGACCAGTAGGTTTGTGTAATCTGCTTCCACATCACCACATAAAAGCGAGCGCTAGACTGGTAGCCAAACACAAAGCCAGCATAGTCATCATCTCGGTCGGTGTTGATGAAGAAGGTTCCACTGAAGTCCACAGCATTGAACTCATCAAAACCTAAGAGTAGAAGATGATAAAACAGTTAAAACAGATCTAAACTGGAAGGGTTAGGGTTAAGGTTAGGGTTAGGGAAGCTCTATCATTGAGCCATAACTGCACCTCCTCTTTGAAAAACATACCAACAGCGATGCCTGGGTCACAGTTGACAGTCTGTACCAGTTCTTTTCCTTGATGGCGCACCACCCAGTTGGGATCAATCTGAGATGTTCCCTTGGGGTCCAGGGGTACCATCTGAAATTTGCGGAAATCTGTTTCGCTGATAGCGAAATTTTCAGGGCACACGTCGTAGATATCAGGAACGTTGTCGTGGTCAAAGTCATGTTTGCAAGCATCACCACGGCCATCACCTGGTGTTTAGAAGAAAGATAAAGGTCAATTGTACATTTTTTTCTTAATGCAAGCAATATCCGGATTCTGGAGCTCTTAATATGTATGTTTTATGTGGATATTAATGATGTTTATTGAATGAGTTTTTAATTTCTGGTTGACTCACCATCAGAGTCCAACTGATCTGGATTGTGCCACAGTCTACAGTTGTCTTTGTCATCAGGAATTCCATCATTGTCATCGTCATGATCACAGGCATCTCCCTTGCCATCTTTGTCATGGTCAGCTTGGTTGGAATTGGCGATGTAGGGACAGTTGTCCAAGTTGTTCTGATGACCATCTTCATCAATGTCCTGGTTGCTGTCGCACTTGTCTCCCACAAGGTCTGAGTCAGAATCGACCTGTAAGACAGATATAAATCATATTTTAGTAAAAGTAACAAAAAACATTACTCAATCCAGTGAAACCTTGTAACATGGTTAAGGTCTCCCTTTTGTCCCTTTCATCACTCGAGGTGTCTAAGTCATTTAAAGTTGGGTTCCTTGCTCCTATTCGTTCTTTGAAAATCCTTCTGAGGTTCAGTGGTAGTGCATGCAAGCAGTACCTCTACAGCAAGTCTTGTAGTTAGTAGATTGGCAGGACTATACACAGATTCATAATGACACAAAACAGGAGAGATGTGAGCATTTTGTTCATCTCTCTCCCAGAGTAGGTTCTGCTGATCCTGACGGGTATATTCCCTCCCTTCATTAAGCTCCAGCACAGTTTTGATCCATAGAGATTGTGCACGGATGGTTTTAGAATATTGTACTAGTGGATGACATGCATTGCTCACTAGAACTTCACAAATGTTTTCTTCTATGCAGTTTCCAAAAGTCTGTCCTTGAAGGAATGGCTCTACTTTAAATGCTACATTGTATATTTGTCTTTTACTCAGATGTGACCGGTTTTGTTTTTCATCTGCAAAGGAATTACATTTGTATCTCTTTCTTTAAATATTCTGATATGAATCATCCATGTTGTACCTAAATATGAACTATAGATCACACACAAAGACCGTATAGAATAATCTCATGCTGTGTTTTCGTGATTTTTTTTTCCAAATTTCTCACAAATGTGATACACACTCACCTGATCTGGATTGTGCTCAAGAGGGCAGTTGTCACACTGGTCTCCAACTCCATCTAGATCAGTGTCTCTCTGGTCAACATTGTAGACATATGGGCAGTTGTCCTTCTCATTCAGAATGCCTTTTAAAAATCAAGATAGTACAATTTTTAATACCACCATAAAAGATGTAAAAGTCAGGTTCAGTCATCTCATGTCACCTCTGGCTTTGCTCACTGGGGACTTTGGGCAAAGGATAATGCAAAGCGCTTTGAGACAATGAAGTATACAAATAAAATTGAACTGAATTTAATTGAATCTTCACTTTGTTTATGTCGTGCAGCAGAAAGCCCTGTGACATCTTACCATCACCGTCAATGTCCACAGCACAAGCGTCACCCTCCCCATTGTTGTCTGTGTCAGTTTGGTCAGGGTTGCTGTTGTATGGGCAGTTGTCACAACGATCTCCAACATCGTCGCGGTCATAGTCGTACTGCCTGGGGTTGTAGATGAACTGGCAGTTGTCCTGGTTTCAACAAAAGCACAGTTTAGACTACCGAAAAAAACACATTACTGACCCCACTAACCATCACCCTTGTGAAATCGACATATGGGAAGCTTGTCATTTAAAAACACGTGATATATCTATTCATAGGAAGAAAAATGAAAGCATAGGATAACTAGAAAGCGACTTTCAGGTTCAGCTGTAGAATTTAATGCTTGAGTTTGCATTACGGCTGACATGAAACTATAATTTATTTTGTTATTGCAGTTTTGTTGCACATTATGAATTATGGGGGTTTAAAGGCATTAAATCTTTTGCTCCTGATGACATGGTGCAATTTTGGGAATTTTATATGCAAGCTTTTATGCAAGTTGTAGATCCTAGCGGGGACTGGTATGTTATTCTTATGAGCCGAAAGAGTCTTACCCTGTCATCGGGAATGCTGTCATTGTCATCATCATTGTCACAAGCGTCACCAACACCATCCTTGTCATAGTCTTCTTGCCCTGAGTTTGGCAGGTTGGGACAGTTATCCTGAAAATGAACATTAGTTAGTGGGCGACGAGAGACATATGTAACAAACAAGGCCACGTATGCTGTGGAACACGGAGCAGGATTTTACTCAAAAATATACCTTCTTGCAGTGGTAGGTGGCATTCTCCACACATACAAGATCGGCGTTAGGCCAGCCGTCCAGGTCAGTGTCCTCTCCACAGATGTGTCCATTCCCTGCATAGCCAGGTCTGCACTCGCAACGAAACATGGTTTCCGTGAAGTGCCCCAGGTAGATGCAGCGGGCATTCTTGTTGCAGTCGTGGCTTCCATCAACGCAAGGATTACGAGGTTCACAGACCTGGCAGATGGATATAAAGTCCATGTCAGCGTCCTGTCTGAGAAGGTTGTGTTTTTCACTATGTCGTGAAACTCTATTTTTGGTTGGAACAATTTGGCTCTTACCTGCTTCTTAGCAGTGGCGTCTTCCACGCCCCTGCCAAAAGGCTGGGATCCAGCATAACGAGTGGGACACGGTAGGCAATTGTACCCTGGTTCTGTGTTTTCACACCGATGGACCCCATTGTGCACAAAGCATGCATCAGGAACCTCATTACACTGCGGGCAAAAAAAATGCAATATTGAATTTCAGAGCTCCCTCAAGTCATTAACCATCATAAATTAATATGACTGAATCTCCATGGAAGTTACCTCATCGATGTCTTTGCAGTTGATTCCATCTCCAGTGTAGCCAGTGGGACAGCTGCCACACTTCCATGAGCCATCAGGGAAACTGCTGCACTTGGCTCCAGCAAAGCAGGGGTTAGACAGACAGCCATCTGCAGGTTAAACCAAAGATATTTAGAACCCCGTACTAGACCTGCTGAGATATGCTATTAAATAAATACCATTTTATACAGCAAAGAAGAGCACTTACCAATGGGGCAGTCCTGCTTGTTGCACAGCTGTGTTGCCTTAGCCTCTCCTTGACATGCCTTGCCTTCATATTTTGGTGCAGGATCATTACAGAGACGCTCACGCTTCTGAACACCTCCGCCGCAGGTAACAGTGCAAGTGTCCCACAGAGACCAGGGTCCCCAGTTGCCATTGACTGCAGGAACAAAAGGGTCGCGACATCAGCATACGAGGAATTCGAGAATGGATATGGTTTCTTCGGTAAATGGTTGGTGTCGGTCCCCTACGTACTTGGGCAGTGGGGCTTCTGGCACGACTCCGTCTCCCTGCCCTTTCCCACACAGTCCTTGCCACCCATCTGTGGGGTCGGTGAGTTGCATAGGCGGATACGGGTGATGACGCCCTCCCCGCACGTCACCGAGCACGAGGACCAGGGAGACCAGTGGCTCCAGCTGCCATCCTGCTTGACTGGTGAGTTGACAAGCCAGAGAGGGAAATTAAGGAACATGCAGAAAAAGGAACAAGGCCATGGGAGCAGGAGCAGAAAAGGGAATAAAGAGTCGGCCAAGTCACTCACATCTCTTGTCACATTCCTGGTAATAGCAGTCCCTCGTCTGCACAGAGGTGCCCTCACAGTTGTTATTGATGCGATCGCAGGAGCGGCCGCGCTGCTGAATGCCCCTTCCACAGGACACGGAACAATGGGTCCATTCAGACCAGGGGGACCAGCCGTCCTCAGCGTAGTCACTTGCTGGAGAGGGGAGAGAGACAAAGGGTGAGCTATTCCTCCTTTCCAAAGCTTTAAAGAAAAGCTTTTAAAACGTGCCCCTAATGGGCTGCTTTTAGCACGGGCAACTTGAGACAAGCCGCTCCATAGAGTGTTCTGTGGAATATAAAGGGCCTAGATGCCAACCAGGAGTCAAGTGATAAAGCTTTGGCAATATCGTGTACAGATAAAAGTGCAAACATTATAAAGGTGATGTTCTTAAATAAATATCTTTACATATATGTCCCAGGAGTTAATTAAATATTTATAGCAGTAGAGTAAATCTAAATGATTAAATCCTACCTCTGTTATACAGCACCATTAAAAACTTGATTAATAGCCAATCACAGCCTTACTTATAATATGCATGCAACATAATGACTGCTGTTCTATATTTAGCATCAATAACTTGTAATTATATATCTGGCAAATTAAAAAGATGCCAAGTCTATCAAGAGCAGCCAATTTTCACTGGTAAATCTCTAATTCTACTGAAAGAATAATAGACATGAGCACTAACGGATACCGCAGCGAGGACAGCACTCTCCATCCGGAACAGTGGCATTGGCACAGGGTATCAGTGGGCAGGAAATCTCACGACATATGGTTGCAGAGTTCTGCAAAGAGAAATTCTGGAATTAGCAGAGGTGGGGAGGAGTCTTTGCAGACAGGTCAGCTACCACGGGCACGCTGAAAAGCTGCACTGCTAATTTATCATCAAGTGGATACCCCTTTGCCCCAGCCGGACTGTTTGTTGTGTTTGGGAACAAAGTAGTGATCTTTGGCCAGTAGAACAGAACCCCTGCAGAGCTGCATCTCCTGTCTATACACCTGCTTGCTGCTAGGGCACCTGGGATGGGGTGTGAGCATGCCAGTAGGGAGTGGTGGGGGGGGGGGGTGGGGGGTGGCTGGTATGACA
>JAODUD010000026.1:427471-460271 GCA_026784285.1 Stomatorhinus walkeri | reverse complement strand
CTGACATTATACGTAAAAGGATTTTAAAATTTACTTCTGGTCCAGTAAGGGGTGGCTGGTATGACAAGGCCTACACTGCAACGGTCTGTCAGCAGTCCCATGCTGCCTCGACCTTTCAGGGAGGCCAAAGTGCTGCTATCGGTCTACATGCTCCATCTAATTAAACAGCCAGATTCCTGACGTCTGGCCAGCTTGGGTAACCTGCACGGCAGTTTGCCATTAATGTGAATGACAACCCTGTCCAGCTGCTTCGCAGAATTACATAGTGATTTCTAATTAGAAGCAAAGTGTCGCTGAGAGCACAGACACATGCCTTGTCACAGAAGAGCCTCAGTCAGAGCTACATAAATAAAGGTGCCCTTGCAGACTTAATTGCAGCGTCGCATTGTGGGATTTCTGCCATCTGCCTGTCAAACCAATTACAGGCCAGATTACAAAGCCTATGCTCTCAAAGGATGATGAGTACCTCAGCACATACACAATTAGAACCTTACCTGGCAAGTACACTGAGTACAGCCATCTACTGTCCATTCCTCCCTGTTCTTGTGTACAATGCCATTGTGGATGCAGACGCCGGTGTGTTTGCGCATCTGGGATAGCAGAAAGCTGTTGTTTTGGGTCTGAAAAAAGCAGAAAGGAAGGAATGTTACTGGAGAAATATGATTAATTGTCTGGATAAAGTGCAGTACTGAATTCAGCTGAAACTGGAATGGATCACCATTAAGAGGCAGAGTCATTCACACCCGTTTACATAAAACCCTTCAATTTTGTTCATATGAGGGGGGGTTGCTTACGACTGTCTGAAGATCTTTAGTCAGCTGCTTGACAACCACCTCAAGTCCCCTAAGTTCCTTGAACATGCTGGCGAGATCCTCACAGGAAAATCCACAGACAGCTTGCAGATCTGCAATGGCAAGACATTCCCTTCAGCCTCACTTGGGGAATTAGCCATATTTAGTTCTTCAAAAAAAAACATCATTTGCTATGAGGCTTACCTTTCGTTTTGTGGCCAATGTAGTCGGTCCGAATGGCTGGCCTGGACCCATTCACTGGGTTGATCAGGGTAAAAGTATCAGTGAAGGTAGCTGGAGAGGGAAGGCACATAGGAATGTTTTAGTGGGATATTTAAAACAATCTTGTGTTAACATTCGTTACCGTTTTTACTAGTAATTACTCATTAACTATTTACTCATTTATTACTCATTTTCGTGACTAAAATAATTTCATGCAAGGCACTGCAGAGTCTCCTTATAATAACACGTGTAATAAAAACTTTAATAATTATTTCTGTGAACCTGAGCTCATCTGGTTGGAATCGCAGGTTTAGCGCTCCAGTACTAGTACTCTTCAGAGTTTCTTGTAAATCAGTGCAAGGTCTTTAATATGACCAAACAATTTATAATACGATTGAGGAATTTGCAAGTCAATACTTACAACTTTGACATCCTTTATTTCGTAGAATTGCGTCCAGAGTAGTTCCAAACACAAAGCGTACGTTCTGAAGCACTCCCTGTAGAAAGCACGCGTATTTAGAGGCACAATCTATTAAAAAAAAATCTTGGTACTTTTTCTGTTTATAATTTCCATTGTAAGTTTAACCATCTTGCCATTTGCTTACCATAAACTTGTCTTTCACTGCACCCTTGCCGATCCTCAGACGTGCAATTGCCGGTACATCATGGGTTAGCATACTGTAAATTGGCACATCCATTTCCTCAGTGTTAATCTCTTCGCACCCCACAAACAACTGAACCCGATCTTCCTGCACGAAAAGGGTGATGTTCTTCCAGTGGCTGGTCGCTAGGTCTGCATCTTCTATCGACACCACCTGTTGCTTGTTGTCCGTGGAATAAACCACGTCTAACGTATTCGCCTTGCCGTTCGAAACTATTTCGAATATCGGTCCGGATCCATCCGTCTTTTCCACGGTCAAAAGACTTCCCCTTGTCCTCTTGAACTGCTTGAAGGTGACCAAGAGAAGAAATCCCCTCTCTGCATGTATGGAGTCAATCAAGTCCCTCAAGGTGGTCTCGGGAAGTGAGGGTATCAGGTCCGGGTTCAGAATCTTATAAGCGGGGCTGTATGGATCTGGTCCTTTTACTAAGGTCACCCCATGGTTCTTCTTATGAACTCGAACTAACTCGAACAAGTCGTATACACTATTATCATCTCCGCTCTCTGAAAAACGAAAAATAACAGTTAGTGTCATGTCAGGAGAAAAATTTAAACTGATATATTTCACTGGATTTATGCACTAATAACAGCCAACCCTTTGAGTAAATGGAGTGGGAAAATCGCTGAAGGTTACAGTTACACTTATACTCATTTACCAAGTTTGATATTCTCACCTGCCACCCTGGTTCCGTCACAGCTCAGAATCAACAACCACAAAAAAAGCAACGACCGCTTCATTCTGAGACTTCACGTCTTTGAATATCTGAAAAACAAAACGTTCAAGCGATACATTTAAAAAGAATATATTAATTACCCTCAAAATAGCCAATATTAATCAAAACCCATATGAACAAAATACATATGAAATATGCTGCATGTTATTAATTGAAAGACACATATAATTCATTGCAAATTAATCAAAATGAAAATATATTCGTCCACCTACCTGTGCGAATAAAATAATTCAGCACTCGTAACAGTAAATCCAAATTTAAGAGAAAGTCCTTAGGGTTAAAGTTCTCGCAGCCTCTTTGGGCTTCAAAAAGTCCAAGTGGCAGTATTTAGTACTGAGTTTTATTATAAAAATAAAAATAATAACTTTTCCTTCTTTGCGCGACCTTTTTCTGATGCTCAAACTTAACTATAACCAGCGAGGACAAAGTGCTATTTAAATAGTTTCATGACATTCCTAAGATCCCGTATCCACCAATCAGAAGCTGGCAGGAAAAAGGGACGAGCTTATGCATTTACCTCACAACGCGGAGTAAAATATCTGAGACATATACGTCAGAAGAAAAGACAAAGAAAAAAAGCGAAGCATTCCTGAGCTGAAATTCCGTAACCAGATTAATATTTTATAGAGATAAACGCGCCAAACCATTGCTTCCTGTTAAAAGTACATCATCTGTCTGAAATTTCCTTTGCATTTTATTGTAATATTAGTAAGCTTTCATAGCAGTCTTCGCAGATGAAAATTTTATAACAACTTTCCCAGTTAAAGTAAATGAACTTGAGTTAATTTAAACGAGCTTACAAAGTTTAACGGAACGGATGTTTAGACTCACAAGGTGCTTCATTGTTACTCAAACTTATAATCCTTATTTAAAAAATAATGTCCCACATCAGGAGAGGGTTCCGGAGAAGGATGCAGCGCCGACCATGCGCTGCTATTCACCCTTAGTCCGTTAGAGGCCGTTGGGGGAGCTTCTGTGAGGAGTGAAATTTTAATACTTCAAATCAAGTATACATTCAAACTAATAAAACGTGAAAATGCTTTTAATATAAAATAATTTATAAAATATATTTGCACGTCGTATTTGTTAGTTGTACATAATTCTGTATTTATGAAAGGCCTGTTAAAGTATCGTTTAAATTCAGTTTTATTAACTTAATAAAATGTGCTTTGATATGCAGATTTGTTGATAACAGGTAAAGTCAGGGGCAGACAGTAAATGGGAGGACAGTTAGGATGATTCCAAGGGTCCCTGAGCAACAAGGGCTCTAAAAAAAAAATTAGAACGTAATATGATTAGTCTGGGGTGGGACCCGATATGATATGCTTTCATGAGGCCTAAATCTCTAATGACTCCCCCTCACACACACACGCACACACTTTTCCACTTAACTGTCAACTTCCATAAAATTTCTAACCAGGTTAAAGGTATGTGTGACTCATTAACTATCACCGTAAGCTGCACTTCCAGCATGTCAATCACAGGCTGAGCTTGAGTAAGACTCTGCAGCCAGGCAGTGGCATGAATTTTTGGCTTCTCCAAAGGAACCAGTATAATGGTCCAGTACAATGGTCCAGTACGGACAATAAACTGGGAATGTGGTGTGAAAAGCAGCAGATTTTTTGCATAATTTGAAATAAATCTTAATGCAGTGGTGGATCAATGCAGCGTTAGTGACTGCATGGAGATTCTGTGGATGGGCAGGAGGGGACAGCCATTAATGTTGGTCTTTTGCATGACTTACAGTACGTCAATAAAAATGTGCTCTTAGATATTACAAACAATGACGCAATTCTGTCACCTGACCTCACGTAATGTAGAAATCACGCTCTTCAATATAACACTTCAAGGTGTGAAAAGTTAAACAGACAATAACATAGTAGCAAATGTAGGGGAAGTTGTTAGTTTGTCCAAATTGAGAGTATGAATGTGTAGATGTACTGTGATGTACTGTGATGTACTGGATGACATCAAAGGTTTACCCCCACCCTCCTCTGCCTGAAGCGGTCCCCCTGCGATTTTGCAGCTGCTGTAAAAACATGTTGAGTTTTGTGCCCACAATGCAAAGGTTGTGGGTTCAAATCCCAACGAGCACCCATAACCTGTTCTCTGTACAGTAAGTAGTATTGGATAAAAGTGTCAGATAAAATAGACAGATTTGTATGTCAATTTTTTTCATAGGGTTAGCAAGACATGCTGTGTATAATTTAGGACTTGAGAGTTTCCTTAGAAACTGCTAGGTGAAAGGTCATGGGGGGGAGGGGCAGTTAGCAACAGGACAGATGTGGATGTCCTGAGGTGCATCTGCTAGGCCGCGTCACTGATCTGGCAGAGCGAATGGGGTGGAAGCAGTGAGTCCAACACGAAGTGTGCCAAACCATGACAAAGACCTGTGCCGGAAGAACTCCATAAATAACGTTTATGCTCTGGCACTGTGCTACTCACGAGATTTTTGATGTGTTATTTGGTTTGTAGGAAATTGTACGCCGATTCTCTCCCGGTGCTTTACAGGGTGTCTGATCAGAACACTGGGTTTGTTTGCCTACCTCTGACAGGTTACTCTATAGTTGGATAGTAGCGCATTAGCACACCACCCATAGAGCGGTCTGGATGCTCGTTGGGGGATTTTGTAATTGTGGTTTACTGAAACAGAAATAAAAACATAGGAATCAACATATAACTACCTCTCACAGGTAACATAGTTTTATAAACATTTAACAAATATAGATACTAAATGATATTAAGCATACAGAAAACACAGATAACCATACAATACTTTTAAACCGAGCGGCATTAATACAGCAAAAAGCAAACTGCGATTAGCGCAATATGCTTATTTTAGATTACCAACACATAAAACAATAAATATTTGCTCCGGTTACAAAGGTATAAATGAACTGCATACTTACTCAGCATGCGCGCACAACTACTGTATACCGTAAACCCAACAATACTTTGTAGGACTACAGCGTTTAACTATATATCCAGCCTAAAGGAAAGAGAAGATGACAAAAAAAGCAACATGGAGTCCTGTGTGATGCCTCCAATGGCCAAAATAATGCCTGCTCAAAACACTGTACGATTAACAAACCACTCACTTAACAGCCTTTTCTACATATATATGTCTTTATATCTGTGTCACCTTTTGTCACCTTTAGTCTGTCTTGTGTTGTGAAAAGGAGAAGGGGCACCATGCATTCCAAGAAGGACAATCACGTACTCATAAATGTTTGTACTCTTCCACCTGTCTGTCGTTCCTAGTGTTTATATGTATATATTAATGTCTTCTGTTTTTGTTTACCCCATAACACCAGACCAAAGACCTTTCCTTTCTGATCAGACCCGAACATTCATACAGTAGCGTGCCTGTATGCAGTGCCCCCCCCACCAAAACTGTAATTTGACGTTGGCTGATTTGAGAAGGCTCTATTTTATTGCTCCATCGCCCCCTTATTCCTGCCTGACCCGGAAAAGGGAATCCCACATAAAACTGCCTTTGCCACACCTTCTTGGCTTTCCCAGAAGTGCACAGGCTCACGTATATATAATGTTGACCAGACAGCGGTGACAGGATACACTGCTTGGCCAAAGGAAGAAGAATTAATTAAAATGAAGACATAACTGGGTTATAGATTGAACTGTAAAACATTGCAAACTAGAAAACAGAATAAGCCCAGTGACCAGAATCAACAAGTGAGTCTTGGGGGATTTCTGCAATAGGCTACTGAATAACCTGCACTGTCAAACACTTGAGAGAGAGACCTTTTCTCCCACTATGGCTCACTCACTGCTTATATACACTTTCCATTCAGATATTACAAGCATGAAGCATGCGATGATGGTAGTAGGTGGATCTTGTTACTTTAAATTTGTTTCTTTAAATATCCGATGGTCTGAAAATAGCAACTTTATGTACTTGTCTGGAATTTGCTGCTGCCATCTCCAAGTGAAGCAACATTGATTGCTTTTGCAGGACACCATGGTTGAATACCTGCTGCATTACCGGATGCTTAAGTTTCAGACATCTTTGTTTAATTCAGCCATTTTTCTGGCTTCTGTGGCATTTATGAAGCAGATAGTCAGATCGGTCATGGGCCAGTGTTTGTGTTGAGGGTACAACCTTAGCGGGTCATTGAAGGTGACCGTGTTGGTTGCTTTAAGGTGGCTGTATTTGGAGACCTGTCTCAATACTTCTCATCATTTGCTGGCTGTAAAATTCAATCAGTATGCATTTGTCATCCAAGTGATTGTGGTGGTGTTCTACTGTGGTTCGATTATAAAAGAGGAAAACATGAATTATGAACTAGAAGCTGGAAATAAGAAAAAATGGTAACACTTTACTTCAGGCCATGTTATTAGTAATTTATAAACACATTCATATCGAATATCAATGCATTCATAAAGAATTATAAACATGGCTATAAATATTTATGAAAATGCATAACATATTATAGCCACGTTTATTATGCATTATGGATGCTTTATGAAGCTGTCATCTAAAATGCACTATAGAAACCTCTATAATGCATTATAATGGTCGGTATAAGAATTAAGGATGCTTCATACTGCATTATGAAGGTATTATAGTGAATTATAGATGATCATCATAATGCATAATGAACATGGCTATAATGTCTTATGTCTTTTTATAAATACTTACAGGTATGTTTATAATGCTTTATGAATGCATTATTATTTGTTATGAACGTGTTTATAAATTGCTAAAACAAGGCCTTAAGTCAAGTGTTACTGGGAAAAAATTGTTTAAAACATGCCTTTAAAGGCTTTGCAGGGTGCCGTGGGGCTTACTTTGGACCCAGTGCCAAAAGGGTTACTATGAAGAAAACAAGTTTCAGCTGCTTTCTACAAAACACACTAACTAACATCTTTATTGTTATCCTCGCTTTTTAAAAATGCAGCTTTTATCCAAGGAAAATTATATAGCTTTTAGCATATAGCCTTTTACACTTTAAACAGGTAGATATTTACTGAATCAGTTCAGCAGAGGTTGTTTCTCAGCTGTGCATGGGTCCGTTAACTGGACTTGGAACAGCAGCTTGACCACCTCCTGTCCAAATATGGTTTAGTTCTTGTACAATGTCCTTTGTTTTTTTGTAGAGAGTAAACTATTGACAAACCTGGACTGTCAGCAGACGACAGCTGCAGCACATTGTAGTAAGTCTGGGTCTTTTAGGTGTCATTTTAGGTGTCATAATTCTGTAGTCATGACAGCAGGCGGCGAGTAATGAGCCAGTCATTTGTGGGCTGTCTGGGTGCGGATCGCTGGGTGCACGATACAACTGGTTGAGGGCTTGAATTTTTAGCGGGCTGAAAAATCTTCCCCACAGGCACCATTCTTACTACTGCCTATGACGAGTCTGCTTTGTGCGTCAGCAGTTCCCGTTAGTAGCTGTAGTCGCAAGAAAGTTCCCCACGCACTATTTGGCCTCATATCTCGTGTCATTTGATGCCTGTGTGCACACAGGGAGTTGCTTAACATTAGTGTCATCTCCTTATACATGTCTACGGATCCCAGTTCTCCAAGGTGCCGTGAAGCTTCGGTCAACAGTGGGGGGGTGCTCTGCTGACGTGTCACAGTGCCGCCATCTGGAATGAATCACTGGAGTAAATAATTGAACAAATCACCCCCGAAAAAATGTCCTGCTTACATTAGGCTATGTAGAGCCCAAATAAGAAGGAGGAAAAAATAATCCACTCTCACTGTTTCATATGTGTCTATGAATATCTTTCCTGTCATGTGGGCAGCACAACCAGTTCGGGGTGGAACGTTCTGCAGCGATAATGTTGGCTGAGAGATGCAGGGCTTCACCCACAGACGGTCCTCTGGATGAGGATCGATTAATTACCTTTCGTTAAGCTGAGTTGAGTTTGAAACCCTCTGACACATTGTTTTGCTCTTTCACATATCTGAGCAAGGTCTGCTCTGCTCACCTGGAGCAGTTTGCAGTTTTCTGAACTGACTGTACATGCCGCTGCACCCATCTGTGCGCTGCTTGTTCATGGGATGAAATTCCATGAACTCTCTTGCCGGAGTCACTCAAGGGAAGTCCATACCCTGCTATCTGATTCCTCACACGCAGCATGGATTCTACCAGTCAGTCATGGTTAATGGCCATTCATTACTGACTCTTCACACTGAAAGGGCATTGGGGTGGTATTCGGGAATTATTATTGAAATAATGGCCCTCACGGACTGGTAAAAATGATATACAACTGTAATAACTCCCCAGCATCCTTCACCATAAATCTGCCAGATGGACACATATTCTGCTGTTACAGATGGACGTGCGTGAACCTTGTGCTTTAAAGGAGCACCACACAACTTTTCATTAAAGAAGATATGTAAATAAATTAACACTGATGCCGACTGTCTTGGACGTATTTGAAAAAGCGGTGTTCGTGATTACAATGGTTCATTGTTTCCAATTCGCAAAAACATTGACTCGGTTGGGTAATGATTAGCCAAACACCAGAGTTATTAATTCTAGTAACTGATTACTGAGAGATTATTTTTAATTTCTTGAGAACTCTTTCCTGACAGGGGGTTGTGATAAGCAAGGACGGTCACCCAGGTCTGGGTTCACAGACTTAAAATGCTTGTGTGGATTTCTGATGACTTGTGTTGATACCTTTTACTCCCTACCCCCAACCCACTCCAATCTTTATGGGGTGATGAGCATCTCTATGCTCTTGGTTGCCCCTGCTGCTTTAAGTAATGAGTTGAAATACCTTGCCGCACTCACCCTGGGGAAAGGAGACACTGGTGTCTGAGTCAGCCTGAAAAAAACACAGTCTATGGGAATAGCTTGGAATGTAAAGGCATTTTTCCATTTCAGGTGTCCCGGGAGGTGTCATACGTCAGACGTCAGCCACACCGGGAATGCTACAGAGTGCGTTATAAAGGGGGCCAGGGTTTTGCATGAGGAAGCCCCAGACGGCCCCACAGGGAGGTAATGAACGCGCTGAGGTCTCCCAGAGAGATGGCGGCATTCTGCGTGCCAGGTACAGCACCCCCCACAGAGGTCCCATTGCGTAGCGGTGCAGTCACGCGGCACAAAAAAACAACCGTCGGGGCTGTGTGCTACTAACGGTGTCCTCGTACACTAAAAAAACATCACACTGTCACTGCCTTTCAGTGTCACTGCTTTACAAGGTCGTTGAGGGCTGGACAAACAGGAGACTTTATGGAAATCCCTTTATGAATTTAAAGTATGTCAGACACAGAATCGTCATGGTTAAGGATCACCTGGGATGACAATTAACCATCCGGTACCTTACTGGTTCTTGGTTTTGATGTCTTCACTGGGAACAGGTACACATGCAGGCTTCTTCACAGGCAAAGCCATAACTTAGAATTAGCCAATCAGCAATCAGTGTTGACACACCACAGCATACAGTAACAAAATGTATTGTCTGCATTTAACCCATATGTGACATAGCAGGGCGGAGCTAATTCAGTGCCCGGGGAGTAATGCTTAGAGGCAGTACTTTGCTGGTCAGGGATTCAAACCAGCAATCTTTCAAGTGCACTTTCCTAACCATTAAGCTACCACTGCCCACAAGCACTAACCAGGCACAAACTAACATATCTTTTCTAAGTGATGATTAGTGATACGCAAGCATCTGCTGAGTTAATTAGTTCAAATATGAATTACGGATTAGTGCATTTTGCAGGAGTGCTCAGTAGCCTTGAGTTCCACTTCTGCTCTGTATGTTTGGAATTGACTTGGACTGCCAGGACTGTGACAGAACATCAAGGGGTCTACATCACAAAGCTGGATCTTTGGGTATAAGTAAGGTAACTAGCCGGATTTAAGAATGAAGTCCATTGGAACTGGGGTATCTAAAATCCATCAAGCCAGCAAACACATTTCGCTTCATGACACTGGCCCAAGGTGTAATCAGGGTGGTCTTGAAAGGCAGTGAAACACTGCACAGTGCTTTTTCGTGCGTGCACTTCTTTGGTGGGTAACCTTGGAACATAACCGCAGCATCGGTGAGTGTTACATAATGGAAATGATGGGTGAACCTAAGATGACAGGTGTTAAACCAGACGACATGATTCAAAACCATCAGGCCGTGATCATGATGGATGTCTGTTGTGGCTGCATTGTGACACGGAACACTGGCACAGCAAAAGCGCTCTTCCCCTTAAAGTGCGCGTTCAGCCGTTAACGTCACAGAGCTGCCGGCACTCCAGCCTCCAGCAGCTTTTGTCTTCACCCATCTCTGTATGCATTTTGGAGCCCATCTGTATTCATACAAAGGTTTCAGAGGTTTTGTATTGATGCCACACATCATGGTTTTCTGGGGGTTTGGGGGGGGGGGGTCTCCCAAAAAATTATATTTTGTATGTAGGTTTATAATTCATTATAGATGCCTTCATAATGCATTGTAACGGTCAGTATAAGAATTAAGGATGCTTTGTACTGCATTACTGTCATACCCTGATCCTCCCATGTGCCACGCCCCCTTGCTACCTCGTGTGAAATCCCCGTGTTACCAGCTGTTTCGCATTGTTAATTAGTCCACGTTCAAGTATATTTTCCCAGTCCGGTCATTAACATTGTGTGACATCGTTTCATGTTTTCGAGTGTTTTCGACCCAAATAAATCCCATGTTACCTGACTCCACGGTTTATGTCCTGCGGTCCGTGCCCCAGCGATCATAACAATTATGAAGATATCTGCAGTATAGTACATTACAGATGAGAGCTTCATAAAGCATTCATAATACAGTATAAACATGGCTATAATGTGTTATGTCTTATAAATATTTATAGCCATGGTTATAATGCTTTATGGATGCTTTATAATGTGTTATGAATTTTCATAGATTCTTGTAGACATGACATTTATAGAAAGTTTTGAAAATGTATTGTCTTTCTCCTGCTACATAGTAGGCGGTGTTGCTACATTCAGCATGGGCTCGCACATCCACCTGAGTTAGATGGGCTCCTTTTCTTGCTGTCAGAGGGCTTGGAGCCCCTGTCACTGCGGCACGGGTCTGAGAGCCTCTGTTCTGCCCCCTCAACCCGCTTTGCATAGATCTTTCTTTGACATCCCGGGCAGGGCCGCTGGTGAATGCGGAGCAGCCCTCTGCTGTGATGCTGAGTCACACAAGCCGCCAAAATCGAGTCTGGGTGTAATGCTTGTTAAATGCCATCTCCACGGCAGAGACTGAGGAACAGTCCTTGTTGTTAGCCTGTCATATGGCTGTGACGGCAGTCCCTCTGAGAGCCTCTGTTGTCACACACAGTAGGGCTCTCCGCCTCGCTGTGTCACTGTTCAGATAAGCAGTTGTTTCCAGCAGCTGTGGAACATTGTTGTTTGTTGCCTGACCGCAGCATCCGAGAAAGTCTCTTAGACGTAGATTCCTTATCATCTTTTTGCTTTAGTTACAGATCGACTCTTCCATTCTATTCTGCAGTTGTGACTCAGTGTTTCTCACTGCAAAACTCTGGATGTCCACAGTTGAAATCGTAACATATTCTGGTTTCTTTTCGGTATGTTTGTTTTTTAAGGAAATGCATATTCAATAGTCACATCAATCTATCACAAGGCTGATGCTGGAGCCACCCATCAACTTACATTATCATTCATTTAAATTTTCCATCATTATGAATATACATACAATGCATTTCCTTCCAACAGTTCCAGCAGCATGGTTAATGTGTTTAAAATGCATTCAGTGTTTACCTAATTAAACACATTACTGTGCTGAAACTAAGAATGCTTGTCTGGTTAGAGAACACTCCCTGTGTTCGTTCAGTTGGCACTAATATTAATATCTATCAGCCGCGATTATCCGAGGATATTGAAAGGTCATAAATTCTGCTCGTGTTCTTCACATCATTTCACATGATAGGAAAATATCTGAGGAGAGGCCTCTCATGTGTGGGTGCTGGCTGAGTTGGCAGGAAGCTCGGTGATGCCTTTCTAATCACTCAGCACACTGCTGCCATAAGGCCCCCCTTGTCCCATTCGGGATGTTTTGGGCTCGATTCAAACTAAAACGCTGCAATGCCGCGTCTCTAACCACCCTGGGCTTCATACCTTTTCCAGTGAATAACCCCCCCCCCCCCCTTGCAGATTTAAGACTGGCCTGGACCTGTTCAGTAATGTGAGGTCAAAGCCCGTGAGAGATATGACCCAAGAAAGCAGACACCCCCCACATCGGTGGCTTTGTGATCAGGCTGGGAGTCGTGGACATTACTGGTGTTCACGCTCACGTCCCTTTCAAGGCTCCCTTTCTGTACCTTTGCACCTGTGTGTCATGATGACATGTGGACAGTTGTTTGATTGTTTCTGTCAAGTGCAATACACTTAATGGCCACTTCATTAGGTACACCTAGTACATGCCAAGTAGGACTGACTTTCGCCTACTGAACGATTTAAAATAATCGATTAACAAGGCATTTTTGGCAACCTTTTTAATTTATTGCACTGGTCTCCAGACCGTACCCTCGACACACTGTAGTGGAGGTGGTTGTTTCTGAGACATTCTAATGCTTAGTTGTGCAGTACATGAACCGATTGACCCTGTCTGCATGCTGTATGTATTTAGTTGCAGGTACACAACTTGCAGGTGTTCAGGAGCAGGTATAATTCATTAACTGGTCACTGCGTGTTTGTCGTAGAAGAATTTCTTGTTTGGCTTTAGATGGGTCAGCAGGGCAATATTTTAAACAATTCTTTCTACTCAGATGGTCACCGATTTCAGTCCAATGGTCATTTTAATTAAACCCTGAATTTCACGCACCACTGCCATGATCTGTCAGCAAGTCCTCCCTGTGTGAACTCAGTAAGGAGTCTGCAGTCTTATCTACTCCTCACCTCTTATAACCAGACAGCAAAATGGGCACATTCCTCACTTCCACTCTTGGTGTGAAAAAAAAAAAGATTTTCCATATCAACTTTGTACTAGCAGTGCCATTAAGATGAAACTGTCACAGGAAGCTGTACTGGGTCGCAAAGAGATCCGACATTCAGAAATACAGCATTTGTGAACAGTTAGCAATAGTCATCCATAGTTTTTTTAATTCAGCATTTTCTCCTGTACAGAGAGAAAGATGTTATGATATATCTGACATTTACATACTGAATGAGGATAAGAATTCCTTTTATGGATTATAGCCGAATCACAGCAGAATCCCATAACCCTGTGTGGGGTGTGGAAAGTGTGTGACGTCACACTGGAATGTTAAGTGCAGGAAGAGGAAGTCCATATGTGTTGGAAGGACTTTTGTCAATCATAACATCTGTCTACACTGAGAACTGGCACAATCCCTGGTTTTCGTGCTTTGTACATTTTTCCTTAATTTTATTACTGATATTTTCCACTGTTCTGCTTTCGGTCACTGTCTGGAGGGTAATTTGTGACCATGGAGAATTTACCGACTTCCTCAGATAATCCAGATGATGAGGACTATGAGCTGATGATGTGTTTACTCTTGTGTGATTGTTACACACACGGTTTAATATCCAGTAAACCAACTATCATCTGCCTGTCTTTGTATCTAATTGAGGTTTTACACGACTGCTATGTAAGTTTTATTGCAAAAGTAAGTTTGATCAATCAGCTTTACCATTTTCACCTGTGGGACCTGCCGCGAAGAAAAGGAGAAACAAATGAAAACTTTTCCTCACATTCAAGTCAGAATAAAATGCAAACACGGAATTCCAGCAAACTGCCTGTCTAAAATTTAATTTTAATCGTTGTTCACAGAAGTAATAAAAAGGGAGAAAGCTTGCTTCTCTTTTCAATACCAAACGTGCTTTGCCATCTGTGCCAATTGAACAGGCAGGTCCAAGCACCCACAGGTGTAGTGAGTCAGCTTGTTTAAGGCCTGTGGGCATGTGCAGCTCTGTTGACGTGGTTGCCCCTGGTTACGGAGGACGCAGACTGTAACACAACAAAAGTGTTTACATGTCACACACAGGGCACCATCCAAGGACACAGGCAAAGACGAGGGCAGCTTGGATGATAAGAACCTATAGCAGTTTCAGTTCGCACTACTGTTTTTTCAAAGTTATGTGTATACACACATTATCTATTTATAATATGAATAAATATCAGGCACCTGTGTCCTGAATTTGCTAACTGTAATACAATTTTAGGGAACTCCATATACTTTTAGGGATTATAATGATGTACTGTACCATCTCAGTAGCTGAACACAGTAGGCATTATGCAAGTTTCGGTCTGATTAATATTGTATTTGTATCCTAGTCCTTTGTTTTTTAAACAACGCTTCAAGTATGATGTTACTCTGGGAAGACATTGATAAGATCCTCTTGCCAGCTTCAATATTTACAGGGAAAAGGAAAAATGAAAATAAGCAAGCTAGCCGAACATTCATTATCCTGTTCTGGGAAAGTTCTGTAGGTTAAACCACCTCATTTTCACCCAGACTTCCACAGCAGTTGCCCCGAGGGTCATTTTTGTCCGATGAACCGCACTTCCTGTAAGGTGAGGAAAAAAAACACAGAAAAAACCATACAGATTTTATACAAACAGCTGGGAGCAGAATCAGATCTACAGTCTTGACAGTTAGGAAGATGTCACTCTGGGGAAAGTTCTAGGGGACTGATTTAGTCCAGCATGATTTGTCACCACCTGGACGGATACACAGCATCCAAAAGGACCAGCACATCTCGGATAGACCCCAGGGATGCCTCTCTGGGCGCCACTTGCCTGCGTTGGTCTGTTTTCTCTCATTCCATGTTTTCCTGCTAATTAACTCATATGTTCCCTTATGCAACTCATTGAAAGGAAATGTCAAGATTCCCTTTTCTGTTTCTGCTCTGAAACCCCCAAGGATTCAGCCTGTCTCTCAGGAAACAAAAAGCTAATTCTACAGATCTTACATATACCTTATAAAAACAAATGCCTATTACTTATGAGAGGAATGCATGACTATTATATATTATTTAGTAATTACAGTGGTAAGTGATTTAAGAAAAGGATAACATTCAGATGTAAAGTACTGGGTAAAACTGCTGAAGGAAACTAATTGTTTCTGTAATGTGGAATATATGACATAATAGAAAATAAGAGAATCAGCCTTAACCCTAGGACTTGTCACAGTATTTGTCAGGGAAGTGAAGGCAAAATCTCCTAAGCGTTGAGTAACTTGTCCAGTGGCCACAGATTTTCAGTTTTAGCATTTATTGTAGGGTGCGATTACTCATTTCACCGTGGCTTTTTAAACAATCACAACATTTCCCAAGGAAAAATGTGAGGATATAATAGGGAGAAAGCAGAGAAGGAAGCTGGGTGATGATGGCTCGCCATGCGTCAGGTTTGTCTTCACTCGTAATGTCAGCACATTTATTAAACTACAGTACTTTTTTTGGCTTGTGGTTCACTGCGAGCCTGCATTTGCTTTGCCTTGACTCTTCTGTTGACCAGATAACAAAACTTCATAGGCACAGTTTCAGTGGCATGTTTAACTACAGAATCTGAAGATTACCATGACATCATGGCAGTCTACTGGTTCCTGGGTTCAGGTTCTGCCAAGCCTACTTTACGGTTGCAGAAATGCATCCTCAGGGAGGTATATTCTTTGATTCACCTCTGTTTCTAAATAATTCCACTTTTGTTGACGTTTTTACAAGAGTGCTGAGCTCCAATGGAAAGGTACTATGTTGGAAGCCATTTGATTGTTTTTGGTCATTTTCCCAGAGATCCAAATCAAATAACATTTTTCCTTTGGCACGCCAGTCACAACCTGGATTTTTCCAGTACTCAGTCAGTCAATGGCAGTGAAACAGGTCAACGGTTCGGCATCAGGAACCGAAAGGGATCGACTTTCTCGGTCAATGTTTTTGCTCCTACTAGGATCTGGAAGGGAGCAAAAACATGGATTGTCTGTGGGTCCCAGAGGACTAGATTGGGAAATACTGTGCCAGTGAAAACTGAGATGCCTTTGACCCGGTTTCTGGGTGATCCTGGTGTCTCTGATTTAAGTGTATTGTCAGGAGTTTGGAGGCTGGTAGGAAACACTGAGACTTAGCAGATGATGGGCAAAAAATATTTATTGTATATTTTTTAAAGCTGAAGTTTTATATTTTGTTGTTTGGTATGTACATTGGCTCCTGCCCCCCTCTTGTGAGGCTGAACTTTCCCAAGCCTGTAAGAATAACTTAGTGACTCCTTCACTTTAGCTGGCTGTTTGTTTTCTACTTCCCTACTGTAATATGTCATTTGTAATATGTTCTGAAGAACTTCAGAATATTTAGGATTCAGCCCCTGCTTGACGTGCAGCATTTAGCACCACTGTAACTGGAGGTACCCTGCTGGACCCTGGCCAGCGATGCTCTTTTTCATGATGCCTGGTGAAGTACTGCATACTTCCAGTTTTTACAGGGGGAACAAATCAACTACTGACTCAGTATAAAAGCAGTAATTCCCACGTGCAGGAAGTGCATTTTTAAAATTCAAGGTCAATGTAATGTCGGTATATACCCAGGCAAGTGCAAGGACTAGACTGTGGAGCGGGGGAGGGGCCTGGTGTGGTGCCATTGAGTGATTCTGTGCGTCCAGATTCTTTATGACCTATGGTGCAGGACTGAATCCAGATCAAGGGGAAAAGACTCAGAACAGCACTGAATTACAGTGTTTTGGCTGACAGCCGAAATTACTTAGTAAATTGTTACAATGAAAAAATGAAAATCAAAAACAATGGCAGTGCTAAAAGTGTTTGGCTTTCTATATTCTGGCACCGTGGTTCTTTTTATTCTACCTGTGCTCTTATTAAACCGTGCTATTCCAGTTAATGCGCTGCTATGTCCTGGAATCTCTTACAATGTGCAGCCCAGACTTGTACCCTGTGTTTCTTGAACAGACTCCAGACCTCCCTGTAACCCTATAATGTGTAAGCAGTTCAAAGATGGATGGATTTCAATTAATTTAAGATTCAAGAACTACTCCCTTGATATTGTGATATCTTTAATGATTTTGGCATATTGAAGTAAATAAACCTATATATAAATATTGACTTTGATATGACATCTATTTTAAAAAATGCAACACTGTAGAATCACAGAATTACATTTGCAGTTTGTTTTTAATTTGCCTTGCCTCAGAAATGTATTATGCGGAAAAGAT
Organism: Stomatorhinus walkeri; assembly: GCA_026784285.1. Lineage (NCBI taxonomy): Eukaryota > Metazoa > Chordata > Actinopteri > Osteoglossiformes > Mormyridae > Stomatorhinus > Stomatorhinus walkeri. Next base: position 442,731 of record JAODUD010000026.1, on the reverse strand, counting down.
TTTTTTTTCTTGTTTGTACAGTCAAAAACTTGGCATATAAATAGAATGTCATTAATTTTTAAGAAATGATGGTTCAAAGTCTTATACTTAAATGGTAGTGATGCCACCCTTCGTCATATCTCTGTCTTTGGGTTGTGTCTTGTCTGCAGGGCCTGTTTCCTGCAGGTTTTTGAAAGAGACAAGTGAGATCTCATGTGGATGCTCCGAGGAAAATGGAATTGATTTATCATGACTCGAAAGCAGCTGGCACTTGTAAAATAGTGGCCAGAGAATCCTTAAAGGACTGGCATCTTCACTGGCATCTTCAGAGTTTCAATGGCCAAACTCTTGGAGACTGATCAGTGAAATCTGTTAGCTTCATAGGAAAATACTAATTAAGGCCAGCAGTTTAATGATGGCCGTCATATATCTGAGGCCTTATCTCTTTGTCGATAAAGCAATCAGTCCATCCTTAACTTGCAAAGGAAGATTAATATTCATGGCTCATATGTAACTAGCTGCTATAGAACAATACCCAGAGATTCCCTGTAATGCAGAGCCTAGTATTACAGCAGTCAAATGCACAATAAGGAAAAGCATGTCAGCAGTAAAAGAGCTCTGTCATGGGTCTAATCATTCCCAAAACAGCGTGTATTTGTTGTGGCTACTGCCCTTAGTTTGGCTTGGCTCTAGAGCGCTTTGCAAAAACATAGGAACTATCTCTCGTGGCAGTAGCATCCTGCTAATTTCAAAATAGTTTTCCTGACTCACTTTCCTGTTCAAAAAGAAACACGTGTGAAATATTTTATGTGCAGTTAATGGACAGAGGAGTTAATCTGCACCTGACAGGTTTTGCTGATGTCATATTTCCTAAGTACTCATCATTGCTCTTAAAGCATTTCCTGTTTCTGAAGTTTGCCCCAGTTGCTATTTTGAATTTCTGTGATGTTATGGTGCCAAAGCTGCATGGAATGGCACAGATGTATAAACCTGAGAAAGTTGTTGATAGTTGTTTGATACTACAGAGTGGACTCTTTTTGTCAGGAATTCCGATTGGACCCTTGAGGGAACAAGGCAGTCAGGCCCTGTCAAAAAGCTTGGAGAGTTAAAGGCTTGACTTCTGTTCATTGTCTTGAAAATCTATTAAAGTGCCTAGAATTTCTGTTTTTCCTCACCATGGCAAAGGCTGCAGGGGGTATCTGAGAGAGACTTTAGTTTTGTGTTAGCTGAGATATGTTAATCTTCCTATCGGATGAGCCTACCTCATCTAATGAAAGTTCAGAAGTTGGATTTACATCTTTCGGTTAAATAAACCAACATTTTATACCACTTTTTTTTAAAAAAGGAAAATTGGCTCCTGAATCTAAGCATTAACTCATAACCTTCAAAAGAGAACTTGCTTTCCATATTTCTAACCAAAGGTGAACTGGTTTAAAACTATACTTTGAAACACATGTGCTTTAGCAAAATGCTAGTGCTGCATCATTTGGAAGTATTTGAAGGCAGTAAAAATGCAATATGCATTTTTCACAGCATTGGTTAATGCCATTTTCTGACTAAACTAATGGCATACATTTTAGAGACTTACATGACATGTCAAAGCTCCTCTTTACATCTCCAAACTCCCAGGGTTGTAGCTAAGCTTCTTATTTATTCTGGACAATTTTGTTGGACTGTTTTTCACAGGCCCTCCAAATGAAAGAAATAATCATAAAACATTACCTAAATTTTGCATGCTGACAGGGATTCTCATTTTGTGGAAGGTAAACAGTTATTTTTTCCAGATATGCTGTGGATGAGACTCCCTGCTGATTTCTGTCCTGTTCTTCCTGTTTTATGACATATATTTTACCTGCTTTCCATGCAACTCTTTTGCTCTTTTAGTAACCTGCTATTGTTTAATTAAAATCTAGCTGTATTAAGTTGTAAATAGATCAGGGTTTATGATGAATTACAACGGAATATGAAAGGCGTGTTATTTACCTCAGTGTATAGTATATTCCTGGTAAGAGAGCCCAGGGCGGGGGGGGGTGGGGGTGAGGGTGTACAAGCAAAGAAGCAGCTGAGCCTTCCTCAGGGGTTTGGAATGCCCAGAAGCTTCCAGAATGTTCTTCATCAAAACAGTCTAGATACTCCTGGCTTCCCGCACGCCGGCGACAAAGTCGAATTCACATGGCAATGAAGTCAGGAGGTGTTTATTTTCCTGTTTGAATATTTCTACTGGTGGGACATGAAGTGGACTCTAAGTTTGGGAGCGTGACCAGCGCTTTAAATTCTACTCAAAAATGTGTGTTTTGTTATTCACTATTTGATTTGTTTCGAGTTATTTAAACAGTCTGTTTAATAAAAGTAATGGGAAAAAAAGTAACATTAGATAGTATAAATGTGAATCTGGTCCACTAGATCTGCAGACAAAATTTTCAAGTACTTGTTGATACGGCAACAGAAAGCTGGCCTCCATCAGTTTTTGGAGAAAATGAAAGTTGAAAAGTTGATTTGATATTCTTCCAGTTTCTCTAAAGGGAGAACAAGCACGCGATAGACTTGCTTGGGCTTAAGTGGTAAAAAAGTGATCAAGAAGGCAGGCAGTTCCAAGGAAAAAGAGAACTCTGGCAGAAAGAGCGCTTTTCCATGGGCCGACTTTACTTTTGCCCATGAGTTTATATTGTTGATTGACATGATTCCAACTAGCAAAGTAACATATACAGCATCTTCATTCTCTAATGTGTTTCAGAGAACTGCACTTTTATATTGGTTTGAGGCTTCAGAGAGCCATTGAAAGGAGTGAAGTTTCTGCAAACATTGACTTGATTTATTCATAAATGAGTATTATTTCCTTGCAATGACTAAAGAAATAACCAATTTGGGACAGTATTTAGAATTAAGACAAGGGAAAAGAATGAGGGACTGTTAAAGCAGTTAAGGAAATCATCCTTGTTAGACTTGAAAGATTTACTTAAAAAAAAAAAACTTCATTAAGTTGTGATTCTGATTTAAGCCTTCTTGAAATGGCAATGTGTACCTGATTGTTTTTGTAAGATGTTTTAAAGGTGATGGTTGTTTTAAAAGAAGTACATTAGGGAAACAGGTAGTTGAATCATAGACTCAGTGAAATTAGTAATGATGCGGAGTTCCTCCCTGGAATCTTTTTCCATACATTGAAACATTTTGCTGTACTAGGGAGTTTTAAAAAAAAATTCATTTGCCTTTTGGTTTGATGGTTCTTAAGTGAAATGCCGATGGATGAGCACGGCTGCTGGGATTTATAGGTAAAGCCGTGCTTTAGGCATGGAGGGAAGGACCAGTGTTGCATGGAAACTGAGTGGAACTTGTCTGGGCCGCGGCCCTTGTTGCCTTGTAGAGTTACGGGCAGAGTTCTGGGGGAGGGGCAGACTTCACTATTTATATACCCTCAGCATGAAAGGGAGAATAGACAGAAGCCCTCCAGGTGTTTTCTTCATCTGCGCAAGCAAGAGGGATGATGCACATTCCGCCGCACAGACCACACCCATATCACGGGCCAAAACACCACCGCGTACCACTCATCCATTGGCTAGAAGGTTTCTGTTCTGTGTATGCTTTTGTCTGGAACTGGATCACATTTTTTAACGAAAGATCTTCACTCCATTGCCAAAGCATTTGTTTCTGAGACATGGTGCAGCACCAGGGACAGTAAGTAATGATAAACACATGATCGGCAATGACTTCAACTATTCAAACTCTAAAATGATGTATTTAAAACTAATCTAAGCCTTCCCTGGCAGCAACACTGATGCTTAAATGTCAGGATCAGAAAACATTATATTATCAAGTGGAAAATTAATAATACAATTGGCTTTGTTGACCATATCTAGGTCAACACTCAATCAGTTTGGGTGTCTCATCTAAAGGATATTAAAAAAATATATGTGGGGGTTGTCTTAAAATAATCACTCAGTTTGTCATTTAACTTTGAAAAATATTTAATTGCAGTGTTTTTGGGTGTGTCTCTTTGGGTGTGCTGATTGGGTGTGTCTCTTTGGGTGTGTCTCTTTGGGTGTGCTGATTGGCAGGATTCTACAATCATGTGTAAAATGAAGAGGATAATAAGCCCCAGATGGAAAAGGCAGCCAAACTCAAGCACTGTCTGATAACTACAGGGCTTTTTCATCAAGGATTTACAGTCAAACCGACCTAGGGAGGCATATTACATGCTGCTGTCAGAATCCAGTACGTAGGTCATGTGTTCACGTGAAAGAAAATGGAACATTACGTGAAATTCATGTACCCTCTGTCATACATACAGCCACCCATATAAATGTATACAAAATAATTATACCGTTTATGAGACCATATTCAGAAAAACATGTTTTAGGATGTGGAATTTATTATAAATATAAATATATAAATTTATTTGATGCACTGCTCAAATGACTTTGACTTATAAGAAAACAATGTGTTTCGCAGCGACATAATATTGCTGCTTTGTAGTTTTGTATGAACGGTGAATATCTCATGTACTGTACTTGTTAAGCTGGAGGCTGTACTGACTCTAGGCTTTAACTAGAGGTCTCCACCTTAATTCCCGAGTAGCTGTTTTCACTGTAAGCCATTGCTGTTTTTTAGCTGATAATGAACTCGCTAACAGAATGAAACGGGCTGAGCTAGCAAACACAGAACACCTGGATCTGATTTTGAGACCTTTGCCCTAAACCCTGAGCTCTAAAAGTGCTTCTGTGTATTAATTTCGCCCCTATTTGCTGCTAATGTGCCCTCAGAATTTACTGGCAGATGCTGAAACACACTCGACTAGAAACTTTCTACTTGTATCATGGCTTAATTGTTCAGTTTTGAGTAAGTCTCAACCCAATATTTTTGCATATACATCACTGGCCTTGAACTTGTGTTAATGTGACTGATATGACTCTGATGTGACTCATTTCTGTCATCTTTTGATGCAGCCACATACATGTTAGGAATGCTGTGAATCCCAACAATGATGTCCTCCCCCAGTAATCATTACCCGTGATTTACTCATTTTTGCAGCTGGATCACAGAAGAACATTAAATATCAGAACTTGTATCTCAGCTTTTAAATTCCTGCTTCTCAGATCACCTGATTCTGCTGAAATACTCAGATTTTTTAACCTAATGCATTTTTTCCTGTAACTTTTCAGTTTCTCTCCTTTTTTGTAGTCTGATTTTCTGATTCTGTTTTATGTCGAAGACAAAGTAAAAGTATGTTAGTCTGTTTGGAACTTTTAATTGGCTGCATTTCCTCCATTGATACTTTTCTTTGTAGTCATCATAATTAAGTATCAGATTATCGTGCAGGCCAGTATAATGTGCAGTATAATGTGCAGCCGTTCAATCTGCAGATTCCAGCATAGACTGGATATATTTGGTAGACTGAAGAATTTTCATTGCTTAACAGGACAACAAGTCACGAGTCTGCTAGGGGAAGCCATAATTCATCTCTAGCACCGCACTGCCTCCCACTGCTACATCAGCGCAGAGAACCGACGCACTTTTCAAAAACTAATATTTGCAGGCCACATCTAGGAAGTATTAAAATAAATTTTATCGGTTTATAGATCGGTTTGAATGTTATGGACTAAGATACGTTATGATTCAATGTGGCAAAGAGAGGCAGGGACCCGGTTCACCAGAAATAGCTGTCAGAGGACAGGGAAAACCTTATAGGTGTTTTCAGTTCAAGAGGCTGTATTCTCTGCGTCATATCCAAGGCCAGAAAGGTTACATCAAATATCTGAAGTGCCTGCACATTGGTCCTACTAAGCTGGAGCGTCAAAATGGAAAGTACAAGCTTGTGTCTGTGTCACTTCAACCACAAATATGGTGGTATGTCACTGATTTCTTCCCTTAGACAGATTTCCTCCAAATCCTACAGCACTGGGTTCCATGCGCAGCACAACAAACCAGAACCTTTGGGGAACCAAATCTTGTAGTATAATTTGTTGCTTCTCCAAACACCTTTGCACACACATTGACGCTCTCGGACACACAAACACACAAATCAGAGGAGATGTCAGCAGGCAGTCTTCAGGGCAGCACTGGCAGCCCAGAGCAAAGGTCTTGTAAAACTCAAGCGTAGCCGTTGACATGGCAGCGATAAACAAACACCACCAATCCGCAGAACTTCCATGTGTTTTTGCACTTTTTGCAAGCATGGGGGGGGGGCACCATAACCAGGGAGGATTCACTTACTCGCAGGCCCTGAGTAGGGGCAGGGGCTTTAATGGCTGTTCAGTTAAGCACAGTTTTTGTGCTAAGTCATTGAGTTGTACTGATTTACCGCTGTTTGCCCATCAGCCCTCTTTCCCTCTCACATCCCATTCAATTGTGCGGGAGCTAAGGGGGGGGGGTGCTAATCAGATGGATAGCTCATGGAAAGACAGCAGTGGAGATGTTTAACCATTAGTAGCTCCATTCTGACATCATACACCTAGTAGAGTAATAATCCGGCAAATTTTATTTGATTGTGTGACAACTTTTACGCAAATTTTTTTTCCTGTTCTGGTACAAGTTAAATATTTGGTTAACAGGTAAATCAGCTACCTGATTAGGAGCCAACTAATCAGCACATTGGATCCGGCCAGTGAAATGAATCATGTATCCTGCACATGGTGACCCCTACCCTTTGCCCCCCTGGTCAATAAAAAATAAAAATAATTCTTGTTACCTCTCAGGCCAGCAGGCTAAACCATGTGCTCAGGTCTAACAAAGGTGTGCTGTTAAAAAAAAAGGATTTAGAGGATAAAACTGGGAACAGCCTGAGAGAGCTAAACACTCGAATAGCGTTTACTGGAACACGGAGGAATCCGAGGAATGTTCCTTTTTGCCCGCTCCCTTTCTTTGACGAAGCAGCTTTATTTATCCCAGACACAATGTTCCCCTGACTCTTTCCCCGTTCGGTTGCTGGGAATCCCTCTCTCCATCCTGCCTCAGCTGCAGTCCTCGGAGGACCCCCAGACAAGCAGCTGAACACCAGCTGAGCTGCAATAACTCATGATCTGTGAGGGTTTACGGTAAAGTTCAGTGGGTGAGCTGGCGTCGTGCGGTGTGGGGGTGCGGAGGGGTTCGTACACGCTGCTGGCACATCTGCATTTCCACAGTGTCTGCGGCCCCTGTCTACGTGTGTGGAGCTGGGGCGCTTACCACCCGGTGCCCAGTATAATTTCAACCGCCGCTCAAATCTTCCTGCTCAAAGTGCCACCTGCAGTGGCAACACTCATAAACGGCAGGGGGGGCACGTCCCATTTAAGAGCAATTAAGAAAGATGAATTACATCATGCTGAACTAAGGAGGTACAAAGGAAGTATTACATCTCATGCATGCTGCCCTGTTACAATTTAAAAATAGTCCTTCCAAGACCAGTCGCAATACAACAAATCCTTACTCAATATTCAGTAAGGAGACACTGGTATATCCAGTAAGCAGAGTCTGGTCCTAGGTGCTCCTGCTGGGATTGAACATAACTTCCACAAGCACCTCATACTCTGCAATCTGCCATCCTGGGGCATTGTTTTCTCCGGAGCTTTCTGTAGTGTTAGCCAACATGATTACCAAGAGAAACTAAGTATGGCATTTTCTGCTTCTGTGGTAACAGGCCCCTGATTACGCAACAACTGTGTGTCACTGATTGCTGTCCAAGCCCAGCATCTGACTAATCTATTGCCGCGGGAGTCAGGATCAGTATCGGAGCGCCTCACCGGGGCCGCCCCGCAGAACAATAGCGCTAACAGAAACTCCATGACCCGTCTGAGGCAGCAGCCGTAAGTTATTCAGCTGTCAGGCAGCAGCACGCAAGACTCTTTCGTGACGGCATTTTCATGGCCCACGTTAGCTGAAGTGTTAGGGGGCAACATGCATGAGGAATTATTCATCTATGATTCGGAAAACTTTGTTTGTGTGTGGGGGTCCAACTAGTTTCGAGTACCTGTGCACTTGGCAGGAATGAACCCAGAGTCGTTGCTGGCTGCATGTTTTTCTAAATTAGATTGTCTGAGCAGCTGCTATGTTTGTTTTCGTTCGCTAATGAAATGAATATGCATGGTTGTAGAAACAAAAGGTTTTGCATTATAGGTTTGCATGTCCTATAATTTATACGATTTTCTATAACAACCGGTACAGTGCAGCTAGACTTTCTTCCTTTTAATTGAAGGACTCATTCCATTCATCATTAAAAGCAAATTAGAAGGGGGGGGGGGGGCAGTGCAGCAGCATACAGCTTGAAGTACTTCCCAATAATTGTTATTCTACAAAGGAGTGATACTAATAATAGAGTTACTCCATGTATCATTTTGGTACAATGATAAGGGAAGAATATGTTTGATGGGAATTGTATTTCGAATTTAGGAAAAGTGTTATGGCACTATTAAGTAAGACAGTGGTAACCTGAAGCTTGTTATAGACAAGGCAGATAGCCTGCTGATACCAGGAGCACAAGTAAGGTGGAGCCTTTCATGCAGACGATGCCTCCAGCTTTTGATGCACATCACAGGAAATCTCCCATGCTGAGAGAAATCATCCATCCACGGAGGTGGCCTACAGGCCTCAGAGGTATAGCATGCAGATGGCAGCTGTCCCCGAGGGCTGAAATGTACATTGTGTAATACTTCACATTTCTGAAAGAACAGATGTTTGATGTCTACCTACTCATGAGAAACCTGTCATTAAAAATAGGCACTCCTCAATATTCTGCAATAATGTGCTCATTGATTTTAAAACGATTAGTCGAAAAATCCTTTGATCGTTGTTGTGCACAGCGCTAAACTAGGTGTTATCTATAGCCAAGCAAAGTTATCATTGCGGCTCAGTGAGTGAGCTGTGCTTGTGATCAGAAGGTCGCTGGATCAAATTCCAGGGTTGGCAGAGTGATTTACCCACTGGGCCTCTAAGCAAGGCCCTTAACCCCCAGTCGCCCCAGGGATTGTCTGGGCGTGCTCTTTCTGTGGGCGGTATGTAGCTCAGCGGGTTTGGACCCTTTGCGTCTGATCGGAAGGTCACCGGTTCAACTCCCACTGTTGGCAGGGTGATTTTATCCTAAGCCCCTTAGTCCCCGAAGCAATGGGGGGAATGATCTGACTCTGCTTTAAGTTTCACCCCCCCCCCCGTGTCTTCTAAATAAATCTAATACATTTTTGTGATGGTGTGTGTATGGTCCTCATGTTCAAATCTTAGGGTTGCGAATCACAACTTAAGTCATTCTTGCTTTGTACTCTATGTGATTTTTAATGGTACTGGGACCGAGCTAAGGAGTCATTACATAGGGAGTATAAGGCTGCATAATGAGCCCTCTGTGTGGTGCAGGTTTCCTCCAGGTCCTCCTAGTTTCCCCCCATGAAATTAGCTGAACTGTTGTTTCTAAATATTGTGTGGGAATGTGTATGTGTTTGCCCTACGGTGCACTGGCGTCCTGTCCATCATGCACCCTGCATTGTGCTCTAAGCTACCTGGAATAGGCTGTAGGCTTTCCCCCTGCGACTGGGTAAGAGATTGGATAGACAACAAGGATGGTTGGATGGATAGGTGGCTATAATTGAACAAAATAAAATAACAGCGCTGTGCACAACAATGATCAAAGGATTTATTTGATTAATCGTTTTAAAGTCAATGAGCACATTATTGCAGCATGTTGAGAAGTGCTTGTTTTTAAATGACAGGTTTCTCAGAAATAACATTTTAGTGTGCACGGCTTAGACTTGTGAGTAGTGTAAGTCACTTTGATATTATTTGGCTATGTAACAGGTCATGGTGCTGAAATAGTGAGGTGTGGACCACCTCAGTTGAGAGGTCTTCTAACGTCTCTGCTCAGACTGCTAACCCCTGCAACCCGGCCCCAAATACGCGGCCGATGATGGACGGATGAGTGGAGGTTGTCTAGCACATGTGTCACTGATGCAAAGCTTAAGTGAAGTAAGTGGATGCATCCCGTCTTCTCTGTGCTGGGATGAAAGATCTCAAAATGACATACAGCACAGCATAACCACGCTGTAAAGCCTGCCGTACTAGAAACTAGAGACAGATCTGCATCCAGAATGTCTACTGGCATTTTAATTCACGTTTGTCCCGTTCAGCTCTAATACCAATGTTTTCGTTTCACTTCCTGCTTACAGGATATTGGAAATGAGTGCAAGAAAGCAAAAGCAGAAATGGACACAGTATCGGACTGTTAGGCCAGACAGTCACATACCCTTTAAAAATATGCTGAACGTTCTCCATAGAGGAGTATCATGTCAATTAGACATATGCTGCTGTTTCTCAGAGTCTAACCACAAGTAAATCAGGAGCCTTCAAAATGTATAATTTCAGTCTCTTAAATGTTACTGCTAGTGGGTCTGTTGTGTATCAGATATAGACTTTTGTTCCATCCAGGAAATTGATGGGAACCACATGCTACAAATAACGGTAACGTAGCTGAAGATTACATATTTTCATTAAAACGCTTTCCCTTTTCCTCGTGTTATTTCCATTGCACTGTGGCTTGTTTCCGTTGACTTCCAAACACGACACGAGTTCATTGCATTCAGATTTCCGACAGCGTGATGACTATCAGGAAAAATCGCATGCTTTGTTCAAAGGTGAATCATATCAAATGTGCCAATAACTTTCCCGTTGCAGAACTGCATGGCCTAACTGTCCAATAACTTTCCCGTTGCAGAACTGCATGGCCTAACTGTCCAATAACATTCCCGTTGCAGAACTGCATGGCCTAACTGTCCAGGAGAGCCAGAATGCATGTGCGGCTCCCAGGGCTTCCTCTGAACGCCGGCGTCGACGGGCAGAAGCGCCGGCCGCAAGGCTCCACGAGATGCACCCAAGGTCAACGCCGTGGAACATTATAAAGGACATTGCCTTTGAAGGCCTAGCCTACTTAGCTTTTTTACAACAGACACAGACAAGAATTGCCACCAACGAGTTTCTCTGGGTACGAACAGGTTGATGATCCCTGACATCCACTGATGCCTCCTGACAATCTGTAAGATGCTAATCGCTAATCCTGTCCCAGTGGCTGGCGGTTACATGCACGTGTAACAGGAAGCATCCTGCTGGGGGGGGGGCAGGGAGGTTTAAGGAATGCCTGTTATACACAGAATGGTTGTCTTATAGCCCCTGTGCGATAGCTGGACATCTGCTTGACCCCTGGCGCCTAAGTACCATCCTTCTAACATTACTGTCTACATTTCCAACCTTCCAATTGTCCCTCCTTCCACTTCCCCAGAATATCTCTTACATGTAATGATGTCCGTCAAGCAGCTGAAGATGGTTTGTTGTTATAAGTGCGTGTCAGCTCTGCCCTGTTCATATGTCTCTGGCCAGTGAGGTCGGAGCAGATATAAGTTCTGGGCATGCAGTGGTTGGTCAGGGCTTCTATGTGATCATATGAACCTTTGAGGGAGGAGGAGCTCAGGGAACTCCAGGCTACAGCTGGTATGAACCCAGTTCTCCAGTACATTGGCTGTTCTGTGTTTATTTACAGAGGGGGTTCCAGCCCCGAAGGCTGCTCTGTCATTCCTTCGAGGGGGACTCTAAATGCCCCCTGCTGACAGATGAATGCTGCAATGATCAGCCCCCACCTCATCCCTTGGGGTACAATGGTGACAGGGGACCACCTTGCAGGGCCGAGGGAGTTTTTGGATGTTGTGGTACAATGATATATGTTTGAAAATAAGGCTTCAGAGCAGAACATGTAAAACTTTAGATTATAAAGACCCAAATACTATAAGTCATTTGAATGGTTCAATAATAGTAGAAAATTATGTGACTATCCCTCCTGTTAGTAAAATGGAGGAACCAGATGAGCACCCCCCCCCCCCCACAATTCCAGCTCCATCTCCACAGGGGCTCCTTGAGGAGAAGATGAGATGGCAGCATTGCACAACTCCGCTTTGCATCCTGAGGTACCTGGAGTGTGCAGAAAGCCCTGTGACTGCGGTTCTGTGAGCTGTTTTCCAGATGTAGCGCAAAGGGTCACGTTGCTCCACAGCGACTGAAGCTGAGGAGCTGCTAACAGGGTCATGCAGACCTGGGTGAAGCGCTGATGAGACACGTGCTGCCTGCCTTAAAGAGAATAACACACACGACCGGCACAGATTGAGCCAAATCACTAGATCGTGGTCCTACACTGCTGCTGTCGGCCCTGCAGCGAATCCCATTATTCTTATTATTGTAACTGAAAAAGACTGGGAATGTTTGTTTCTTATTCAGTTATGGATTCGTATTTGGAAAACATCCTGAGCTTCGCGGAAGCAGGTCAGTTCTTACCTTGATTCATTCCCCTTTGTTTTCCACACAACCAGAAATCATTTTCATCACTTGTATTTTACATGTCCGCTGAAAGACTATTTTGTTAACATTCTTGAGTCAGACACAGCAGACACATCAGACTTTGCTATAACTCCTGGAATGCTTGTGATGTCAACCCATCCTTGTCATCTGGGGTCTTTGGAAATTAAATGATCTGTCCAGTTCTGTCAGTGTCACACCAACAGCAAGCTTTAACCTTTGTAAAAATAAACCGCAAATGCATTTTTTTTTGCCCATGGCTATAAAAGTTGGAATTTTTCTCATTATTTCCCTCTTTAATTTTTCCTACCCTGCATTACAGAACAGGCAGCATGTCCGGAAATTAGTTGCCTGCGACTTCATTGCTGTTTACTGAACAGAATCATTGTACAAATACAGGATGCAGGTAGAATTACCGAACAACCCTTTTAATTGTGGTATCAGATGGTACAGCTGAAAAGCCACCTGCCCCATATGAAAACAGAGAGTAGAGTGCTTGACTTCAGCTTGTCAGCAGCCAACAAGCCTCATCATCATAGCGGGGCTGCAGTGGGGAGCACTACCCCTGAGGTAATGCTGTCCCTTAGTGACAAGGCAGAATTTACAGGGTCAATCTTTTTGAGCTGATGTTCCTCAAAAGTGCTGTTTTTCTCCTTGCAATAGGTGCTTGTTACCCTGTAAATAAAGACAAACTGGAAGCACTGGGAAGATAGAGCAGGGTGAATCTAAGTGACCCGCGGTCTCGTACTGCCTTTGTAAATGCCTGACAGTACATTGTGCCCTGTAGGGACAGCTGTAGCTCAGCTTAAGGTAGTTAGTGTTAGATTGCCAAGAGTCGGATGAGTCCATTTCAGTTTCTTAATAATTTTATTCTGCAGAAATGCCAGTGTTTTTTTGATAATTATGAGATTATTTATGGACTTTCCATCTTTTTTTTTTTACCCTTTTCCATGCAGATTGGTACAGCGTATATCCAGACAGACTTCCAATGTTGTTGGGAGCTCAGCTCTGATAATCCCTCTTTTAACATAAAGCACATCACCTGGTTCATTTCATACGCTTCTTTAACAGACCTGCGTTTGTTGCCAGGGTCTATCTAGGAACGCCATTAATAGGTGGAAAAACCGTAGGAGCACACGGGTGCCAAAGTTTTGGGAAGAAGAAAAAAATAAGTGATAATAAATATACAGAAGAACATAGCGACTGCTGCAAAAGTGCATAGCTATCACAATTATCTATTTGAATATAAGGTTCAGCCTGGAAAGATCGATGAAATAACAGCCCTGTTTTCTGTTCCTTTCAGGAGGACTCACGCCCACCCTGGCTATAAAAATAAAAGCTTTCTGCCGCACTGGAGGGCACTGGAAATGGGTGACTCTCTATTACAGTGACTTGTCTTCTGTGTCAAAGGGAGGGATTATCAACAGAATGGCGCCATTATCCGCAGGAGCCGGGGATGAGCGCCCGCAGCCTCCCACAAAGGGCGGATGAGGTCTGGGGGTAACCCGGGGACTCCCATTCATGGGCCGGCCCTTGTAACCCAGGACAGTGTGACTGATGTGATAAAAGTTAAGGAGAGGCTAAGCCAATGATACAGTAATCCTGGGAAAATATGGAGAGGCGAATCTGGGTGCTGACAAACAATTCCTGTATGGGTGGGAAACACGATGTGCTTTGTCACCGGAGAAAAGCCCTCTGTGAAAAGGCGAGGGAGGGACTGCCAGACTGCCCTTCCCCTTAAGAGCGAGTCAGGTACGCTGCTCCAGCGCTTCCCAACACGGTCCCCAGGGACCCCAGTCCATGTTTGTCCTCCCTTCCCATCTCCCTACCAGAATCTACTGGGAGCTGGGAGGGGGCTCAAATGGGGACTGCCTAGGGGTCCCCAAGGCTTGGGAAACACTGCACCACACTATTCACATTTATTTGTTAGGCATATTTATCACAGTCTTCCTGCATGTTACTCTGCTCTGCTTTTGACTGGCAGTAATCTCACACTATATGTTGTTATATGCTGTTTGTGTAGCATTCATTTTTTTCTCCGTTAGCGATGATTTTTTTTACGTGGAGACTTCGTGGGGGGGCAGGGGGGGTAAACAGCAGGATTTTAGACGGACACCTAGCATTACATTCAAAGTATGCTGAATCCTCTAACCAAATCTGTGTGGGTTCCCGGTTAGATTTACCTTGTGACTTTTCTACAAAACCACAATCTGCTCCTGGCAGATTAAAGTGACTCTGTTTTTTATTCTAATGACAGTATTTTCAATTGGGCCCTTTCTAAATGAAAGGGAAAGTGAATCACCGACCAGGAACTGAAATGCAACAGAACAGCAGTTACCTTAATCTAATCTATGTAATTGGGATTTGTAACAATTTAAGAATCCACTTAAGAAGGCTTAAAAAATTAGTTGCGACCTGAATAGTTGAATAAGTTAGATAAAAAACTAAACCCTGGAGCGTTATACTCACTCAAGAAGATTACATCCAGTATCAATATTTACCCTTATCCGCCCATTTGATTAAACTCACTCAGCAGCAGTTGTTAACTAATCAGGGGCCTAAAAATAATGCCAGTTTAAACAGACTGCAGCGAGGGAGTTGCCAGCGTGCACCGCTGCCTGTGTTCTGTGCCAAAATGGCTGCGCAATGGGCAAGGCCAGCACAGATAATGTAACACCACAGGGTTTCACCCTTAAGCCTGTCTGTCATCACTGCTGTCACTCTGGTCAGAACTAATGATACGATCAGCTGGTTTGTTTTCCCCGATTACTGCCAAAGGTCCCCCTAGTGGCCATCAGCGAGTTTGGATTGGAATGCTGCGATCCAAAGAGAGGCATGTCCACAAGGCGCGCTGACCGTGTTCCTGTTACACGAGCGCTGGCTTCCTCGGTGCATCCTCATGCCATACCCACGGTGCCGGAAAGCCTCACGTACGCACCGTACTAGCCAGGGTCCCGGAAAGCCTCACGTACGCACCGTACTAGCCAGGGTCC
>JAODUD010000026.1:409354-427371 GCA_026784285.1 Stomatorhinus walkeri | reverse complement strand
CCGGAAAGCCTCACGTACGCACCGTACTAGCCAGGGTCCCGGAAAGCCTCACGTACGCACCGTACTAGCCAGGGTCCTGGGGCTCAATTATTTATTTGCAATAATTTCACAAATATTTAAGGTAGTATCTCTCTTGCTCTGGGGTAGCAAGAATGCATGGATGAGTTCAAAAACAAAGATATTTTCCAGTAATTAGACAGCAATTCACTTCTCATTTGCCTGCAAAAAATGATATAACTCAGCCGCAGTAACCAGACTTTGTACCCTATTTGTGTAGTTTGAAATTGCAGAAAACATATAGTTAGGGTAACTTTTTGTCATTGTTTTAGAAAACTGTGACCAAGGTTCATATCAAAACGATTTGGACATCTGGCAAATATTCCTATATTCTTTTTTAAAAGTTGCAGATCGTCAGGTGTGAAGCTCTTCTGCTTTAACGTACTCGCCCCTGGAGGTTATGTAAGGAATGACAATAAACAGCACTTATGTCTACTGCTGCTTTGGGTCCTGCTCTTAGGAAATGAGCTTTAAATCACATTTTTTTTAATGTTCTTTGCTGGCCCAGTTTCACCAGATTAGTTTATTGTAAAACGTCCCCTGAGATATCAAGTATCTGGACGTGCTATTTCCACTGCCGAAGGGTCACTCCTGGAACTACACTAAGCGAGGCTTGAGGTCTGAGGTATGGGGCCCCCCTGCCCCCTGCCCCCTGCCGGTCGGAGGAACCACCTCTGTAACAGCAGGAACACACAGTCACACAACTACACTGAGCCCCTTCATCCAGCACAAAATTAGTCTGGTTATTTCCACTATTCTTAAACTTAAGTGGCGGTAATGTGGGGTGGTTAACGAGGCTGACGTTCAGACTTTACTAATACAGCTGATGCTCCCGGCTTTGGCTGGCAATGTTGTGCGTGTTCAGATCGCCGTGTTTTGGGAGCGACCCGCAGAGCCTCTGGTCTATCTTATTAATTTTTTTCAGAAATCCGGAAGCCATTTTCCTCCATCTCACCTTGCTGTGGACAGAAGGTCCCTCCAGAAGCAACATCTGGGGCACGTGGGGGCAACATCTGGGGCACATGGGAGAGGTACAGCTGAACTCCTACTTCCAATTATGTTGGGAGTGTTAGGTAACGGCTGAAGCAGGTGCTGTCAAATAAAGCACCCAAAAATGCCTGATCGCTTAAGAGCGCTCATAAATACGGCCGGCTGATTGCTGCCTGTGCTGATTTCACGTGTCTTTTGTTATTGCTAAAATGCCTGTTGTTTTGGTCTCAAATGCACACATCAAATTGCTTTTATAAGGGATAAAGAGGTATTCTATTAAAAATGCATTAACGTGTAATTCAGGCTGCAGCTCAGACATGAGAGACATAATGCAAAATACAATACCTCTCATTTGGCAGTTAAAGTCTTGAGATTATTATCAAGAGATTTACTTAAAACCATGCAGCTCAGGGCACAAGCCTGGGTACACCCTGGGCAGGATGCCACACTCACGCACTGAGGCCCTCCTCTGCCAGGGCTTTTAAATCGACCCTTACATGCTTTCCAACTGAACACGGATGCCATGACGCGACCATAACATCTAGGAACTTCCCTCTAATTAAAACCCTGGAATTTCTAAGAAGGCAGATTGTTATGTTCTTTAAAAGCCATTAAACATTTATGAACAAAATAATAAGTAACACCGATGACTTAAGGCAAAATGATTACCGGAATCTAAATTAGAGGGCGAATATATTGTGGGCTGTGTTATCTGTGTAGTGAAAATACTGATATAAAGCCAGATTATGATTTATGATTTGGTCCATGTTTCTCACTAAGTGTGGCGCCAAACACATGTGCATTTTGGAAACACTGAAAGAATGCCCTTCTGTTGTACTCATTGTCATTTTTGAGAAGATGGTTTACATATACAGAGCCGCATGTCAAGGCTACATCAGGAATAAGAATGTGTCAGGCTAAGCTGGAATTTAGTTAACACTGGACACCCCAGGCCGTGGGAAGACATCGGCATCTGATGCGCTGTCTGCAAGCCAGCCGTCGAGAACAGAGCCGTCAGGCTTCCAAACCTCTGCCAGGAAGACATCCCCATTGAAATGCTGCGTGTCACGGGTGGCCAAGCCGTTTAGCGCTGAACGCTGACACTCTGTCATGGGAGGCTCATCGATCTCCCCAGAATAACAGAGCTCCTCATAAGCGAAGGGATTTCGCCAGTCAGCTGAGTGAAGCTCGAGTCCAAGTTCAAATTTACAACTGTTACAGCAGGCCAGAACTTCAAAGAATGTGCCTGTTAACGGAGTCCGTGACTGGCTCCATAGCCGCCCGCTAGGTTTTCCTTGGTCCTAGCAAAGCCATCTCTCTGGTAGTATTCACAGCCACTTCTTTGTGTTTCTGAACATGCTGAGACAGAGGTGAGGCAGCACACAGTTCTACTTGGGAGCACGCATGTGCACAAGAGGTCAGACGATGTTTTTTATGATCTACTCTGATTTAAAAAGTTGTCATCCCATGTCGTCAAGGTGGGGGACATACAAAAATCTGAGCTAATAGTGAAGTTAATTGTAACTTACTTCAGGGCCGGTACCTAGCTTTCAGATAATAGGATTTCTGGCTCAGTCAAACTCAGAGGCCTTGCCTGGATCCTGCCAGGGGCTGGGGAATGAAGAAAATCAGATACGCATTGTGTAAAAACGAGAGAAACGAGGTGGAGAAAAATCACTTTGTCATTTCTTGTCCTTTTAGCCAAGTAGCACGGTGTTGCACGGAAGTCTGAATGCAGTGAGTTCTCCCTCCCACAGCTTCTGCTTTGTTATATGATAGTTCTGGTTTGGACCAAAGAGCAAAGACCCACACAAGAGCAAAAATCCCACGAGAAACGCCATGTTTATACATGCTTGTGTCGGTTATGATATCTTTGGCCACCTGAAGACCTTTACATATTTCACAGGTGTCCAAGCCTCCTGAGACCTAAGGAAAAAAAGTGCCCTTCAATTATAGGTTATTTGTCTTTGGAAGAAATAAGACATCTTACAATTCAGAATTCTTTCAAATTTATTTTTAATTTCACAGCATGTCCTCTTTAGTGTACAACAGGAATTAATATGTTTCCTAACGTCAGTGAAAAGATAGATGCAAAAATAAAATGTCCACTACAATGAATGGGTGGGGTCTCAGGAGGATACAGTTCATGAACACTGCAATTCTATAACAAATTTTAACTTGTTGCTGGATGCCTGCTATTCTGCTTCCACTCCAAAACACAAACAAAACTTCTGGCAAGTCAAATATTCCTGAAGCTATTGAATCTGCCTACATTGCACTACGCTTTGCATGGGGTTTGCTGCTGCACAACACTGGAAAACAATAGTTACACCTGTAAGAAGCCTTATTAGCTTTTCAATGACTTGTTCTACAATACAGAGTTTCAGCAATTTTTTCATTGTCTGCAGAATGGTATTGTCATTAAACATATTTGGGGTTTGTTGGTTACATACTTTTTTGTGGCTATTGTTGCATAAGGTATCATGTGTGGAGATGCAGGCAGACCATGCGAATAATGATTTACATTCACCAGATAATCTACCTGCCTCCCAAGTTTCTAAATGAAACTTCACATGTAAAAAATGCACAATTTAAATGACAAAAAAAAAAAAATCACATTGCTTGCAGATGACTATCTTAATCCATGCCCATGACAATTACTGTCCAGTTATTTTCTTGAATATCTAAAAATGACAGATTGTCCTCAACGCTGTCCGTCAACCGTCAGTTGTCTCTGTTCGTGATTAGTAAGGCTCCAGCTGTGCGTGAAGCAGGTCAAGAGCTCCTCGAGTGGCAGAACATGTTTGCCTGAACAAGAAAAGGTTGAAAAATATGAAAAGAACCTGACCCACCACTAAATCACCTGTGACTGAAATGGGTCTGACCAACAGGCCTCTCAAAAAGTTTGTCGTCATCTGCAAAACAGTTCAGAATGATATTTTTGCAGTTTAGCAGCTGTTGACATTGCCGGCAGGTTGCGTGTCTGTAGAACAAGGCAGACATAAATTAGGAATTAATGACTAGGGTGGGTGCAATTTGAGCTGCCACTGTCTGGGTACATGGTGGCCACTGTCAACCTCTGCACAAAACATACACATACTTTACCTAATTTGGTCAACCAATGCAGTGATTCATTTGAAATTCCACCTAAAATTCCTGAAGGATCGTTCTTTCTGTCAGGCATAGCTAAGAAAGACACTGCCGAGTTTTTAGAGCGCGAGTCAAAGTGAAACGTTCTTCAGTTATGCCAAAAAAAAGGAAAACTGTGTTTTTTTCCACACAGGATGGCTAATAGTTGACAATATTCTTTTGACTTGACCAACCTTCCTGCTGCAAAACATACCACAGTACATCAAAAGCACATTTATTCCTATCACTCATTCTTTTTTCATTAAGAAAATGACAACATCACGTTGCTGTGTAACGCGAAAGCTATTTGTACAACATGGATGATGAATACCTCAAATTGATTACAGGCAATGCTACTGCTTTATTAAGAAAATAATAAAAAAACAAAGAACATTATTCTGGGATTAGCAGTTTTGAGTAGAAAGGATTTAAAAGAATTTTTGCTTTTGATTCCTCTTTGGAGCTTAATGATGGCCTGTCACCACTTGCTGGAGTCTGACAGACAAGAAATGAATTGGATTGACTGCTAGTTTAAAGACACAAGTGCAGCCTGAGAATTTGAGATCTCATGCATCCTCAACCTGAGGGTAGACCACTAACCAGGGCAGCCTGGTGGTGTTATTTTAGCTGCGGGTCACGCAGGCTTAGATGTTATCTCCAAACAGTATTTCTGGTATTGCAAAGGCATATCTAGAACCACAGGGGAAAACCACACAGCAACCTTTGTGGAGATAAGGCTAATCAAATGAAACAGACAACTAATCATACAACCTTAGCCAATAGGCTGTGAGCAAGGAAATGTAACGGAAAGTGTGTTTTTAGAGATGCTATCAAGGCCTAAATAGCTACCTAAATTGTTGTTCTCCCTTCCTTCTCTCTTCTGTTATATAATCCAATAAATCGGTGGTGTGACATAGAGGGACAACAGGAAAAACATCAAAAACTGCTCACATAAATTATCACGGTTTTCATGGAAAAAACGTTTTAAAAAATGTTTGCATACTTTTAAAATAATGTTTTGTTTTATTTTATTCTATTGCCACTGGCAGCTATCATATTTTCCTCTGAAAAGTTTAATTTTTTCCAGTTACTTTCTTCTTCTTATTGACACCTTTGCTCCAGCTACACATTTATTAAATAATCAAATACAGGAATTCTTATTAAATATTTGTGGCGAAATGATAAGTGACAGGAGTGACAGGTTTATGCTTCTATTTTCAGCGGAAACGTTGACAACACGTTATGAGCAGATCTGCAGGCACGGGCATGAAAACTAGCGAGTTTTTCGACGCCGTAAGTCCGTTAGTGCCAGTGTCCTCTGAAAAGGCTGTTATGTAAACGAATAAAAACTGGCAACTCTTGAGCTCGGAAATTTGGCAGAGCCACGCTGGAAAGCGGGCTGGTCACCGAAACGATTTCTGTTTTAAAAGCAGCGCCGTATTTTTCATTTTTCCGTCTGCACATGAATATTAGCTGTGTTGACACGTGAGGATGTTCATTATGAATCGGGTGTCGTGGGTCACAGGCATGCTACACGAGGCTTTTAACGTACGCATAAAATGTTGGTGCGAAGTGCTTCATTTTTTCCACCCGCTTGCATAATACCAATATCAACTCTTTGAGACGAATGCATTTCAGGACCCATAAAAAAAGGTTTTTCCCTGCATTTGGTATAAACACCCGGGTGAATAATTAATTGCTAAATGCCTCTTAATTGTAACTTCAGGGTCAATTTAATGGGGCATGAGGGTTATGGCAAGCAGCTGGGGCAGCCAGAGGACCCTCCTGAAAGTGAGCAGTCAGCCCCACTGGCAGTGAAGACCAAGCACAGTGATTTGACATCCTCAGGATTGGGGGTCGAGGCCTTACAGGTTGACCACACTGAGGAACAGGCTCCAAGATTTGCCCATAGCCTCTGAAATGCATGTTCTTGGATGATGGAGTTTATATATTGATGTCACCCTTCCTTTCTGCATACCTGTACCTCTTAACGCACTCCATGGTGGACCCAGTAGAGGGAATAGAATGCCCAGGGACTCAGGCAGTGCAAATGTGCTTACCCACAGCCAAAGGGACCTTACTTTCAACCCACACACATCCACCTGGGACAGCTGGCAGACAGGGACTGCGTGCCTTATGGGAATTTGGGTGGCTCAGCTGGTGACACCAAACAGCAACGTCCATTTTTCTCCTGCATGCTCCAGCAGCCAAGACGTCTGCTGGCCAAGACGTCCACCGGCGAGTTCTGCTTCCACCGCCTGTTCCCACTCACTGGGCGTCACCACAAGGTTGTGTTTCCTCCCCGTACATCTGCAAACAATGCAAGCAATTTTTGAATCTGGGTTTGATTCTTAATTAAAAGCACATAATGCTTCCATGCAAGGTATAAACACTGTCGATTGCACAAAGGCATGTTGTTTGCCAGCTTCCCTGTCCATATGTCATTTGGGAGCATTAAATTCTTTTTTTTTACATTTCACAGGGAAAATTGTGCGCCTTCCATCAAACACCATATGCAACAGGTTAGCTCACTTAACCATTAAATTAAACACTTAGGATGAGATGCAACCCTCCTACATTTGCAAAAATGGTTACAGAAAGGTTACTACAACTTTTTTTTTATTATTTGTCTATTGAATAGAGTTAATTTAAAAGAATTTTAATGCACTTGTTTAGGGTACATGCTGCACAGCAAATACTCAACAGACCAGGAATAGTACCTATTTAGTTCTAGATGGCATGCACACATTAACGTAAGCTTACAATTCATTTACACTGATACCACATAGTTGTATTTATTTTAGCATTCCAAACTGTTTTTCATTTGAACATCCCATCTCCAATGGTAACCGGTGTTTTCCCAGACTGTGGGATGTCTGCGGGTCTCACAGTATGTGCAACAGAATCACAGTGAGCACTGCCTTATGACAACGTCCTGTCACTCTGTGGATGAAATTAGACTTGGCAATGGATCTTTTGGGACGCCAATGCCCTGGAAGCCCCCGCTTTGCCCCCTACCCAGTCGGCAAACCCCTCCCCGGTGTTTCAGTGACAAACCCTTAACCCAGATCCAGTACTCGCAAGCTCTTTGCTGGCATAATGGAGTGTTGTTGAGAAATGCTATAGCTGTGTTGATTGAGTGCAGTGCCTCAGAATGAGGACTCGGCACCCAAGCAGCTGGGCTAATTTTAGTTTTCATTTCATGTATTTTTTTACCATTTCTTTCATTTCTTAGGGTGATATAAACTTCAAGATAGCTGTGGTCCGTCCTCACTCTAGCTGTGTACTGAAGCTGTCGCTGCCATGAAGGGAGGCTTCACCTCAACTCCAGCCCCATCACAAATCCATCAAAAGGCTCCACCTCTGCAGCTTATGCAATAAAATTCCACTCGCACCTGAAATGAATTCAGGGCCTTTGAACGGGGCTGAGCGGAGCGGCGGGCGTCTCACCACAGATGCACGGCATCTCCCCATGCAGCCGCTGCTTTCTAGAGGACATGATCTTGTTTTTCTGGGCTTTCGTGCCACACTTTGACTCTTCTTGCCTTCCTAGATATCAGTCACTACTCTGCACTTTACTGCAGCGCAATGAATTTTGTGGGAGTTAAATGTACCGTTGAAACAGTAATTTGTTCATCGTCTGTGTAGCTGTTGGGTATTTTAACCTGAAGAAAGAATGACAGATTTTTAAATATGATACTATGAGCTTGCTTTCCATTTTATTATCCATTCATTTGGTGTTATAGAAATGTTCTGGGACTTCTGAGTAATGGGAGATTGAGTTGTTTCCCTTCCCGTGTTGAGTGGACTATGGAATATTTAGTCTGACATAAGTGCCACTGATCTCGCACATTTGAATAATTTAATAAAATTGAATTATTGATTTCTGGCTGCTTTAATGGGAGAGACTCTTGCTTCACACCTCCTGGGTATGGGATGCAAACCCAGCTTTCACTCTGTGCATGAGGAGTTTGCATGCATGTGACCTCTGGTGGCTGCATGATTCCCCCAAGATCCTTCCAGTGCTTGAACGATGGACAGAGTTCATGAAATAGGAAATTATCCTATATCAAGCCTCCTCAGTGGAGTGGCTGAGCTATGCCATGCCGCGGGGGTGGTGGTTCTGGGGGAAGGACACGGTCAATGTTTTGTGAACACACCATCCTCCCAGTTCACCCCAGACCATCTGGTTATAGTTCATGTGCTGCAATCCAGGATGCCGTTAGTGACTGGCGGGTCAGGAGAGCAGCGTGAGACATAATTTGTTTCCACCACCATTAGTACCATGTGAAATGGGTGGATTCAAATAAGGTGTTGGGGGGGGGGGGGGGGGCNNNCCCCCCCCACCCATTTAGTGATACATTCTCCCAGAATCTCTAGGGCCCGATCCGGTCCTGGGCATCCCACAGACAGTCCAGGTTTTTGCTCCCTCCCAAAAATGTATGCACAAAAATGGGACAATAAATGTGGACTGTGACAGGGATCTCGGCGGGAGCAAAACCATCGACCAGCTATGCGTCCCCGAGGACCGGGTTGGGAAACACTGATCTTGCGGGGTTTAATCTATGCTGATGATAAATGATCTGTCTGTCATGCAGTCTGGGCGCATGTGCCTGTCGCAGTGTGTGGTGCAGAAGTGAAGAGATGCACAGCCAGTATGGAGACGGTCGTCCTCTAAGCAGCTGCAGTTTGACACCAATGCTCCAAGCACACCGATGCAAGAACCTGGAAGTGTCAGCTGGACTTTCCCTCTTAGTTCTGTTCTTTTTCCAGGCTGGAGTTGAAACAGAAGATAAATTATGACTATTCCCATGATGGTGGAATTTTTCTTTTTCATTAAAAAGATTGGACAGTAATAATGACTATAAATCTATAAATGAACTTTGAGTACGGCTCCCGCCTCTCCACTTAGTGATCCGTCTCTCCGAAGCCCTCGTTG
The DNA here is from genome assembly GCA_026784285.1 of Stomatorhinus walkeri. NCBI lineage: Eukaryota > Metazoa > Chordata > Actinopteri > Osteoglossiformes > Mormyridae > Stomatorhinus > Stomatorhinus walkeri. The sequence goes on along the minus strand of JAODUD010000026.1, from coordinate 418,256 downwards.
GCTGAAGCACGCCAGGCAGCCACATGCTTCAGCCAGACCGTCCCCGTGGGTCCTGGCCATGTGGTGCACACATGTCTGGGGAGGCACCTACCGCTTCGTAGCCTGGGCAGCAGCTTAGAGGTGTGAGGGAGGACTGGCACCCTGCCTCCAGACCACAGGGGGCGCTCTAATCCAGCCGTTCCACTGGGAATCATTGTCCTTTCCACTTGCATTTGCACGCTTGTTCAGTTCCCCTCTGGGCCATCGCTCTTTGCCACCGTTATTACAAAAAATATTAATTTCTGGCTTTCTTCCTACTCACATTTTCACAACACTCAAGTTTTGTCGTCTGTCTTCGGTTCCATTGTTTTAGGGTTCTTTGGCTCGTGTGATTGGATTGATTTTTGTGCCCCATTTCTTTCACAAGAATTCCCCCATGTCCATTAAGCTCTCAGGACGGCTGTGATTTGATCGTGAACATGTGTTTAAGTAAAACCAGTTTGTCCTTCTGTTTTTGCACGAGAACTGGCCACAGCTCTTCCATCCTTCTTCCTGGTGACCTGGGGCATGAAGTTTCCAGAAGAGCTCCACATCTTCTGTGGCTCATAACCTTCTATGGTTGCAGGCAACTGCAAGCATCCACCACCCTAAACCTGTGCTGCTGAAGTCTATGAAATGGAAACACCACATGCCAATGCTGCAGAGCATCTCTGTCCAGTCCTGATACCAGCTCTCTGTGTTTAACACATCCCACATGTTTGTTCTCTGAATTAGCCGCATGCCTGTCTGACTGCTGCCCACAAGCCTCCCTTTGCTGCATAAAATAACCCCGTCTTAAGGGCCAAACCCACTTTTGAATACAGGAGCTGTGTGGAGTGATAAAAAAAGGATTCAGACTTGGCATAGCAGATGTATTTAAAAACAGACGTGCAAAATAGGTTTTAAACAGGGGTGACAGAATGCTTAAGGTAGCAACCATACCCACTAAAAGGCAAGAGCATGAAGGTTCCTGAAGGACCCCTTTTGCTGTACCATGTTCAATTGAAAACTTTGAACGTGGCCCTGGGTTAATCAGTATTCTGGGGAAGTCGAGCCTAACAATTGGTTTTAAATTAGCATCCTGCATCCTCATTTAAGAGCCTCTCAGTAAGTTCAAATTCAATATAAAAAGTAACTGCTGGGAAAAAATGTCATGTCTGTCTCTCCAACTTATGCAAACACATTCAAATCATTCAGGCAATTGTAGGGATTTGAAAATTACCCCCAAATAGATATTTTTCAATGTTTCATTTTTATGGTGATTTAGTCTGTATTTGAGTCCAGCGTCTGTGGAAAACCGATTGAATTGTCAGGATCCGGCCTCGTTTCAAACGTCAGAGTGGTTTGCTAATGCCATCTGGTTGGCACACAGGGATGAGGTTGATCTAAAGTCACGGCTGATCATTTCTGGAGCTTTGTAATAGCTGGTTCTCTGGCCAATATTTGTTTGCTCCACCAGCGATAGTTCACAGATCATCGCTCAACTGCGATGGTCATTTAAAATATTGCCTGACTCTAAGAACAGATGTGCAATCGAAGCACTTTAGCATCATTTTGTTCATTTAAATCCTGGGAAGATTAGGTGGAAACTATAAAGCTTGGTGTTCCTGTGATCCGTCCAGGGATGACCACTGATGTTTCGCCTTTGTTGTACAAGCCTGGCACAGCAGATCCACATGCCTCACACTGGTCACCATGTCCCCTCTAAGACTTATGCCTGGCAGTAACAGAGATGATGCATGCATTTAATCATGGCTGCCTTAACAGCCAAAGGACCTTGATGACTCAGCTTGAAAGTAGTCAACAAAAGCCTTGAGTTGGAACTATTATGTAAATCGATGTTTTTTTCATAATGAATGTAGATATCAAATCACCCAGATAGCAGTCTTGAACTGTCTGTCTCGCTCTTTGGATATCATAACAAATCACTGGGCAAAAAATTGGATCCAAGTTGAATTATCTTTAACAAAAAAGTTATATGTATACATACTGTATGTGTGTGTGTGTGTATATACAGACACTTCTCTACTTACGAATGAGATACGTTCCGAACGGCTGTTCGGAACTTGAAATGTTCGTAAGTCGTTACTCAATATCATTTTAAGGGTATACACCAGTACATAGAGCTAGGATGCTAGGAGTTCGCACGCTACACTGCTGCGTGGTGGGAGTAGTGGGCAGAAGTTGTACTAGGCGGAATTGGCACGCAAAAAAAAAGGTATATATGTATATACAGTATGTGTGTGTGTGTGTGTGTGTGTGTGTGTGTGCGCTTTAATTATATTTCATGATTTTCATGAAAGGCACAGGATACTAAAGCCAATAATTATATTACTAATTACTAATTTAGGGTGTTACATGTACTGTAAATATGTGGCATATATGTAAAACACATTATCTGAGTGGATTCTGCAATTTGTTTGTTTTATAAGAAAGGTACACAGTGAGAGGACACTCGAAAAGCAGTGTTTCTCAACATTTTTGTTCCCTGACCCAGTCATCACCATGGCAGCTAGGCCGCGATCCTGTATCAAGTACAGTTATAATCAAATGCACTTTGCACTCTGCAATTTATACCAATCAATGCCTATCGCACAAATCTGATTGGATCTGCCAATTAATTTTAAATTACACATCTGTGGTTGAACTTCTTGGATCGGTTGCATGTTCACTAGTTTTGCGCTAAGCTGTGGCTGGTAAATCTGATCCTGGATCAGCATAGGAGCTTGCTGGTATTAAAATGCTTACATTTCCAACTCTGCCTCATGACCCTTTCAGAGCTGCGACCCAATGAGAATCACTGCTCTAATCAATGTATATCCCCTTTCTCTTTTCCTTGTTTGGTGTTCTTGATACGATGCTCTTATTCAAGACTCTTACTCAGATTGTTAATTAAATTGATCTATTTCTTTGTCAGTATAGTCTGATCTACTGTTGGGTAGTACAGGAAATATTCATACTGAATCAAACATTGCTGCTCTAGTTCATTGGAACCGCAAGGCTAAGCTGTAGTGTCTGCAGCACTGCCCTGCACTGATAAGTCCATGGAAATTGGACTTTTTAGATCTTCAAATATTGACTGTAGTATCAGCATTCCGTGTCGACCGCCCACTCAAAACTAGAGCCAAGGGCTTCCTCTGAACTCTCAACTGAGCGCAGAAATAGCTGCATTTGAATTCCAAGGCAGCCGGCCGGCCGGCAGGGAGCCACTCGACATAACATGGCTCTTACTTCTTGAAAAACAAGTTTTTCAAAAGTGTTCCTCCCCAAGGCCCGTGCATTCTTGCTGTTCCACATGAAAATCAGCACTGCCTTGGTAGCACGAAATAATTACCTTATTGCTGCCCCACCAGTGAATGAATATAGAATACGGATTGAATGTTGAACACATTCTTTGAGTCTGGACTCCTTAGACTGTTTCGGTGTGTAGACATCTTTTCTTTGGAAAGAGGCTTGAAGTATATATTATTACAAACTAAACATTATTATTGTAGAGAAATGTATGTTGCTCATTTTGATTACATTTCAAAACATCCATCCATCCATCCATTTTCTATACCCACTTATCCTACTGGGTTGTGGGGGGTCTGGAGAATACCTGGAAGCAATGGGTATGAGGCAGGGAACAACCCTGGATGGGGGGGCCAGCCCATTGCAGGGTACACCCACACACCACTCACACCTACGGGCAATGTAGTAACTCCAATTAGCCTCAGCATGTCTTTGGACTGTGGGGGGAAACTGGAGTACCTGGAGAAAACCCCACGACGACACAGGGAGAGCATGCAAACTCCACACACATGGAACCCAGGCAGAGACTCGAACCCAGGTTCCAGAGGTGTGAGGCAATAGTGCTAACCACTGCACCACCATGCCCCCCCTCATTTCAAAACATAAATAATCAAATTCAAGCTACGTGGGTATGATCTTATGATGATGTAACTGTAAAGAGTGTGTTTGAGCATCATCTCAGCGCTCTTCAGTGCTGTTAAAGGTGTGCATGTCTTAGTTGTAAAATAAAGACATTCTTTGTTCGACTACAGGAAGGACTTCTTCCCTTTTGGGTTTACAATATTTGTTATCTTACCAAAGTCTGGGATATTTTCTGTTAAGTGTATTGCCAGTCTTCTGTAATTGAACAGAAATATATAGACTACAGTTATATGGAAAAGTAAATTGTCATTGTCTGTCTATAACATTTTAATTGGAGCTCTATTATTCTGTTTCTTCAAAGAAGAAAAGACAATAAAACCAACACAAGGCTTTACCGTGCATTGCCGACTTTAAGTCTTTCATTCAGACGATTGTCATTTCCCTAGTTTCTCGGTGGATGAATACTTTGTTCCCACAGTGAAAGATGGAGACTGGAAGATTCTTGAAATGTGCAGAATCTGACAAGACTCCCAGATCATTAATATCCAGATGTTTTGCACTCTTTTGCAAAGGGCCTGGGATAAACAAACTGTCTGGAGACAGACAATGGATACATTTTCCAAGGTCTTCCCACCTCTTATCTTGGGCAGAGTTGGGGGGGTGTCACTATCTACATAGGTGTACAAAAAACAACTGCTACATGAATTATGAAAACGAGAATGGGAACTAGAAAAGTTTCTGTAATAATTAAGGCACCCATTAAGCTAAGGCTGTCTTTAGCGTTAGGATGGCAATGGTATCTACTGCAACCATCTCCCAATGGCTCACCTCCCGCATAATGCATCTAAAACCACCATAAAATTGACATATAGCAAAATTTACAAAGCATTCACAAGAAAGTAATATGACGTATGTGAAAGGATGGGCAGGACATGGGGGCAGAATTAAAATGGCTGATTCCTTTGGCAGCTCCATCACCTGAGTAACCCAAGTGCACCCATGTACAAAATAATAGTGTGGGTCACATTTCTTGGTCATTGTGCATCTGGAGTTATCTCCATGTGCACAGAGTTTAGGGAGCCTAGTGATCCAGCCGGTGTTTTTGTGTGTCCTCTCGTACATTCACGCCAATCCTATGATATCCAATGATGCTAAGCAGTACCTCCCACACCATGTTTAGCAGAGGCTAAATGACCCTTTGAATGTTTATGGCAGAAGAGAGGAATAAGCAGGTCCAGTTTTCCATTTACAGTTGGCTATAAGCACAGCTATAACCTCATAAGGCAGTATGTAAAATCCATCGGAACATCGCAGGGGGTGGTTTGGAAAAGAAGATTGTCAGAAAGACCTTCAAACACACTGGCCCTGTTGTTCTGCTGGTGAACCGCAGGCAACAGTCCGCCGTATCCTTGCCCTATAACTGGGAGGCCAGCCAACGAAAACCTGGGGACCATTGTACCAGATTATTATACTCCAGCTGCTGCCCAGTCCTTCCTCCATTCTCAGCAGCTGAGAGAAGGTGAGCTTGATGGAACACCAATCCGCAGCCTGCATGGGGATATCACAGGCTGGGTAGATTATACTCATGTCTGTGAATGGGGGGCTCAATGGAAATGAGAAATCCCTCTGTGAAAATATTAGATTTCCATACTGCAAAGCTGCCATGTTGAATTGTAAGATACACTACACTTAATGAAATGGAATGTATTCTATTCACTGAATGTGAACTGGAAAGGGAACAAAGTATCAACCAATTTGTACTTTGGCTTGCTGGTGTTCTTCAGATCTCCGTTTCATCTTGGCAGAACCTTCCCTTCTGGGTTGTCCCTTTAGTCACTTGACAAGCCATTGAACAGGCAGATGCAGCCCCAAGATGCCAACCACGAGGGCTTTGATAGCCTGGGCTTCTGGCGTATTCCTTGGCGAGGCTGCCCAGCATTAAATTACATCATCTAGCACTTTGTAGTTACTCAAATATACTATACTAATAGGCTCTTTTGAGACCTCAGTGCTGTGCAGGTTTTTGATGACGTGACCCCAGATGCAAGCATTAGTGTAGGTCTCGGGGACAAGCATGCAGGACAGAGTACACTGCGAGAATGAATGTTTTGGGTGTAAAAGATTTTGTTAATGATTTAAGACCAAGAAAATATCTGGAGACAATTTTGTTCGACTGAAATGTCAGCACTGTTTTCAATTTAGCAACACAGTTCTTACCTCATTCTGCTGGTGTTTTGTTACATACAACAATTTGCATAAGACTTCTCAGTAGGTGAAAACTATTAAGTACTTGCTTAGCTAAGAAATCTCAGCTGTGCAGACTTATATCAATAGGAAACAGAGAGTGCACAGGATTTTTTTTATCTGCTTTAGTTCAATGTTACTTGATAAGTGAAAAGTGTGTCATATACGAGTACTTTCTGACTTTCAAATGCTATGTAAGATATTAATACTGGAGACCAAAATAAGTTCAATGTAAATCCTGCCCTGGAGAAAGGTGGCATCTTCTTTGAATGCTGGGGTCTCAGCTTTTCAGGTATTAGTATGGTTGCCTGCCATGCAGATTGCCCCCTCCATCGCCAACACTTAAAAGAACCTTTCCTGGGTGTTGGATCTCTTCCCTCGAGTGTTGGCAGGAGATGGAGGTGTCTGAGGTATGCCGTTTGTGATAAGGCTTCTACCTGTGATGTTGGAATGCTTTGTTTGTTTTGATCTGTTTTATAATTTGTTGAACATGCTTTAGGTGGTTAGCCCTGGCAGCCCAATACATTCACACATGCTTACAAAGCACACTGCATCTGTCCAGGAATGAGATTCACCTTCCAGTGGTTACAGTTATTGTCGATTTGTGAGATAAGCAAAAGAAGTTCTCGAGTACTTTACTATGAATGGCTGATGTGCCTCCAGGGAATAGGATGATGCGCTGAAATGAAAAATATTGGGTAATGTCCACATTTCTGCAGCCGAGCGGTTCTATATATCCTGCTTCTCAATCAAACAGTTGAACAAAATGCGCTGTCCTTTAACCGAGTGTCCATAGCACGTCACAAAACGAGATGTACTCTCCGTTTCTCTCACAGTTACAGTGCACGGTGATGGAACATCTAGTGATGGTGCAGCTGTGTAATCACGCAGGACTGCTGAATTATTGTGAAGGATGCTGGGACCAGCATCCTTCAAGGCAAGTCTAGACATCAAAAATGTTTCTGGCTGATGTTCAGTTTTAAAGGCTGCTAAACTCTGTTGTTGGCCACTGTGGTTAATTGTACTTAAGTATTGTTGATATAAGAAAAAAGTCATTGATATTCCCAGTTTTATTTTATATGACTTTTGTTGAGTATTAACTTGTTGGGAAATTTTTACACCTGTACAGTATGAGGTATATGGAGGGAAATGTCTCTGAATGGGAAAATGCTGTATGTATGGAGTAGCATGTGACATCTTCAAAACCGTTAGGCTTGTAGGGAAAAACAGGGACCATCACGACGTGGTGTTAGGGAGCCAAGACTCATCGGTGCAAGGTGTGAATGAAGGCTTTCCCATCTGCGGACAGAAGGGCTACTGTGGCACAAATGGCAGATCATTTTGATGACGATCACAGGACAGAGTTACAATACACAGGGCATCGAGATCTGTCACATTTGGGGCTGCATAGCCATGGAACAGACGGTCAAATGCATCCCACAAATCCTCAGCACCCATACACACACAAGTACACACATCAAATAAACAGCTCAGCATACTTACTGTTTCCCTGGGGCACAAGGCAGGGAACAACCCAGGATGGGAGGCCAGCCCATCACAGGTCATGATTTAAAATTTTTTAAACGTCTATGATTTTGTTAATTTTGATATTTAAGAAGTCAGGCTGCATAAAGGATGGGCCAAAACTGTGCCTTGAGGAGTGACTCAGCTAGCCTCACTTTGTATGTCTGTTGTACAAAGAAGCTGCCTCTAGTTGATAAGCAGAGTGTCAGAACTGAGATATGGTGTTATTTTGGTTTTAAGCTGAATGAAAAGGTTGAACCCACTGACCTGACATTATTGCAAACGCTGCTAAAAGGGGACACGACACGTCTAATGTGGCGAAGCCCCTGTCTCTCACTCAGCCTGATTTAAATAAGGAGAGAACGTTCATGATGACTCATGTCAGACAGATGATAGTGATGCAATTGCATGGTTATTATGTTTTGTGTTTCTGTCTAAGGTCTAAGTTCATTCATATCCCTTTCCCCAGTGATGAAAGTAGGCTTGGGAAAATGGCAAACAGAACAAACGCAAATATAATCCTAACGTTAATGTATTATTGACAAGGTTTTGTGACAGCTGAGGCCAAATTAATATCAGAATCTATGCATTGAATAGAGTTTGATTTATCTATGCATATTTTACTGGTAATGTTAAAACTACATTATAGGCGATTGCAGCTTGTTTAATTCAAAAACAGGCCTGCATATTTTAAAGAAACATAATATTTAAATATGAAGGTTTGATAATATTGTTTTAATATCCTCTTTGTTTTTAATATAAAAGTACCAAAGCTAACATTGGTATAAAAGTCGAGAGTTTGATCCTTGAATGCCCATTATATGAAAAAAATATTTGTTTTGGCTTGTCCTTATAGCATGTGATGCTCCGAACCTGCATTCTGGCTATGACACTCAACCAGATTGAAAAATCTGAACTATTTATTGGAAAAATTGAAGCAGCCGTTGGAAGTGCTAGGCCTTTAAGTGAATATAGTCCTTTTCAATGCAGTGAGTGATTTAATGGCTCACAGGAATGCAGATCTTCTCAGTCTTCTTAGGGCTCCATTTATGGAGAGCACAGTCTGGGAGAAGGTTTGTGCCTGTGATTTAGAGCCTGGTTCTATTGAAACCTCAAAGAGCCGTCGTCTTCTCCAGAGATCTCCACTCTGCACGCATGCTGTCCAAAACCCTATAGGGGTGATGCTCTTCCATGTGGGGGGGGGGGGGGGGGGGGGGGGGGGGGGGGGGGGGGGGGGGGGGGG
>JAODUD010000026.1:387399-399216 GCA_026784285.1 Stomatorhinus walkeri | reverse complement strand
TTGTTGGTGCTGATTGGAGGGGCGGGGCAGTCAGTGCTGATTGGAGGGGGGGTGTTGTCAGTGCTGATTGGGGGTGCTGTCGGTGCTGATTGGAGGGGGGCTGCTGTCAGTGCTGATTGGAGGGGGGTGTTGTCGGTGCTGATTGGGGGGGTGTTGTTGGTGCTGATTGGAAGGGGGGTGTTGTCGGTGCTGATTGGGGGGGTGTTGTCGGTGCTGATTGGAGGAGGTGTGTTGTCGGTACTGATTGGAGGGGGGGTGCTGTCGGTGCTGATTGGAGGAATTTTTTATTCTGAGTAATATGCAAGGTTGATCTGCGAGCCCAATATAATGATGGATTACAAACATGTCATAGGCCAAATAAAAATGTTTCGTGAGTCAGTAGTTTGAGACCCCCACTCACGTTGTAAGGTATGGGGCGGAACATGAATATTAAATGTAAAAGTATTTATAAAGCTGAATCTTAAGAGTGTGATGTAAACAGAATTGCACAGTGAGCCAGTGCGCACCTTGTCATTCTGGCAAACCCATGTGAAATCTCTGATGGTTTGTCTGGCTCCCTACCGGGTGATAATGGCGGAGAATGCGCTACTAATGAAGTGTGCATGCTTGAAATGCACATTCTCCTCTTCCAGAGGTTGGTGGCTCCCATAAAACTAGATGAAAACAGCTGAGTGTTACATCCAAGCCATTCGCATTATTTCAAACTCCACCTCAACGACTTGTGTTTTGGCTGAGTACTGGTCCCCTTTGGGGTATGGAAATTAAACATTAAGTCTCCAACTGTCTGATTCAACCTTTGCTCATTCAATTGTTTAATTTAGCAGAATAAAAGAAGCCAGGTGAGGAAACCCAGAAGTATTTGTGTAGAAACGTGTCACTGTTGAAATGCACCTGTAGTGCCTTATATTAAATTTCCTTTGCACTGACTTGCCCCGTCCTGTGGTTGGAATATGCTGGCTCATATTTAGTGCAGGAGGGGGAAAAACTCCAATACCAAAGCGGAGCACTATGGCCAGCAGAGCCTCGCCAGCTTACACTAATAATGCCCGGAATGCTGGTGTTCCACCACATGTCTAAGTGGTTGCAGGCGTAGGGTGATGACGCGGGCAGACGGTTCTTTTTGGGAACGCTGCATTGCAAATATTTCCCCTTTGTGAAACATACTTTCCTCATGCATACAAAGACGGTAATTGCCTGTCTGTTATCCCCTGTCCCTCAGAAATCAACTTCGTAGGAGATCACTGTTCTGTCCTGGGGTTGGCATGCTGACAAGCGCTGGCAAATCTGTTATCTGCAAAGTTCCTAAACAAATAATTGACTGCTTCAGTGGGAATAAAATCAAAGCATTACTTGAAAGCACACATGTGGCAATTGTCAAGCATTTACGCAGCTGAACCATAACTATGTCCTGTTTTCGGTCCAGTAATGTCATAATCAAGAGCTTTTTTATTCTGGAATGTTTATGAGGAAGTTTCATAGCAGCCTGTTATTTCTCACTTATTTCACATGTGCCTCTTCGCCTGAAAATGTACTGTACATTTTGTGCAAGGCAAACATGTGGTGTTCAGTAGGGTCTGTGTGGCTGCACTTGACATGTCCTCCCTGTGTCTCCTGCCACTGTGCAAAGGCGTTCTCTAGGTGTTTAATTGCATTTGTATGCATTCTGTCCGGGGTGTCCCCCGTTCCGTGCATTTAATCCGGGGTGTCCCCCGTTCTGCGCATTCTGTCCAGGGTGTCCGTCGTTCCTGGCATTTAATCCGGGGTGTCCCCCGTTCCGTGCATTCAATCCGGAGTGTCCCCCGTTCCGTGCATTCTGTCCGGGGTGTCCCCCGTTCTGCGCATTCTGTCTGTGGTGTCCCCCGTTCCGTGCATTTAATCCGAGGTGTCCCCCGTTTCGTGCATTCTGTCCGGGGTGTCCCCCGTTCTGTGCTTCGGAAAACAGAGGAGTGGCATGGTGGCTGAGATGTCTGGGGGACACTGTTGCCTCACACCTCCAGGGCTGTGGGTTTGAATTTCACCCCTTTTCTGTGTAGCTGGGATCTGCCTATTTTGTCCATGTCACTTGCAGTTAGGCTAAATACTTTCTCTGCATTGCCCATGGCTCATGAATCTATCCTGCGATGAGCTGACATCCCATGCTGGTTCACCCCAGATCGGTGCCTTGTGCTCCCTGTGATGGGTTCCAGGCTTCAAATGACTGTGGTCAAGATCCCATTGGAAGATGGATGGAAAATGGGTGCATTATGCTTAGATGAGTATTATGTATTATTTATAGTGGCTGTCTTCATTTATGGTTTAAAGCACCCTATTTCAGACAGCTGCTTTGAGTAATTGCACAAAAACCATAACAGTTTGGTCTAACATCACGCCTAGACATCCTCACAGACTGGTGCCTTGGGGGGCAGAGGGCCCGCAGGCTCATTTGAGGAAACAATGGTGGTCTGTTTGCCCTCCACGAGACAAACAGCAGCTTGTTCCTATGCTGATTTCGGAGTGTTAGTCCTGAGGCATTCCAGGAATGCTGGGAGACACTGTTGACAAGACCCTAATGTAAGGGATCAAACTGGCCCAGCGCTTGTGGCATGCTTCCACCCAGGCAGATTATGTAATTAATGTCTTTCTCCCTCTCTTGTCACTGGGGCTCTGACTCCATTGCAGTGATGCTCAGCAGAAGTGCAGTGGAAATGAGCCCTATAAGGGCAGAGCTACTGTTTCATTTATTTTCCCACCAAACTTTGGATGGAGAGGTTATGTACTGGGGGGGGGGGGGCTGTTTTTCCCACCCTCCTCTTCAATATACCCGTGTCCCTTTGTGTTATTGTGTCGGGACTGGATATTTACATTATGTTCGTCTGTTTCCTATTCTGTTAATATGTTAGGAATGGGCATTCATTATGTTTGTATACTTTCTGAGTCACTGGAAAGCCCTCGCCTCTATCCAGTCCCTTTATAGCCACATGTGCAAAGAGCCTCATTTCATAATTGGTCAGGGTCACTTCATTGTACCGAAAGGGTATGAAGACATCATAACAGCAAAGGAAGATCCCGGAATATGAGGCATCTACACTGATTCTACGACACATTCTGAACTTTCACCCCTCTAGACGTTTGTCTCCTCCATTAGCTATTATACAATAAAACTAAATTTCATTTTTAAATAACCAGCTGTTCATATTTTCATTTTGTCATTAAGCTACTGTAAATATTTCAATGTTATCAAATTCTACTTTAATCCTATGTGATCTTTGTATACGTTCATTCATGTCCAACTATTCACACATGCAAGTTAAGTGTCTTTAAAAAGACTGACAGCATTGAGGGGGGGGGGGGGGGATTGTAGACATATCCCTGTTGAATTCCAAACAGTTTGTGTTCAGAGGCTGTTTACTTTGCAGCCCACATTTCTTAATGTTACGGGGCACCCTAACTTCCAGACGAACAGCCCGACCAACGATCACTGTAACCAAGACAGAGTCTCATGATTCACAGTGTGCCAGCTAACTGATAAGCAAACCGCTACTTATGGAGCGACCATTGAAACGAGGAGGTTGGGACGCTGTGTAGGGACGCAGGGCGTGGTTAAGTAATCATCAACTTTCGGTGAAAAAATTCAGGTGCCTCTACATGTGTTGTGGCCCTTACTTGGTTCTCAAGCTGTGGAACATAACCGTGACCATGAAACATATGGGGGTGAAACAGCGAGTGTGGCTTATTGACGGCCCCCAGCCAGCGGTGGAGTTTCCAGTAAACGCTCGGCCCGTCCTTGGACACTCTAGCCAAAGCAGTCAATCCACTTGGCAGGCAAAACCCGTCTGCTCAGCTCAGCTCAGCTCAGTACACTAATGTTAGAATTACAGAATCCTAATAAAAATACATTTCCTCTTTATTTAGCAATAACTCCTATAGCCTGAGACCCTTGGTCAAATGACCGATGTTAACCCTCCGACCACATTTATCAGCTGGAATCTTTACACAGGTAGCTCTCAACTTAAGTAAATCTGGACTTATGGAAAAAATATCCGAGATACAGTGTTTTTGGACACCAAATTCTTGTACTTGGACCTCAATCAGCGTATCTGCAAATGGACAATGGACTTCCTGACCAGTCACTCCTAGCAGTCAGATTAGGGATTCATCTTTCTTCCATACTCACAAGTCAATACCCAGATAGCTCAGGGCTGATCTCTGACAACAATGCAGCAGCTTACATGACCAGGTGTTGAGACAACAGTCTTACTCTTAATACAGGTAAAGCAGAAGAAGTAATTGTTGACTTCTGATAAGGCAATAAGAGATATGCACCTCTGCATAAAAATAGAGACTAGGTGGAGAGAGTCCCCCAGTTTCAAAATCCGGGGACTTTACATTTCAGATGACCTCAAATGGAAAGCCAATACGACCTCACTGGTTAAGAAGGTACACAAAGGCTGTTCTCTCTGAAATCCCTCAGCGAGGCCAGTGTGAACAGACAGCTATTGGTGAACTTTGATTGCAGCGCTATTGAAAGCACCATCACACTTTGCAACCCTGTGTGTTCTGCTGCTGGCTAGAAACCACTAAAGTGAGTCATCAGCACTGCCCAGGATATCATTGGATCTGAGCTCCCCTCCTCGGACACCATCTGTTTCACCCACTACCTTACCAGAGCCACTAGTATTGTCAAGAACCACACATACACTCCTCATGAGTCTGTCTACCCTCTCGCTAGCAGTAGACGATACACAACCATTCAGGCCCTTACTTCTAGAATGAGGAACAGTTTCTACCTTTGAGCTGCTGCTCTGTGGAATGAGCAAAGATCTGTACTGTTCATATCATGCAGGCATGTCTTTTCGTGCCTGTTGCACAGATGCCACCTTCTCTTACCTGCTCTTAATGCCAGCCCATTGCACTATTACCTCATTGTTCCTCTCACTTCACTTCTCACCCTGTCATTTTTATGCTTGTAAAATACTCAACACATATACTTCATATTTAAATTTATGTGTTTATTAATTCATGTTTTCTTTTTTTTCCTTCTGCATTGACACTGGAGTAGCATACCAAATTTCATTTTACACTGAATTAGGACAATACAGGGAAAAAAGTTTGTACGGTAACATAAGCCTGTAAGTAAATTTTCACTTTCTTTTCATTTATTTAATATGTGTTATTTAGTATATATTACTAGTATATTTTAATGTGTCTGTTTTTTGCTCTTCTGTCTCTTGAATGGTATGGAATGTTAAGTCCAACTTATATAAGGGTGTGTGGATCGGATCACTTACATCGGTCACAACCTATATATATAACTGCAGACATAATACAGTGCCGCTTCACTTTGACTATACCTAAAGCTTCTTAATAAACTCATCCGTCCATCCATTATCGTAATCGCTTAATCCCCATTGGGGCCACAGGGGCCCGGTGTCTATCCCGGAACAACGGTCGCAGGCGGGAACCAACCCTGGGCAGGCTCCAACACACCACAGGGCGAATACAGTCATTGTACTGATAATATGTAACATTCTATAATGTTCAACTCACTCTTTGGCACAAGGTACCGTTAAGTAAAATGTGGAAAACTGCAGCAGAATTAGGGCTAGACACCATTTGGTGAACGGTTCTTGTTCCCAATTGTTGAATCAGTATGCAAAAATGCATCTCGTCTGGGGAACATTTGTCTTTAGACGGACAGTTCAGTTCATTTTCTGAGTAGAAGTCGCTCTCTGCTTTTCCCTACGGAGGCAATAATGAGTCACTGACTCAGCAGCTGGGCTGCGTCAAGCCCCAAACCCCTGTGTTTCCCATGATAACGCAAGAGAGTCACCCACGGCCAAGCTATCAGGCCAGTAAGCTCTGATGTCATTGGCACATCCTCTTTTTCCTTTTATAGAGAAATTTATACACTGTGTACGGGTCTGGCTTGGAAAGCAGCTTTCATTTTATGTTTATCTCAATGACAAAAGGAGAGATATTAAATCCCGTTGCTGGGCTGTGTTCTTCATCACCAAGGCACTGACAGTAACTTACGGCAGCATTAGTCACCCATACAGCTGACTTGAGACTGGTGTTCATCTCTGGTCCTTTGGCCAGATCTTTCCGGCAGCAGAACAGCATAGGTGCCAGGAAATGATTGTTATAAAGTGACAGGTGTTTTCACAAACATATGGCCAGGAGGATTCCTAACAGAAATAGTGTTTTTTTTTCCAAACCCACCCAGTTTCAGTCACTATCCAGCAAGGCAATGTTTACTTGAGCCTCTGTGTAATTTGAAGAACGGTTTTGTCGAGCCAAGTATATTGTCTGTAAGTCCCTTGGTCTAGGATGAGAAAGGGATCCACAATTAAGCTTTGGAATAAACATTTTCCAATTGCTTTGGAACTTGGGACTTGGATCAAGAAACCTGTCATATGGGAATTTGTAAACATTTTGCAGTTTATGACATGACATGCTTTTGCCTACCGAGAACATATGCGTTCATAAAGGAAGTAATTAGAACTTTATTTCATTGACCTCATTCTAGTGTTTGGATGGGCTGGCAGAGTCATGTGATTGTAGAAGGGTTGTCAAACGCATCATCATTAGGCAAGAGAACATCCAGACCCCAGTCCAGTGACACAGGCTAATGAGCACAGAAGCATGCTGACAAGCAGCTGTGCTGCTCTTGCGAGGTTTGCCGAAAGACCCGGCGACGACATTAGCTGTACTGCTCAATCCCACCAAGACCCAGGATTCCAGATAGTTTGTGAAAGAAGGCAAAGGAGCTCCAGGACCAAGATGGACCCCAAAAGATGTATCTCCTGCAATCCCCGAATCACAAAGCATTCTGACCTGTTCCCAGCCGCCTTGATTCAGGTTCAACTTGTGATTTATGAGTTTGGATCTTATGAGTCTTTACAGGGTGTCAGTCATTTTGGCATGTTATGGAAAAACAGCACCAAAGCATATTGGAGCTGCTGGAAATGGATTAGTTTGGGCTTGTAGGGAGCAGTTAGAAATCATCACATTTGGCCCTCATTTCATTAGCACTCTGATTTTTTGTGATGAATAAGGACCTAGACTTCAGTCTAAAGGTTTGAGTGTCTAGAGCAGTGCTTCCCAACCCAGTCCCAACCATAGGCAGTCCAAGTCTGGGAGAAAGCAAAAACGTGGACTGGATGTCCCACAAGTATAGGCAAGCCAAAAGATGCAAGGCATAAAAGGTATTAGAGGGTTAAATATTTAGTAGGGATGAGACATTCATGATATAACTGAACCCTGTCTTTTGTTAGCATTTTAGCATGTTAGGTTAGTATCACCCTGGCAGCCACAGACATTCTGGAGCAGTGCTGGGTACAGGGTGTGCCTCATGAGTGCAGACTGACAGGAACAAGCTTTCTGTGGTGAAAACAAATGGCACCCATCTGGCTTAGTCTTTAAAGGCAGAAGTATCAAGACAAACACTCATCTGAGAAGCAGAGCAACCAGTAGGAATAGGTACTGGATGTAGCTGTGGATATCCAGTTAGAATGAGAGGATGTTGTACTACATAGCTGTGGATGGACTGCCTGATAGAGAAATTGATTTCGTTGTGTCATGTTCCTTGGCTCTGGCGGTATTTCGAAGGAGTCTCACTGGCATATCTACATGGTATATTCTCACTAAAAACAGGAATTACCGAAAAGCACCCGTTCAGTGCACAGGCTGTTCCCTTTTCAATGGAAAAATGCATGGTCACACACGCCTCGGCTAAACTCCGCTGGGCCGAACTGAACCTGTCACGCCCGATTAAGGCTGGGGTTCTGGGCAGTCCTCTGCGGCAAGCGATGCGTAGTCCTTGTTAATGGCCAGTGCATCCAGAGTGGACGTGCTGAGGAACGCTCACGTTGAGACTCTCTGCTTTGTTTAAAAACCACAAGCCAAAACAATAAGGCTATTCAGTGAACCAATAAGCTGGCAAAAAGTTTATTGTTTAAGCAGTCATTTTCCGTGGGATAAAGGGTGCGCATTTTTTGTGACAATTAAGACCAACAATACCAAATTTATGAATAGATTCCACATGGCGAATACCCTTCACGCATCTTTTCTGGTCCTGCTTTGTTATGGCCGTACACTGCCGCTCCTAAATCCCAGTTTAATCGCCTGCAGTTGCTTCCTTCCACAGAGATTTGTGGTGTCCTGCTTGGTAAGAACAATGGCTCTTGAACTGACCTGCCCCACTTACATTCTGAAAGCTTGTATGCTTCTTCATCTCAAAGGCCAGGACGTGGGAGGATTTAATGTCTGGATGAAAGCTGAGAAACAGCAGGAATGATAGTCAGTACAACTCAGCCCCCCGCTTTTCTCTGCCCTAGGTACTGTACCACACTGATCAGTGCCTTTCATTTCAGCTGCTTATTAATTAGGATATGAAACGCATCATGGATGGGTGGACCCTCCCACACTCTGCTACACATCTTGCTTGACCCATCAGTACCAAATATGTTGCTGATGGAGTTTTACTTACACAAAAATATTATGAGGGCAGAAGGAAAAATTATTGGTTCAGAGAGATGACCAATGAGATTGTAGGGGAGGTGGGTCCAAGACATCTGATTGGTTGGTCTCTACAATCTAAGTAAAACTCTCATTTTATGTTCCTTATGGTATTCTGCAACACTTCTGATGGGCCGGCACTCATCTTACATAAGAAGTATCCAAGCCAAGAGTCGGTCTTATTTACCTGTTTTCATGTAAACTTCATCTGCTTCTGCTGCCTGCTATGTTAATATGGCAGACAAAGTAGGTTCACCTGAATATGCAAGCTGTGGTGTAAATGTTTTTTCCTTTCAATTATTTTACATAACACACCATTCACTCACACCTACAGGCAATTTAGCAACTCCAATCAGCCTCAGCATGTCTTTTGACTGTGGGGGGAAACCGGAGTGCCCAGAGGAAACTCCACGACGACACAGGGAGACCATGCAAACTCCACACACATATGACCCAGGCAGAGACTCGAACCCAGGTTCCAGAGGTGTGAGGCAACAATGCTAAACACTGCACCACCACACCGCCCCGAGAATGAATTCATTTTATGAAAAAATGTCAAAATTAATGAAAACTGAATTGTAGTTAACATGTGATTCATTTTGAGTGAAATCCTTGCTGAGAAGTTAGAATCATATAAGCAGTCTTGACTATTCACTGTCCATTTCGGCTGTGAAGCTGCATCAATGCTTTGTGATGAATCGCTTATTGAGGGGGCAACTCAATGCATTGATGTGTTTATGTCAGCATTAATTTTTCGGTGGGCAAAATCATCATTAAAGACAAAGGTGCTCCTGCTTCCTGGCTGCACGCCCTGGTGTTCACATGCTGTGGGTAAACACACAAAGTACCATGCAAATTTCCAAAACATAGCATTGGAGGGAACGGCTCATTAATATTCAATGGAAGCGCTACGGTAATTATGTTTGCGGTACGGTACTTTTGAGAAAAACATCCTGTTGTGCAGCATAGAATGCTTTCCTAGGGTTAAGATGTTTTCGTAGCTTTGTAGCACAAACAAGTCTTTGTTCTTGCTAGACATGGCAGCAAAGATCAAAAGTCTAAGATGTAATGTTAGAGTTGGAGGTGCACAACATTAGTTAGCACCAACTTGCATTTGCATTAATTGTCTAGAGGAGCCTCCTGCCTCAATAGAAAGACTTAGGCTTTTAAGTGTGATTGAGTGTTTCTCAGGTTTTTGCCTGATAGTGTTGAATACATCACATGAATGAAAGCACTTATTAAAGGAAGATGAGGAGCCACATTAGAAGATTCAGTGAGAAGGAGGACTGCAGAGGTATCTTCATGCATGAGCATCTCACATGTCAGTAGGAGTTTTGCTGACCAATCTGAAGATGATGCAGGTCCATTGACCTCGACAACAGAGCTGACCCCAGTATGGACTTATTCCTAATGTTCCCTGTATAAGCAAAAGTATAATATTTAGAGACTTGGGGTTAATGAAATGTTCTCTTCCTAGTTGCCTTTTAAGGAACTATAGATGGTCCATCTGGAGAAGCATTTAGTATTATATTCACGCATGCTCATTAAAAATGAAGATATCAGTGTAACCCCAACCAGGGGGAAGGTGGGGACACTACAGGTCTAAGTGTTCACCAAATGAACAATGAAATGGAGACAGTGTACAAAACATAACTCACTGTAATAAAATAAACCAAAGCAGACACTTAAGCCCCCATAGAGTACGCCAAGTCAACTCAAGAATAAAATAAAATGGAAAAGAAACCCCAAATCAATAAAGGAAAAGAACCCCCCCCCCCATACAGGTAACAACAGACAATTAAAACAAGGGTTAGAAGGTCAGCGACCGGGACTAGCCTAGCTAACTATTAATGCAGTTCTTGCACACACAAAAATCCACGGCAATACTAACAATTCCACGGCAATACTAACAAGGCTGGAGCACTGCACACCCACACCACAGCACACTCCCCTCCCCTCTGAGGTCAACCCTGACATCAGGGTTCCCACCCAAATAAAGAGAAACAAACTAAAGAAAATATAAATAAAACACCATACTAAATCACAGACGATATATACGTGGAGGTGGTCTTACAGCTTGATATCCTTCACCTATCCATATTACGTACGAGGCAAACGATTTCACTAAGCAATTCACGGGGAAACCCCTGAAAGAATTAAAAAATGACAAACTACTGCAGAGCACGGAGGCTTTTCACGCCACGTGAACGGCATTTAAAGAAGGGTGCCGGAAATGGCAAATCCCATAACTGCCATCACTACGTCATGCCACGTCACCTGGGTGTAGCCGGTGTCCCTCCACCCCTACACCGCCGGAGAGACCACTCCCACCTGTCACATCAGCATGGGTCTGAAGTGTCAGTCTTGGCTGATATTTAAACTCTGTTAGTGATCAATGTTATCATTTACCGAGCTAAAGGCACTAAAATAATGGAAATGACTGCATTGGACATTCTTATTATTAGGGATTTTGTCGGATTATTCACCACTTAGAAGAGGTTGCAAAGTGCTGCCTTGAAATGTACATAATTCAATCATTCATTTTTCACAAAATACAATCCAATGTAACAGTAAGAATCCGGCTGACAAGCTCCATCGCCTGTGACCCCCAAACAGGTATAGTAGTTGGACTTTTGTAAATTTTATGCTGGCTTGTTCTCCCTGTTTAATAATAACAATGAAATCTAATGATATGATATTGTACTTTCCTTGCATCGCATTCATTGTGTGTGATTAAGTTTCCATGGTAATACATGTGAGTTTCCTTGTTACCTTTTAAGCAGCTTGCCCAGCACTAACTGTCAGATGACTTGTATTAATTACATTCCTTAAGCTTCTTAGTGATTCTACACTTGTTCATTTATCTGATGCTTTCATCCAAAGCCACTGATAGCAGAGAGAGCTTGTAAGTTCAACCTGCTCCCTGGGATTTGACCCCACAACCTTTGTTTTGTCAGCACAATGCACTACTTGTTGAGCAACCAGAGCTTTTACTGCTGTCGGTTGCAATCAAGCTTCTTTTTCTCCTGAAATATCTCCATCAAAACCTCATCCCAAGCAGTACCGGGCGCAGTGGTGGGGTACACCCTTGACTGGACGCCAGTCCGTCATGCGACACACTCGCTCATACTCGCACTGTGAACGACTTTGAGACAGCAGCCATCCTAGCTGCATGTTTGTGGAATGCAGAAGGAAGTCTATGTGAGTTTGCAGGACTTCATTCAGTCACTTAATTCAAAGAATCATTGTATAATATGAAATTGTTAAAGAAGAGATGTTTTCTGAAATCCATATTTAGAACATACAGAATTCAGAAGATCT
>JAODUD010000026.1:353764-376188 GCA_026784285.1 Stomatorhinus walkeri | reverse complement strand
CCCCCCCCCCCCCCCCCCGCCGCCACACACAGAAGCAGATGGCCACAGACGCTCCCGTCTGACACGTTATAGCCCCATGTGATCCATTTGTCGCACTGCCTGCACCTTCTCACATTCCAGCGCATGCGTTTTATATCTTTCTGGTTTCTCGCATGTCCCAGTGGCTATGGAAATATCACTCATTACTGGTTCCTTTAAAAGCATAATTGTCGGGGGGGGGGGGGTTAAATAGTGTGTTTCTGTTGTAAAATAAACATTTGGTTGTGGAAAATGAGGAAGAAGTTAGCTTATATTTTTCCACAGGTGACTCACAGTGTACACAATGTTCATCTTCCGAAAGAATAACAGTTCCTATGTAATATCTTATTCACAAAGGCTTCCATTAACATTTTTCAGGCTTTTCACTTTCCGCCATATACAAAGTGCCTATGCGCTGGTGTCAGGCTGTCTTCATCACCGGCTCTTCGAGCGCATGGAAAATCAGCCGTGACACGCGCTTCGGAGGATTTAAGGTGACAGTCTAATTTGCTGGATTAATTATCTCACAGAGGCACATGGGCCTGATTCTCAGTACTTTTATGCTTAATATGCCCTGAAAGACATGGATCTGTATGAGTTCAGTAGTGCTGAGTACCGTCCTGAGCCAGTTACCGAGGATTAGACGGCGTGTTTCAAAGGCACGCACCGTCTCGCCCAGGCTTGCTCTTCTGCATATAACATCCAGCCATTTGCCATTTGCCAAACGTGGTACAAATTGTCTGGCCTCTTTAGCCCTTACTACCTAATGTCCTGGGGTTGTTTTTGTCAAGGTGACAGGTCAGGATTCTTTCACAGCCTCACGGCCATTAAATGTACTTATCTTTCATCCTTGAAAGCGCCCATCGTTATTCCTCACAAAGTCCTCTCCAAGAGAGGAGCCTACACTGCCCTCCCCATTTCGACACAGTAGCTTCTTTGCCTTACTGTAATGCCCAAATTACTGGGATGATAAGGGGGAATTCTCCCCTAAAACAGAAGTGAAGAAACTTCTGTCACTGCGCAGTGCGGGCAATGTCTTTGTATCGTCTGAAACGGATATCTGGCTTCACCTTTTACCAGCGGCTCTGTCTAGGCAGCGATGCCCGAGTTTTTTTTGTCGTCATTTCCAGTTCCAGGAGCATCTAATGGGAATGTAACAGCGACGGACTGTGGTGAGGGGCAGAGACGGACTGGCTCAGGGGACTGGAGGTCTGAAGGCACCCAAAACAAGCCAGCCATTGTCCGCAATTGCTACATCCCACATTCTGTGTAGGCAGGAGCCAGCTGTGGAGATGCAGGGAGCTGCCAGCTATATTGTTAGTCACAGCAATTACCATGTTTGTGACTGCCAGGTGCTGATTCCTTACCCAATATTGAATGACATGCTCTTGAGTTGGTATTAGGCTGTTGTAGCATTATTTTTCAGTTATATATTTACGTATTACTTTTCAGTGGAGCCCATCCAGGTGACTTACTGAATGCTGTTTGTGTCAGAGAACAAGTAAAGGTGTATGGGCTCAATACAATAAATGAAACTAAATGCTGGAATTTCCCATGATGCACCAGCAAGCCCTTACTGTTCTGTGACACACGTTCCAAAGCTAAGCTGAGGACTGCGATCTTTTTTCAGCACTACTGCGCTGTTTGTTTTCAGACCTGTCTTCCTTCTTCCTTGAGTGATCGCTCAACGGCGGCCTCAGTCTGGACGGCCTGGCTACAGCTGAGGTTCAGCTCACCCATCCTTACCAGTCCTGAGACAAAAGCAGAAATAAGACTCGGAAAGTTAAATACCACTGTGTGAGGAATTAAAAAGCTTCTTTGAAGTGAGCTTAAAATATCCCTTGTCGTGGAAACGCCTGAAACGGGTCGTGGTTATTAAAAATACGGATCAGTATATTTGGGCTAGCTTAATTGCACTGTTTTATTACGCAGCTCTTCTTCTCATCTTATTACTTTCAAGTGGCCCACAAAATAAAAATTCCAGGGCATAATTTTCACATAATCATCTCAATAAAGAGTTGCGGGCAAACAGTAAGAAATTTATTCACAGAGCTGATTCTTAATGACATATGTGTGCATTAGGGGAATAATTCTGATTCTGTTACATATTAATGATGCATCTCCTCAGCGGCCTACTGGGTTTATAAGATGTTTATTTGCTATTTGAAAATCTCAGCGCTGTCACGACAAAGATATGCATCTCCTACTGCGTTGCATGTTGCTTTCTCAGGCCATTTGATTTACAGAAACAGCCAGGTTTCTGCTCTGTAAGAAGAAGCTTGGCCTTTCATTGCCGGTTGCAGTCAACCATTTTCTTTAAGGCTACATTCAGAGCCGTTCTTGCATTTAGGTTTGATAAAGAGCCACCAGCTTCGGGCATTAGGATCTCCCACGGTGTGCCGACCGCACATGGTGGGACAAGGCGTCTCCTCTTAGCGGGTAAACGGCCCAAATGGTGCCAGCCTTCTGCTTCCGCTCCTCGGGCCTGCCTGCTGCTGGGTCGCTGGGCTTTATTCGGCATCCCGTCGGCACAGACCTCACGTATCCTCGGCTTCCTGTGAGACATTCCTGAAAAAGTGGGCCCGCCACGTTCTCAACTTTATTTTTTTTTTTCCCTTCGTCTTTCTGCAAGTTCCATGGACCTCTCTGACGGCAAGCTTGCTGCTGCTCTTCCGGCAGGTGTTCCCTCTATGGGCTTGTGGTGTCGGAGCTGGGGGGCACGGGGGCAACGGCCCACAAGCAGCCTTTTTTTTTTATTGCCCACGCTGCCTGTAGTTGCATGCCAAAAGCAGCCTACTGAGAGACGCTCTTGTTGCAGCAGCCCTGTCTAACATGTGGTCCCGCGTCCTCCCAACCTGGCATGGAGCGGCACTTCCTGCAGATAACCGCGGTCCTGTCTCGAAAGCCATGCCTTACATTGGGTCTCTGTTTACTTTACCTGGGGGTGGTGGGCAGGTCTAGACCTTCGACAGCCGGCTGTAATGCCAGAAAGCTCACCCGAAGGAGTCCCACTATTTGAGACTGGTATTGTTGGCAGGGATAGGAGGGACAGACAAGGGAAAACTGGCAAATTCAGCTTAGAAGCTTGAATTGCCTAAAGGGATATGTAACTACCCATGTTAGCGATGATTCTTTTTTTGGCTTCTGCCTGACAGAGGGCAATACTGCACAATTAGAATTCTTCTTTTAGTGCAATTAGTCTGACTGTAGTTCTTTTTTTTTTATATAATCTTGATGTTTTGCCTGCAAGTCACTTAGGAGGAACTCTCTGCCTAAAAAAATTAAAGATGTTAATAAAAGCAAAATTTTCACTTAGGAGTTGGGTTCCAGAATGAGTCTGTAAAAATCAAGGCTGCCCAGCGGACCCCTCCCTCAACGCCTGCCACGAGCCCAATTTAATGCCCGTCATACCAGACCCATTCTACCTGTCCCACTGCCTGCTTCTGTCTGGCATTGTTAACTGCTCTCGATGGGCCAAGTCGGGTGAGATGTGCCACAGTGATCTCCTTCCCATTTGCAGACCCTCTTCATGCACTCATCTCCCCATCCTTGGTTTAGGAGACCAAGTTTTAAGGGCAAGCCAGCAGCTGTGGTTGAAGGCACTGTTGCCTGGGAATGCTTTAAGTAGACTTGCATAGCTCCAGACAGCAGACCATAATGATGTGTTTCACCATGGGCTAGGAGACGCCTCCGATGCCAGCCCACTTTAATAGCCACCGATGAATGTCAAGTGGCTGGCTGAACTGGCAACTTCCCCGTGCCAAGCACATGGTTTGGTGCAGCACAAATAAGCGGCACTTTCGGTGTGAACGGCGCCAGCCGAACGCTCCTTTTTCCACCGAAACGTGTTTATCGATTCTTACAAAAACCGACAGACTCGTTGATCTTAGGAAATTCAGATGTGAAGCTGCTGTGAGCTTTTCTCAGGAACAGATATAAGTGGGTTTGCCTCTCCCTCTTCGGCACGCCTACGGAACGGTGAACATAAACATCAAGAAAAAGACCCAAAAAATAACATCCAGGTGCAGCTGAAATATCAGATGCTGTGTAAAGTCATTTACAGACCAGCGGAGGGGGCAGGGTGTCGATGACAGGGCCAAAGGTTCCATGTTCACCCCTGAATCCCTCTGATGTGCGTCTGGTATGTTTTTTTTCTGAACCCTGAGACACAACATGCACATGGCTTGAGGTATTCTACACCTACGTTTTCGTGAAGTCTTTTCTTGAAGAAAAATAAACATTCATTCATACAGGACTTGGCACCAGAATTGGCGGCTAAAGAATGCAGTACGAGGTTGTTGTCCGCAGAGCAGTGAACACAGAGGACAGTGTGGAGAGGCCACAGCACAGCCTCAGATACAGATGCTTGCCGACTTGCTATATCATAGCATCCATTTACGCCTTATAATGTTCAGCATTGATGTCATGTTGGGACATGAGAGAATGATGATCCATTGAGCAGCTTTAGACAATAAGGGGGATTTTGGAACAGAAGGAGTCAAACAAAGGAAGTAGATAACTGAGAACAATAAATCTAGAACTGACAAAGGATAGAACTTGATGCAAGGGGACAAGCTTCGTTTTCACCAACACGGAGTTGGTACTGGTACTGGTACTGGTACTGCTGCTGGTGCCGGCGCTGGGCTGGTTTTCACTTGGTGCCTTTTGAGAACCAGCCTGCGTTTCCACCAGTTTCAACAAAGAACGGAACAGGAATATTACGGAGGCAGAAGTGGAATAAAGGAAAAGGTTAATATGTATTTCATTTTTTGGATTAATTTTGCTGAACCGAAAAAAAAAAGTTTTCAGAGTCTCTATTGCTTGTATCCACTTTTATCTCCCGTGTGTGTAAATGAGTTTATTCTTTATTCTCGTTCACAGTTTTGCCACTATCCGTTTAAGTATCACACTATAAAATAGTCTAAAATCTAAACTTTGCGGTTCGCCTCATGATACCTTTGTCACTCAAACGCCACAATATTTTATTTATTCAACCTGTGACATACTTTACTGTCAAGCATATTTATTCTTTATTATTAAATCTGGCCAACAAATCATTCTTTAAGCTATGTAACATTGCATCATTTATGTGAATTATACCAGTGTTTTAGAGCAAGTATTTTATCTAATTTTCAGCAAATACAATCCATACTATTTTAAGCTATTTTACAACATTTTGTCTCTGTGAAGGCTCCCACGACTGTATGCGTCAGTGTATTCTCAGTTGCTGTATTGCCGCTGTTTTTTAAGGATTGCGCAGTAATGCTAAAAACTGAATTTTGCTGTCCACCTTATGACCTTTTTGCCACTCAGTAAATCTTTTATTTATTTGACTTGTGACATAGTTGTTTCACTGCCAGCACTGCTAGTATTAGACTAACAATATCCGTAATGGAATGAAATTTCTGGGTATGTGAAAGGTCTGTACAGCATAGTCCGTACCAATTTTGCTGGCATAACGGTGCCAAATTCTGAGCCCAGTTTTTTTGTAGTGCCATGCTGGAGCCATATTTTTCTGGCCTAGGTCCTTTTTTTGTGGTGGAAATGCATGGAACCAGAGCTGGATTGGGAAAAAGTCCGGCACCAGCACCGTGTTGGTGGAAACGAGGTAGAGAGGAAACACAAGTGAGAACCACCTACACGTAACACACTCAACATCAATTAAACACTTACAACACTGACACCTACAATGACTAACGGACAAATAGGGCAGGGCAGGCTGATATATAACGAGGGCTAGGAGCAGGAACAAGTGCGGGTCATTGAAAATTTACTAAGTACTAAGAATACACTGGCGGGGGCGGCATCCTTCTGAGGTCACAGTGGTGCAGCCAGGCTGTCCCATTTCGAAGACTCCTTCAAATGCAGTCTAGAGATGCTTCCTTCTATTGCAGTGTCGTGAAGGATCCACCCAATGGATCCTGTGCAGCCCAGCATATCCCAAGATTCATTGCGCAGGAGTAAAGCAGGTGTATCCCAGATAGGTGATAAGAGCGGCACGTAAGGGTGACTCAAGGGTCGGGGCGGGAACAGCGTTCGTGGCCAAACCGTCCCATTTGTCAATCTCAACCTCCGAAAACATCACAGCCTACAAAGGCTACGCGTTATTTTCGTAGACAATGTCCTTCGAGCTATGTAGCCCTTAGATTCGGACACGGCTACTGAGAAAATGGAAGGTGCTAAGCAGGAAGAAAAGAATGGAATGGCCAGTGACACAGTGCTGACCAAACGGGGAAACAATGGACAGTAAGGCAGGGACCAATCCTCACAACTTACTGGGAAACCAAAATGCGAATTATATCCCTTTTTGGACTATCAAAGAAATGAATGTTTTTAGTGTATAATACAATCAAGCAGATCATACTGGACTACAGGAACATGCAGTTGATTGGAGGATACAATTACATAGATGGCATCAGTGGCATTCAAAGATAAGGACAGAAGGCCCAGACATGGTATGCAAGGACCATTATGGACTATTTACGCTCTGTCTGCAAAACGGAATCCTTCCCTTTCTGCCGTCACTGGTCCTTCATGGCCCCCGCTGCACAGAAAACAGAATCCCACCTTGTGTTTTATAGCTCGACACATAGTATCCGTTTCACTTTTCCTGAAACGTAAAGTACACAGACATATAGGACTGATTGAAAACAAAAGGGCAGATTCACTTTGGGATTACCTCCTTACAAGATAATGCGAGAGGATGTTAGGCTTACAGTGGGGTGCAGACACGCTTTCCATGCAGCCGCCTTTATTGCTCAACCAGTGGAATTGTTTTTCTCAGTTGAATGACTATGGTTGACTCTGGCTCCCTCCTGGAGCTGGATCCACTGCGTCTCGGACCAAAACCCAGACACAGTGCATGTGTTGTTATTTTAAATCCCCAGTCAGGGCTGCACATCCTCTGGCAAAACTATGCGGGACACAAAATATGTACTTTGAACTTTTATTTTGTTTTGACCCCGACAGCAAATGCTGAGCAATAGTGCATTGTTTTCATTAAAAGTCCTAAGTTACGTTTGTTTACGTTTTTTTTTTTTTTAGCTGGATACCAATATGTTTCACATTTCCCCCACACATGTTGTGAAAATCACACAGCACACAGGCTACTGTGACCCTGTTACAGATGAGCACGCAGCCGCCCTCGTTCCACATTTACAACAGCACTTTCCTTCAGTCAGCTTGCGTGCTGCCGCCACCACTTTGTTGATACAGCATTCTTGGTCCATTTAAGCTGGTGGGATCATTCTGATGAAACAACCTACCGCGGGAATCGCTGTGGAGCACAGCGCATAGCTGCGAAAGCTCTTTGTAGCAGGATGAAGAAAATGTCTCTGGAGATCAGCACCATTGTGGTTGAGACGTGGGGGGTCCCAGAGGGGTAGGGGTACTGACTTTTGAATTAATGGCATTTCTACACAGAACATCTCATAGCCCTTGTGCAATAACAAGGTGCCCACGTGGACCTTGCCACATAGAGATTTTATTAAATGGTTCACGTTTTCCTGTGAAGATTCAAGATCCCCCCCAGATAATCCATTCCCTTGATCTGGTCTGGGGACAGTTACAAAACAGTGCAACACTTACTGTGGAGGCTTCGTTGGCCTGGGAGATACACAGGACTCCTTAAACTTTGACATCACAGTTTGGATTAACTGTGCAGACTCAGAAGGGGACAGCTTCACATGGCGATTGCTGAAAGGCCCTGACGTCGCCGTCTTGGCCAGGCCCTTTTCTCACACCAATTCATCATACGATGGTTGCGCTGGACGTCCCCTAGGCACAGTCTCCCGCCTCGTCACCCACGGTGTCTGTACAGCGAGACTCCGTGGAACTCAGCAGAGCCCACTGCATGTCATGTCTGCTTCCAGTCGCCATGCTCAACAATGAGAACCACATTGACTTAGTCATTACATGGCAAGGCATAAGAAGTATATTTAAATCTTCCTGACAGAGATGGATTACGCCAAATGTTGCTTGGTAACATGTGCTGTTGCCCTTCTGATGGACAGCGTCCAAATGAGTTTTAAAATTTCAGTGTTTTCTGTGTTTTGAAGAAGGGGACAAGGTAGAGAAGAAAAGCAACAAAGGCTGCTAGCCTTGTACAATGATATAGATATATATAAATAGATACAGAAGCATCTTTTCAGCTGCCAAGCCAGGTCATGTGACACCCATACTCATAAGCTTGAGACATACTGAGGTATTGATTTTGCATCGTACAATGATTTCCCACCACTGATAGCCCATGCAGTAGAAAGCGAAGATCTACATTGTACATGGAGGCAACTGATGACGTCTGTCACCTAAGAAACGAAGCCAGCAGGCCCATTATGGAGCTGGGGTTGAAAAACCACTTTATCCTTGGTACCAAGCTACCTCTTGAACAGCAGCACATTCAGACAGATACATACACCTTTGCCTACTTCACTCTTCATATAAGGGATAATGTAGGGACATGCACAATTTTGTTCTGGTGCAAATGTACCTTTTTGAACCCAGCTGAAGGCTAAGTTTGCTACAGGCAGGCACAAGAACTCACAACTCACTTGATAGTGCTAAACACCTCTGTGCCTCCTCATGCCTGGCGGGGATTTTTATGGCTTCCAGTGTGTCCATGGGACAAGAAAATTCCAAGGAAATACCTGCTAGACATCTGAGCAGGACATCTGACAAGGCACGAATGGGAAATCGGGGCCCCTCCGTGTGAGGCCTGGCAAGCGGAGGAAAAAACAGCCCGTCTTCCCAAATAACATTTTTCCTTGAACTAACCGAAGCCATCTCACTACGCTGCCGATCTGTAGTGACTAAATAAACATGCATGTGACCCAGCATATTTAAGAGAGTAACATACATGAGAGGTTAGCGCTGCAAAAGGGAAGAAGTTTCTGAAAAGCTCACTTCTTTGGCCCAGGAGCCTTAGGTTTTAAAGTAAACTTTGTTGAGATTCAGACTCAGCTTTGAATAGCGGCTTGAGGCTTCAGACTTCACAGAGTCCCTGAACAGCGTGGCCTGGGGGAACCCAAGAGGGCTCCAGACCACGGGAAGCCACACGCTCAATTTGCTCAGGTGTAATCACGCGTGTTTGTTCAGGTGAAGAGACAAGCCAACGGTTGTATTACATGAATACTCACCTCTTTAATTCCTCATTCTAACAGGCTTGGTTACGTCTGTCTATTGCTGTATATCTCATTGGGCACATTGGTTTATGTAGCATTCCAAAGCATTCAGTACTTAGGGTTTTTTTAACAGCAATTAATATTCATGCGCATGAGAAATCTGCACATAATTGCTCTGTGAAGCTTTATAGATGAAATATTTTTCAAATCATTTGGAACAGAACAAACCTTATTTGCACATTCACTGTCATGGATGGGCTTCAGTCACAGCAAAACCCGATTACTGACATGTACTCATGTCGCTATATATTATAACAGCTGGGGCAACTGTAGTCATCACTGAATTCAATTCCCCTCTGCAGGTCTCTACCCACAGAAGCTCCATCTGCTTTGCTGTACACCAATGCAACAATGCCAGTAATACTTTAAAAGTGCTACTTTATAGTTACATAAATTACCTACAGGGCCCTTTTTCCATTGTCCTCTTGTTCCCGGATTGTGGTCAGTAATTGTTTTCAAATTTGACTCACGTTAAGTCAACAACTGGGGAACGTAAAAAGGAGATATTTGTCTTGGAGGAGACACTGTGGAGAGATGGCCGCTTGCCCAAGATGGCAGCCTGTCCAGGTGCTCAGCCCATCGATGTGGCCACATTCCGTCGGTGGGGACATGTTGTTTATAATTGTACCAGGCAAGCATAATTCACTCTTTTCACTCTGAATCTGAGATTGTCTCGGGCCCTCGCATCATCCAAGGGAAACTCCTTAAGAAAAAAATATCCATGACACAAAAAATATCATTCATATGCAGGAGAATGCCACCCAAACACAGAGCAACAGTATTCACTAAATGTAAAGTGGACCTGCTTTTCAAACCTGGAGACATACATGCAATAAACTGAGCTAATCCCACACTGGTCCTGCTGAAAAGAGCATTTGTTGAACAGGGTTTGTCAGATATTATTTTTAATAAAAACCCTTCCTCTCTGACAGCCTCTGGGAATGTTTAATATTTAAATCAGGAAAAATGTTCAAAACTGTCCTCAGTGGAATTCATGAGCCAAGCATTCTGGGAAGTGTTCGGTAAAACCAGCATTGCTGTGCTGCATGGCAGAGGCACGTAGCCACGACGTAAAGTAACAGGTCCGAAGCCCCCTTGAAATTTGCTTCAGCTTCAACAAAATCCACCAAGAGGGACCTATTGGCAGCGTTGCTGGATCCCCCTAATAGATTTATTTCTGGCTATGGGCCTGGTGCTCAGGATCTCTGATGTGCAATGATCAGGTGAAAGGGTACGTAAGGAGACTAACCTGAGAGACGGCAAACACTCTGTTTATCACAGCTGGCAAGTGAGATCCTTAAAGAGTCGCCCTGTTTGTTTTACAGCTGTTTGTGTCAATTCTGCATGCATTTTCTCCCTCTGAACAAGCACCCTTGAATAATGAACATCTGAGTCACAATAAGAAGCATGCAAACAAACAGGGGAGGATTTGTGATTTCAGCAGGACTGTAGGAGTGACGGATACTATTGCACAACTGCAGAGGTTACTAAGGTTGTGACAAGATTTTCAGGCAGGCACCCACTCCTAATGAATGTTCATGTCCCCCCCCCCCTTGGTGGCGCTGTTGCAATTTAATTTGGCAGGTGCTATAGGGGAGCCTTAACTTATAGGCTACAAGACATATAGTAGCACAAGCCACGATAGCAACTTTTAAAAGACATTTTAAAAGATAAAAAAACAGTTGTTTGGCGGTACTATGGGGGTGCATTGGTCATTGTGGGAGGAGTTAGAGTGCCCCCCCCCCCAGCTCCTCCCTGGCGCCACCACTGCCATTCTCTTTATTGGCTATTATCTTCACTTTTTCCCCACCTCTAGCTTACATTAAGACATCTACAATTCTTTATGATTCTGGTTCACCTTGAGATAAATATTACACAATATCCTTGGATGTTGTTCAGGGTCCAGCTTTGTATTCTATGCTGCCTAGGACAGGCACCAGCCCCTCCCCACAAGCATGTCCAGAAGAAGTGGCTGGAAGATGGATGGATGGATGGATGGGTGATATCCTTCAGTGGAATGATTTCATTGTATATTTGTGCTAAACATATAATCACAGTTAACAGAATAACTCTTACCCCCCCCTCCACACACACACACACACACACAACCAGTACTCCATAAATCTGCAATACGAGGCAACTGTCCCACTGAACTCCTCACCATTAAAATGTGACGCGAATGTTAGGGTCAGAGAGCAACTATTTGCTGGTTTCTGAGACATTGTGGCTTGATATACTCTTACAATCACAACAAGAGCATTGGGTCAGAAGTCAACGAGAAGCAGACGCACTGCAGGAGGGTCGTCACCACACCTCAGGTTTGAGGCACACGTGTCGTAGAGGCCTACCCAGGAACCTTAACCTCTCAGAGCCCCGCCTCTTTAGTAACCCCCGTCATGCCGCTGCTTCTAGAACGCCCACGAGCAAGCCATTCCGAGCATGGGGGGTCTGGGGAATCTTTATTGCTTTCCCATTTCTGAATTCCCATCTGGCAACGACTCTTCCATTCCCAGCACCATTCATTTTGGCCCACTTTGGAATGTCGCAGAGAATATTAAAACAGCAGGTCAGTGATTGACAGATCATTCAATTTGGTAGAAAGTATCATTTTTGCTTTTCTAGCTACATTCGGCACACAAAAATCCACATGCGCTCCAGACCTGTCATTCCCCGGGGACACGGCATTGTTTTTGAGCTATGAAGAAGTGCTAAGTTCCATTCATGTTTCTGACAGGATTCGTCAATGGACTATGCAGAGGTAGCCCTAAAATCCCCACAAAAAGCCATCTTATGGAGTAATGCTCACTCTCTATGCTCAGTCAATTGTCACTACCAGCAGTGGCTGATGGCCACCAGTTCACAGAATTGTGTACCAGAGACATAAGGTTAATGAGTCTTGTCAAAAACCATTTTTCTGCGTGCATGCTGCAACCACAGATATCACTCTATAAGCTATTCTTTGTATGCATATATTTGTGCTTTTACATGAAAACCAAACGGCTGTTTTTGGATATGTCTAAGAATCATCCTGTTTGAATTGGACACATCACACCAACTGGATCTGACACCCTTCTGGACTGCGCAGGAGAAGCTGGGCTTTCGACCCAAGGGACTGTAACTTAGCCTAGTATTGGCCAGTATCTCATGCAATGCAGAGATGGAACGACCACAGGGAACCATTGCTCGTCCAAGAAGTTTATTGAAGTTGACGACAGTAATGGCTGTTTTCCATCGAAAGCCGTCTTTGTTTGTCAGCCCAAGTCCAAACAATACCTGTTTTATTGAGTCTCAGGATCAGTCCCATGTAAGGATATCTGGAAGGAGGATCCTGTCCTAAAAAGATAGAATGCAGTGGACCTTAATATATTATAACCCCATCCTAGAGGACCTCCACTAAACTTTGGAAACATTTCTTTGGGACTGAGACAAGGTCAAGGATTCAGACATGCAGAAGAAAGGGGGCTGTTCTTATTTGTTCTTAATAAGCCCTGGAAACTTGCCTCAGGTTTAGCCTCAAATGGGGGCATTTTAAACTAATTGCCAGGGAGACAAGGGGTGGCACAGTGACAGCCATCAGTTACTGTCATGCAAACCTTCGCTGTTTGTCTCATGGTCCATTTAGCCCCATGGAAGCACATGGAGATTTTTTCCCCATTTGTGTTCAGAGACGCCGACAGGATGTTTCCCAAAGAAATGATTACTTTGGGAGCTGCAGTGTAGTACAGGCTGTTCAATCATTCGTCAGCCTATATGTGCTGATAGGGAGTCCTTGATGGAGTCAGCCGTGTATAAATCGCTGTCTGCCTTGCTGAATTCATACTGGCACAGAGGGTTGATCCTTTCAGCATGTCCCACAAATATGGCATTAAGTCTCCACTAGATATTGGAGTTAGTTAGTTACTGGACCAACTGCGAATTGTTGGCATAAAAATATATAGCTTTATTATAAGCTAAATGCAAGATAATGTTTCCTTTGTGTGCAATCCTGTCCCTGAAGCATTTTGTGTTACAGTCAAGTTCACAAGGTGCAGTGATTGACTGAGGTAGGACCGGGAACTGAGTGAAGGCCCTATTTGAACAGGGCCAGAGCGGTAACTTTAGAAAGTCATGCAATGCTTCCAAGTGTAACAATTATCCAGGATCACATTTGCCTTTCCAAAAACAAAACACCGTATGCAAAGCAAGCCTACATTTCATCCAGAAACAAGCAGACAGCAAGTTGGAATGATCATTTTTATTGAAAAAAATCTGCAAGATCCAGAAGACGGCAATTACAATAAGACAATTATCAAAATAAAACAAAATTTACAAAAGCAAGTTCACAAAGCTACAAGTGACTTTCCTGCTGCTATTTTAGCTACAATCACGCTAAATAATTTAGTCTGCAAAATGACAGATTAAATACATCTTCTGCCAGCTTTAGCCTTTTTAAAGGCTAATAGATGATTAGCGGCATTTAAACTTTCTTTGTAACACACTTAAGAACTTCCTGGTTTGGGTGAAAATCCCTTGTGCTTTTGATAAATGCATTTAGCATTTATCCATAATGCATAAATCACCTTATGTAATCTTATGCAATCCCTGTGGTTTTAGACAGATTCATTCCAACTCCAGAACAACAGATTAAATAAAAGATTCAGCAATATAAATCTCATCTGACAACACTTGAAAGCCAAATATCACCCTTTTGTTCAGTTCAAAACACATGTATTTTATAATTGGCTTTCATCCATTATAAAAAAAATTCACAGCTGTTTTATAACTGTCATATCCCTGTAATCATATAACTGCCTATCGTGTCCCTTAAAAGTTTAGAATGTACTTAGAAGGTAATTGAACCTTGAAATACTTCACCCCAGAAAAGAATTTGATTGGTTGAATGCTGCTGGTCCCCACCTATGTGTTGACTGGTGTTGTCAGACCCAGGCTGCCGTCACATGCCGATCCTTCACCAGCCACATGGTGTCAGTCACCTTACCATTCTGCGGGATAAACAACCAGCCTGCTTGACCTCAGCATAACCACAATACTGACATCACCCACTGTCTGCATCTTCTTCACAATCTCCCTTGATGGGTGAAGTTGCAGCCAAGGGGTGAATCAATTTCTGGAGCTCCGCAGTGACAAGAAAACAGATGTGCTGGCTGCATTTGGTGTTCTATTCACTCTCGTTTTTTCTGTCACGGTCTTGTCTGGAAAACCTAAGTTCTGGAGCAAGGGGCAGCATCTTCACCTACCTGGTCGTCGGAGACCTGCTCCAGGTACAGATGGGTGGAGTTCAACACCTGCATGCGGGTGTAGCCATAGTCAGTACTCCGTAAAGCACTCCAGTCCCTGGGCTTGGGGATGAACCCATCGTGTTTCTCTCTGCATCCCTGGAAGATCAAAGGAGTATGACTGCTTCTGTCAAACCTCTATCATTTGTCAGAGCTTTTCAGTGTCATCGCTTTTTTAAAAAGGGCCCTTTCAATTCTTTTGTGATGTTTGGTTATGGGTCAGTAGTGCTAATCCTTTGAAGCACTTGCATACTTACAGCTGAGCCAGTGATGATGTGAACTGGGGCTTTGGGGTTCACATATGGCTCCTCTACACTCCCATTGTAGACCTGGGGAAAGTACAATTTTGTTTCTAATTTTATTCTGTTTTAGATTAGATTAAATTCAACCTCAAACAAGCCTATTACCATGACAGGCATGACTGTACTGCACATCTCCTCATCAGTTTATTGTATTTCCGTTTGTGAAATCCCTTACCTTGTACTTATAGACTGGCCAAAGCCTTTCATAGGTGTGCTCATGTGCCCAAAGTTCCAGGTCCACTCCTGTAAAACACCAGCGACAACCATTTAGGTACTAACCTGCCATAGTATAGGATAACCGCTACTTCGAATTCACCATCTGCTGGTTTCCATCCGGTCCCTCTGTGTCTCCTTCTGTGCTGCCCTGATTAACTCTTTCCATTAATCTGTGGGAACTTGGCAGACTCCTGAAGCTAGATAGCAGGTGACTGATCTTGGCTGTCCATGACCTTTAACCTCTTGTAGTCCAAAAGTCAAGAGTTTTCATGGCATCTCTCTTGAAACAATCAACCAAGCCAGGAAAGTCACACAAAGGCAAAAGCCACCATCAAAAAAGATTCCGTACCACTGCAAATTGAGGTCTGGACTTTCTCAACCCTTGTTTCAACTAGACTAGAGGATGTCAGTTAAAAAAATTTTTTAAAACACCGGCAAATAGTTTTTGTGATGCTATGTTGCCACAAGAGCATCTTACCATAGAGATAGAATAGATCTTCAAGGCCCCATCTGACCTGGAACAGAACAGAGTGTGCACTGGGTAACTATCATCAGAAAACACATCTGGAACCACCCTCTCTGGGTCAGTCTAAGCCGTCAGTCCAGACGTGTACCGAGAACCGCGTGTTAAAGGACCGAATGGAAACTATTTTGTGCAATCTGCACTGATCTGCTTGTTGCAAAAAAGCTCACTCTTCAGGCCACGTAGAACAGAAAACTCATTTCACAGTCAGAAGACACAATTCTAGTAGAATACGTAAGAGAGCTAGTTAGCGAAGAAGGTCCACAAGAAGGGAAACAAGATGCTGTATTCAGTTCTGAGCAACACCAAACAGGAGGTTAAGGGCATAGGATCAGGGTCAATGTGCTGATTCCTCTCCAGACCGTAAAACTGCTTTTAGCGGTTCAGAGAACTGAGGCTTCAGATGAGCAGAAGGTCCGCATGGAGGTCAGCATGGAGGATTTACACGCCCGGGGGTCAGAGAGACAGGCATGCAACAGGCCCCACACAGACCCTCGGGCACCAAGCTGCCAAATGCCCCAATGCTGAACTCAGTGCCCCCAGAGTGAGCCTCAGAGCTTCTGATGGGAAATAAAAAGCGCCGGTAAAGGTGCATTTCTCAGCCGACTCAGCCGACCACCCCATACCTGTGATTTTGCAACAATGTGATTTTCAGGAAATATCTAAATGATAATGACCTTTCTGGAGCACCTCTGTTAATCCCCCGAAAATCTGAACTATTACAAACATTACAAAAAAATTGTAAATAATCCTATAAAGCTTCAAGGCCGCGTGTCTCGTCTCAGAATCTTCATTCTATGCACCTCTGCTCTATTTGCTTAGACTGTTGCGACCGCCCCCTCCCTCCTTTACAAGTCTGGAGCTACGTGATATATGTGCTAGAAATTTATGCCCTGTAACATGAGCAGAACACACACACAGCCTATGTGTGAGTAATAGCCAGGGATTGTCTTCAGTCTCTGACAATTTAGCAGCGATTAATTTTTTAATCAATGAATGCATTTGGTCCCACAATAGATATTTACAGAGCGGTAGGGATAACATACAAGGCTCTCAAACATGGTGCAGTCGTCCTTGTCCGCATTGGAGCAGTACATAGGCCTGTGTCCCATGGTGATAATCCAGGGCCGCGTCTGCCTCCTTGTTGGGTTACTGGCCTCCTGGGTGTTTGTGAAATACAATGCATTTCATGTACACGGCACAGTATGGTGACTGACCATCAGTGCACAAGTCGTCAGGGCTTTGGAGAAAATATTTTACTTTCTGATATGGCCAATATAATCAACAACACTAAATCTCATTATCGGCAAAATGAAAGACAAGTATGCAGAATGTCTGGATAAATGTGTATGTTTCACATTTCCTGAAGAAATTACTGTATACAAGCACTTTGAGGAGAACGCTATTTTGCTGAGAAATGAGGCGTAGATCCAGTAAAAATCTAAATATAAATGAAATATGTACCTCCAAGTCTTTTTTAAGCCATTCATACTGCTTGGAAATTAAATCCTTGCCAAACTCTGGGTAGAAGTAGACTTCCGTAGAAAATGAGATTATATGAGCAGGTCCAATGTCCCAGCTGCGTGAAATGTAAACAGCACAACTATCCATAAGCATCAGCCCTTCATGCATCATCATAAGACATACAGACATGCCCATAAGAGTTACACATAGCTGCATGCGTATGCTGTGTCTATAACAGGGATGCGCATCTCCATGAATGGGGGCCAATGCGATACACATTTCCATGCACTGACAACGATCGGAGACATAAACGATTCATATTAAACCACTACAAATGCGATACGGTGTAATTCACTCCTACTGGGATGTATCTCCAGATACTGACGGGCCTCCAATTCACACGAGATGAGCGGGGAAGTTGGCCGCCGACAGCGGCGGAGACCCGGCGATGAGAGAGTGTGCTTGGAGGGAGGGAGACTCAATCTAATTATAACATTTTCGGCCAAAAGTTATTGGTCAACTTTCCAAATAATAAAGGCATATGGCCTCTACTAATAATTATTTGTTAATAAATTGAATTTCACAGATGCAAAGATGTTAGGGGGGAGAATCCCGAGTTCATCCCAAATTGTGCACATTTTTTTGGTCGGAAGAATCGCGTTGTGAACATTTATGCAGCTGCACCCTTGCAAATCGATGAATCTTATCAAGCCTAGTCTATAATAATCCATTCTAATAGTAAAGCGCATTGTAGGACACCACTCAAGACATGAAAGTCTTCTGCAAAGAGCATATGCAATACATCTTGGGGAGATAGCAAGAACAGCACACCTCAACTGGCCTTAGAGCTGACATGATACGGAGAAGCCCAGACGGTATCACGGGCCGTAAATTCAGGCTTCAAAAAAGAAGATGGTTTATGGCCAGAATCCGGACCTTCACTTCTTTTGTGAACATATCCGGCGAGGGGTACAGATATGCCCACGGGGAGCTGTAAAAATAGCCCCACAGCTGGCGGGCAAACCGGTCACTGGCGTGGGGTGGCATTAATACACGTTTCTACAAATTATTCGATCGGAGAATTTGCCAGATGGAGCAGTGAGACATTGATGGTGACAAGGGAGTGCTGGCGGTAAGCTTCCTTTGGGCCGCAGAGGACAGAATGTATTAGATAGATGTTATTTGTTTAGAGAACGGGCCCAAGTCTCCAAAGTGGAAGCAGAATGGCATCCTGCGCCAGAGTCCATGGCACGCCGCCCTCTTCGCCCAAGCCACGTCTGACAGATGTATGTCCAGCACTTAGAGTGCCTGTGATGGATGAGGCCCGGGTCTCATGGGATCCGGGGCCCGCGAGAGCAGCTTCTGTGCTTGTGGTCAGTCTTGCATAGCTGGACTCTCTTCTAGGGTATCGCCTTTCGGCTCGGAAGAATGGCCCAAGTATTCCATGCCCTCCGGCTCTGGGATCGCTGCTGCCTGCGCCGCTGGTTCCCTCAGAACCAACCATATGTCTTAAGAAATGCTGGCAGAGGAATAGCGGTTGACTGTTCGCTCTCCGTGCTTTCATTTCCTATTTTTTACCCCTTTGCTCCTTATTTTAACTGTGATATGACAGGTTTGCTTTCTGGGTTGAACCGTACAGTGAACTAAAGTCTACAAAACTTTTACAGTTTTTCCATTATTGTAGTGAGTGCATTTTAGCTGCATGTAACCATGGAGACTGAAATTCAGTTCTGTTTTGAAAGCTCTTATAGGGCAAAACTGCAAAGACATCTAAGGAATATTTTTATTTCCATTTAAAATCTTTTTATGCCACTGTAGAGAGTGTGTGTCCTTCTAGTCACCTTGCAACTCGTGCTGCGAATTCTCGGTCACAAAGATGGTGAGGCCTACCTGTACCAGAGACCCTCTGTGTCCCCTGGCATGCTAAGACGGTTCTTGTAGTTGGAGAAGTTGCTAGAAATGAAGAAAACAAGGCAAGAGTTGTCAGGTAGACGTATAGGTTGTTGAACTTACATTCCTCAAATTTCTTCGGTGATTAGCTGCAGAAACCATTGACTTCTGCCTTTTGGTTGCTGTTCCCCGGTGCAGCTAGTAAGTATCTTATTGCATAATCCCTTGATCGAAAAGAAACATTGTGGGGTCAGGTTTCCCCGGCATGCCAAGCACAGCTGAGTCCAGTTAACAATTTTGACAGGGTTCAGTCAAAGGCATCTTTGCCCTGTGCTCGTCCCCCAGTTGTGGAACGAGCCCTGTCTGGCCTTCACCTTCAGAAACAGACCAGCTGAATGTGCGCCTCTCCGTGCTGAGGACTTTACATAGGGTAACCCACATGATCATGCCTGTCAAATCAACTTTTATAGCAGTGATGCTTCTGTGCATCACGGCGGTCACATGACACGCACAAACACGGTCATGTTGCTGGAAGCAGTGCACACAGGGAGATGCAGCACAGAGGACCAGCAAATGTCTGCAGAGTACAACTGCTCCTCGTAAGAACAGATGAACTCTGAACACATTCACTGACATTGGCCCAGACAGGGCATGAGGTTTCTTGATCACAGCAGGTGTTGCTTTTCCATTAGTTTTCATTGAGTTTCTCACTGGCCAGTTCCAAGAATCACAGAATGTGAAGATGCCCGCTACCCGGTGGCTCTCGGTGCAAGGGGGCTTTTCTTCTTAACCTTTCACAGCGTGGCAGTATTTTCACTGGCAGAGTCTGTGCCACTATATCAAATGTGCAAAGGGAAAAATCATCCTGAGTGGAGCAGTTGGTAACAGAGAGGACTTTCCTTAATGCCTGGCTCGGCCGTAATTTCACCATAAAACGTTAGGCCAAAATTCCTGTGAAGAAGACGGTGTTGTGGGGAACTGCTGGTTGTTCTTACGTAAGAGCGACGGCTCACTGTGGGAGACAGACTGAATTCGGGGAGTAGGGGTAGGGTGACGGGGTTAATGTCAAGTTACGGGAACCAGAGGAGGTTAAGGTCAGGGATTAAACGGACAGGGAAGGGTCAGGATGGATGTTTTAGTACTGTGGATGCTTAGGAAAGGATCAGATTTAGGGGTACTGTCATTGTAAAGGCCAAGATTATTCTGCCTATAGTGTTCCTTGCCAACTCCAGGCACAAACAAAAAACTTTACACAAGTAACTGAAGTCCCATAATTCTGCTTAAAGCTAGAAGGTATTTTTGCAGTTCGCACCACATAAATACTGAATAATGTCCCATAACGAGCAATAACTGAACAAGAAATACATGCAGCAGCAAATACATACTAATCGTATGGATGAAAAGGGCTTTAGACTCTTCAATCTCCTTTAGCGACAGACTAAAGCCACAGGTTAACACTGCCACCTATTGACGAAGCCACAGGTTAACACTGCCACCTAGTGACGAAGCCACAGGTTAACACTGCCACCTAGTGAAACAGGTTTTAGTTGGAGGCTTTAGGTTTTAGTTACAAAACAGTGATTCCTGCACATGACGTACAAACTCTGCACATTAGGAAATTAATCAATTTCTGTGAACATCTTAGATTCCCATAAATGGCCATTGGCACTATCACAACATTGCATTCTATTAGTCTATTACATGTAGATAGTTAAAATTAGAATTTAAAATAATTTCAAGCTACAATTAAAAATAATAATTCTCTGAAACTTACAACATCAATATAACCTGGCATACAAACTGATACTGTTTGTGTATGATAATACTAAGAGTGTACTTTCTCCTTAGAATGCAGGGAACCTTTAGGAACATGTTCCTCAGCCGATTCCTCGGGGACCCCAGACAGGCTGCGTTTCTGCTCCCTGCCGGAAAATCCACATTTCTGCAAAAATTTCGACTGTCCGGGGATCCCTGAGGAGCAGTTTGAGAAACACGGCTTTAAAGGTACCTTACAAGAGACCGTTTCCTGAACTCTGCTGCTGTCCTGCATAACCTTAAAATGCAGTGGAAAATACGATGCTTATTTCTGTTTTTGTTCATTATTATTTCTGGTTTTCTTCAAACTGCAATCTGGGAGCCACTTTCCACACGGAGTTCTTGGACACGCCTGGTCTTCCATGGAAACTCAAGTAGATAAAAGGGCGTAAGAAAAGCATTTCTAAAAAATGATTGCAGGCTCATTATCCTTTCAGTGGAATTGCTCTATAAAATTAAATCCCTAGAGTAAATCATAGTTAAAAAGAAAAGCTAAGCGTTTGATTTTGTTGATGTTTAAGGCCCATGTACATGTTTGGTTAGACAGACAGAAGTATTCTTTTATGTTTGGACCGTCATACTGACGGTGTGACTGTATTGGCCACCTCCTCCTCAGCTTGACAGCTTGATGCATGTGACACACTGAGTACACAGAGACCACCGGTAGGGTGACGCTATACGGGGGAGAGAGGGACAGACACTATGAGCAGCTTCAGGTTTTAGAGACTACTGTAAAACTGAAAGGCTCCTTAGCTAATTAGTTTCAATCATTCCGCTGCTTTTACTGGTTTGTTTCCTTGATTGAAAAACTCATCCAGCTGTTTCACATTAACTGCATGATTATAGGAGACTGACCAATCCGCACTTAGCAAGAACTCAAAGTGAAAAGCTAAAGTGAAATACAAGCCTTTTAAATCGCTGTTTACAAACCCTGTCCTAGCTCATAGTGTGTGTGTGTGTACCCCCCCGCCCCCACATGGATTAGGGGGTCACTGTAGCCACCAGTGGAATCTGAGTTCTTCTGTGTCAATATCACAAATGAATAGCCGATCTTCTGCCACCATCAAATGCAGCGCTTTTGTAGGCCAGATGAAATGAGAGCCATTAAAATAAATAACAAAAATACATTAAAAACACTTTCTTGCAGAAAGAGTTATACAATGTACACACAATCACCCTCCAATCGGGGGACAAGCCACAAACTACTGTTTTCCATCCCCATATAAACACATAATAGTGAGAACAGAAGACAGTACACTTGAGAGGAGGGATAGGGGTTGGAACTGGCTGATCACGGGATGTAGACATAACACTGAATGACTATTACTGTCACTGTTTTTGATATACGACCCCTTCATTTACCCAGAGAAGCCTGGGCATTAGAATTAGTCTGCAGCTGATCCCTGGGACACCGAATACCACCAATAACATCCAGCTTCTTTAGACATATTGTTTTCATTTGGTTGATGGCTTTTTAAGGGGATCCTTACTGCTGTTTTCTGTATTTCTAAATGTTCTAGAGGGTGTGGAGCACCGAGTTCCTCTAGGTTAGGGGAAAATATCCTGGTATGCAATGCCCAGTGGTTGGGTCACCATCAGAGAAATGACTGTGTAGCAAAGCCAGGGTATGAAGCTGCTATGAAAGGGCTTTGTGCATGTCAGGGCACCAAAACCTCCTTGCCCATAAACTTCAGGACGGGGCAGGTCAAATTCACCCCCCCCCCCCACCCCACCCCCGGAC
>JAODUD010000026.1:321449-351968 GCA_026784285.1 Stomatorhinus walkeri | reverse complement strand
CCCGGGCGGAGTCATCAACAGTAAGAGCGCCTGCTCTCATGCGAACCCGGGCACTTCCAATTGCACCTGGGAAGGTCTATCTGCTCTCATTTCCTGGCCAGGCTGCCCACACAGCACAGTTACCGGGGCCTCTGTTGCTGAATCGGAGCTGACCTCAACATACATCACTGTCACCGCAGCATCGGCCGGCAGGCCCGCCTGGCATCGGGCCCCACAGCTGAAAGCAGGGCCGAGTTTCATGCATGACCTTGCAGGCGTTCGTTATTCACCATTGGCC
Organism: Stomatorhinus walkeri; assembly: GCA_026784285.1. Classification (NCBI taxonomy): domain Eukaryota; kingdom Metazoa; phylum Chordata; class Actinopteri; order Osteoglossiformes; family Mormyridae; genus Stomatorhinus; species Stomatorhinus walkeri. The sequence continues at coordinate 351,691 of JAODUD010000026.1, read as the reverse complement.
TGGAGGCAAGGCGGACACGGGCACGTGTGCCCGGGCAAAGCCAGCAGTGGTTTCACAAACTGCTGCCGCCCAAGCCATGCCATGCCATGCCAGAGGCCAAGGCATTAACCATGTATGCGGAACGGACCCAGTAGAGGAGTACAGCAGATCGGATGCAGCGAGCGGACAAACGTGAGAGAACAATAAAGTTTGTTCATGCTCAAAAAGATAATGGAGAAGGGAGGTTATTGCTCACTGAGATGTTCAGGTTCGTTTCCATGTTCATGATCATTCCGTTGGCTCACATGTTCACGATTGTTCCAAAAAAATCTGTGAACAGTAAATCTCTGTCTAAAGAATGTGCTGTCACAGAACAAGATACTGTATCTCTAAATAAGGGTGTTAAACAAGCTATTCATTCTGTGGTGGGATGAACAGGCAGCTTCCTAACCCAACATCTGTCCTGTTGGCCAGTGGGAGAAAAATAAACATGAGATCGTGATGTGAGAGCAGGGAAAAGAAAACTGAAACGATGGAACATGAACTGTGCCCATTTCCCTCTGGCGGTATCGATTAAAAAGCGTTCAAGGACGTCACTGACCGAGGCAATGTTAGGCAACCGCTATCAGTGCTGGACTACTGAAAGGCAATTAACTATGTTTTCATTCCGTGCTTCTCCGTACACGTTGGTTACATTCCATGAAATATAACCTTTTGATGAATATGCATCATTACACCACACATCCGAAGGACAGGCATGATACTGAGTGCTTTCCCAGAAGCCGGGAGATGGGGGAAAAAATGAAGTGCGTTATTCTATCTCAGTTACATAACAGGCCAGAAGGAACCGTGTGCATTTTTTAATCTTTGGGTTTTGGCTACAAATCATCACTGTGCCCTTGTCGAGTTTTCACAGCAGGGCCTTTGTGCCTGGCCATTTTTCAGGGGAAATGGGCATCTCGCTGTGCTGAAGCTCATGACGTTCACCCCATGTGTGCACACAAGGGTGCAGCACGTCAGGTATTAAGCTACTGTTTAAGGAGACATTACCTAGTGTGTAAATACCCCTCATTGCAGCGGTTGCAGTCTTTTAATGTACAGGCAGGAGAGAGGAGACTCACTATCTGTATTCATGGTTCCCAGGGCAGGTCATGTATGGTACATAGGCAGCAATGGATTCCACCTGCCTCATGAACTCGTCCCCGATCCGGGCATTGTCCTAAAACAGGCAGACAGAATTAGACAAATCTTCGCATCAGGTTCACAGACCATTCTTTCTGGTGACGCCATGGCAGAGTGAAATGCTTAATCAGTTAACACTGGCGTTTTAGGCAAAATGGCTAATTCTCTTCAGTGAATCTATAGTTAATTATCCATGCGTAGTGTTCAGTTGGGGTGGTGAAGTTCTCATTTTATAAGGTGCAAAAAAACATCCCTGGGATTTTCCTTCTGGACCAAAATACATTTAATGTCTAGGGCTAGAATATAAAAAATCCACAAAAGTATGGAGAAACTCACTTTGGTACTTCAGTAACTTTAGTAACTATCCACCAGGAATTCAAATAAAGAACATCTGCGGAAAATTTGTGCTGTTAAAATATCAACCACTTCATTCAGGATAAAATAAAAAAATAATTATTATTAAAAGTATATAATAAAACCTCATTCCTGCTTATACATTCTTATACGATGGAAATACAGAAAAATACAGATTTATATGAATACTCAGCTGCGCTTAATACCCTCCTTTTATAGGCCTAACAAACCATAAGTAATAAATGTAATTTGTCTAACCAGCATTATTAATCAATTCAAGCTTATTGTTTCTGTTCAGCTGCAATTATTACGTTAATAGTATTATACTGCGCTCACAGAAAGTCTTGGGAAGTTTGCTTAATTCAATAAAAATGCTACAAATTTATTGGGTCTTATCACAAAAACCAAATATTTGTGATTAGTATCATTTTGGGAACTAATGACTACAATTGCAATTAACAAAATGGCAAGAGCAGAAGTGAATGAGTTTTCTGTGTGAAATTTCTGTGTGAAAAATATGTGCATGAATCTTAAATATTGCTTGTCGCTGGACTTTTATTATGAAATCAATAAATTTGCAACAGGCATTGTAGGGCCTCTTCTGTATTAAAAATGCTGATCAGTTTCATAAAGGAGAGATGATCTGAGACTAAGACTGGATTGGTTTGAAAGGTCACGTCATGGGCTTCTCTTGGGTGAACTGGCTGGAAACATAACAGCACTGTCTACAAAGCAATAACACACACTTTAAGGTTGGGCCCCTAACTTGATACAAATTTCCAAAAATACTGTTAAAAAAGAAGCTGATTCTGTAAATTCTTCTGGGTTCTGGACTGACAAAATACCAACAACTGAACTCTAGCATTACTCCATCAATGTTTCCATAACAGAATAATACCCAGAGACATGGAAACAAATAGTGGAATTCTTTTTTGGATTCATTTTTTTTAAAAAAAAACATTGCCTGTAATCAGAGTACATACATTTTCCAGACAGCGTGAAATATGAATCTACATCACAGCTAATCGTAATGGAATCGGAGCCGTTTATCTGGCTGTCATTTTAAAGCTGGTCACTGAGAACAACCGGCTCGTCCTACCCCCATCCTTTTAAATATAGTACAAAAGGGTTCTGTTAGTTTCTATTTATAAGACCCAGGAAGTGAAGGAATGGAATCAGCCGCTGAAAAGCACTGGCGTAACTGGGTGTGATGAACAGAGTCTGATCATTGAGTCCTGCATATTTTAGTTTCCTTTTGGTCCTTGGAGAATACAGGGACAAAAATGTTCAGACATTTAATTTGCCCAAATTATGTCAAATTGAAGTGCACAAGAACGGAGAGTTACCCCATTTGTGCAGTTTAAACACCCAGCTGCACCCACACACCCCACTGGGGAATCACCTGGGATTTTTTTCAGTCCAGCACTGAGAAATCTTTCATTGTCTGTCACCCTTTCAAGTAATGTACTTGGTTTCATGTTGCTAGGTATACTGATTATGCTTTTTCCAGGAACAATGGTGAACTTTGTCCTGTTTTTAAAGCATCGAGTTTTTTTAATTGTATGAGGACGGAATCCTTGGGACGCCACAGGCTGGCTGACAGCCGCTCTTAACAAGTCGTCCAATGAGCTCCACAGCCAAAGTCAGTCAGTTCCTGCACAGAGCGACAGCTTTCACCGGGAAACCGCTTATAGGCGTTCCATGTGGAATACCTAAGGTCATCTCACTAGAGCCTCTAATGGACGGTGTGAGGTTACTGTGGATCACAATGGACCTTAGAACGTATATGTACAGCATGTATTAACCCTGGGACACAGAGCAGGTCACTATGACAACAGCCAAGTGCAGTATCTGTCCTGAGACTCGACTCGGGCCTGACTGAATTCATTGTAAGCCTTTGGGTAAGGCGTTATAATATAAGCCATATTGGTGCGTGTTCCCCACCCATAGCCAGTTTCATTAAACATCAAGCCCAGCCTGCAGGCTGCACTAGAGTACCTATGTAACTTGTGATATAGGTACATTACCTCATCCATGTCATATGCAAAGTCTCCTAAAAGGCAAAAAAGCCCAACATTATTTTTTCATTCCTTTGTGTATTATCATGTATATCTTGTCTAGTCAGTATTACAGGTAAAAACAGAAGCCAATAAATAACATTATTTATGCAGTTTGTTCTTGGTTTATATAACTAATGCGTTCGCAGTTTTTTTAACATTAGTTCAGTAATAAAGAAATAGAAACTAAATGTGAATAACAGAAATGCTGGACCTAATTTCCTGGCAGTTTGGGTATGTTCCGCTCACTCATGCTTCACACTCACTGGCCGCAGTGATCTCTCACCGATGTGCAGGATGACATCGTACATCCCGACCTGGGTCTCCTTCTGCAGCCGGGCCAGTGACTGTGGGTTCTCGTTGCCCATGTCACCGAAGAGGGCGAACCTGGGGCTCCATTCCAGACTCTCATTCAGGGCGGTGAAGTAAAAAACGTCGCTCCAGCCGGCCTCGCTGCCGCAGTGGTAGACTGCAGGGCGGACAGAGAGAACGGCGAGCGTCACGCGAAGCAGCTGGGGGTGAAGCAGCACGAGACTCGTCCTAAACACCTCATGGTGGCAGAAAGCCCAAAAACACTGACGCACAATACATGCCAGCAGTTGAGATGCCAACACATTAACTAATCAACTAAACTGTGACGTGACCACCAGGGGGCGCCAGTGGGACTCATCCCAAAGTATGCATGAACCAGGTCCGTGAGGGGATATCCAATATCCGTCTTCTGTCCCCACACATCCGCATCCGTCAAAGGGGCATTCAGTGGCGGCGATGATCAGACTGACAGAGGCAGACAGCCAGGCTGCAGCGGCCCCCATTCTCTCGTTCCAAAAGCCCTCGTCTCCTCAGCCGATTCAAAGAAAAGCAAACCAAAGCTTTGGAGCAAAGCTCGGGGCCAATATACAAAAATGAGTCACGCCATAAATCACAGAGTGGAAGGAGCTGAGCGCTAACAGGTTGGAATGAACCACAGCCAAGAGGCCCAAAATGGAAAAGACGTGTGCATGTGAGGGCCGCTCATGGGATTTAGCGTTCATTGGCCATGGACACCTCAGCTGGTCCACCGTCCCCCGTGTCCATCATATAAATACATGTATTCCCAATGAAGGTACCTGCTCCACTCCATCGTGGTGCTCTGGCAGTAAGAGCTCCATTGCATGTGGCTGCGTGCACTCACCATAAGCAGAGCCAGGCTTCAGGCCCAAGAGGGTGACTCTGTGAATGAACAGCCTCCTCTTCTCCGAGCCCCCGTCCACAAAAGTAGTGGCGTTGCCCTTGGCCACCAGCGTGAAGACTTTGCCTCCCCACTCGTTGTATTCAACCACGCTCTCTGTCTCATTGAAGGTGGTCCAGGTGACCACCATGGAACCATGGACTCCTGGGAGGAGACACCCAGCTGTCAGACACTAACAGGCAAGAAAATTTGTATGTTTGCGCTATATTCCAGTTATATAACCTCCTAATTTTTCATAGAAAGGTTCTGCTTTTTGGTTTCTCACTACTTAGTCCTTAGGATATTCTCACTGTCCAAGTGTCACTGGCTTCAAACTGCTGTTACTAAAAAGGTATGCATATTTATAATAATAATCGATACTTTATTGTCTTTACGCTATGGATGCACCGATCGATCGGCCAACGATCGCAATGGGCCGATTTTCAGCCTGATCGGCCGATCAGTCTCGTATATTTCCGATTGCGAACCGATTTTGCGCATGCACAGTAAATCGTATGCGCAGTCACGCGCACTTTCAGACACGCAAAAATGTCCGTAACTTGGAAATTCTTCAGCGCAAAATTCGTTATATGTAGCAAGTTTAAGGACCAGGTACACCGTGGGGAACCAGTACAAAGACATTTAACACAACAAATTTGATTAGACATTTAAAAACACATCACCCCAGTGAAGACGCTCAGTTTGAACAAGCTAGCAAAGCGAAAGCTGCTAGCAACGCATGTTGGAAGCCGTCTACGAGCCAGCAGTCTGTGCTATCTTTCGTTATTATAAGCAGTGAAGAGGAAAAAATTACGAGGAAAGTTATGGAATTCATGGCACTGGATGACCAGCCGTTTTCTGTAGTTGAGAATAGAGGCTTCAGAAATCCGATAAATTACCTCAATCTAAAATATAGAATACAGAGTAGAATAGCGTCACTTTTCCGACGTCGAGCTACCGGAGTTGTTTAATCTAGTGTTATGTCACACACGTTTACTTGCTGCACCTATTATCATTTTAAAGAATATATTACTGCTTTGTTGTAGTTTTGGTTTTATTTGTTTTAGTTTAATTTATTTGAATTTGTAAAATTTAATAAGAGTTTGTTATGGAAATAAAGCTTTGAGGTGAAGAAAATGTGATTTTTGTATGTATTTGCTGTTCCCAGGGCAAAAATCGGTATTGGGCGAACGCACATACCAAAAAAATTGGTAATCAGGGTTGGCCAAGTTAATTACAATTGGTGCATCCCTAGTGAATGCCTCCCTAAACCTGCTCTATTTTGTAGAGTAAGCTGTCCAGCTGTAGCAGTGCCCTAGGAGCTAAGGGCCTTGTTCAAGGACCTGCAGATGTACTGAGGCTGGGTTTGAACCCATAACCTTCTGATTACAGGGACACAGGCTTAGCCCACTGAGCCACACGCTGCCCCCACCTGGTAATGAATTACACATCCTCCAACATAAATATCATCTTACAACATATAACAGATCAAGAGCAGCTCAGCACCGGCTGTTTTTCACTATGCTTGTGTTCTCGTGTGCCCGTTTTACATCATCTTCCATTGCCAAAAACCAGTTTCAATTAAGTACAAAGGACGGTTTGTTGTTCTTGCCCCACCCCAAATATCAACAATGCATTTGTTGTATCCTCGCCAAAAGAGAAAAATCACATGGTTCATTGTGCCGTCTTGGAAGCCAGGTTAGCAAGATCGCTCTTACGAAGACCACAAGCATGATCTTTGCATTCTTGGTACTGAGAAACATCCACGGTTAGTTGCTAAGACCGAGCCTCCTCCGGACCCAAAAATACAAAAGACACTAAAGCAATAATCGCCATTCAAAGGTGGGCTGTACAATATCACATCGCCGTATGTGAAATATCCACAAGTAATATTATGATATTTACAAAACAAGATGAAATTACTTTAAATAAATTACAGTCAAATGAATCTTATTATCTGCCAATAGAGTGTGTCAAATAAGCTGGCTGGCTGCTGTGTAAGCAGACACAAAGCAGTGCAGACAGATGCAATATGATGACTGTGCATGTGCACATTGTGATGACCATGCTGAAACGGTATATTGTGCAGCCCTGATCAAAAGACAATAAAAGTTGTCAAAAAAACACTAATGCAATTCTGATTCTGAACATAGCAAAATTGTACCTGGATAGGAGACGTGCACCTGCTCTGGTTGGCTCCAGATGGGGGGGACGCCGTGCAGTGGGGCCATCAAACAGCCGAAAACTAAGAGCGTACTGACAGGCAGCATCCCTGCTTCTTCCTCTGCCAGTGGCCTCCTGTGTGTGACACCCACCGCAGTTCAGCCTTGTGACTTATTCTGTGTGATCTCATGACTATCACGCATTTCTTCTCCAGAAACGAACACACGTGAGTGATTTCCCTGAACTATGACCCACCTGTTTTGCCAGATATTCACAGGACAGCAACCATTCAACATTCCGAACCAGTCATGCGAGGGGAGGAGCGAAGAAGGACACAGGATGGCAGGGAAGGTGAAGCACTACATCATTGGTTGGGGAAAGGCACCTATTTTAATACCAGATGCTGAATGACACTAACTGGGATTCATATGCATAAAATACAAATCTATGATATACTGAGTTGTAAAGCAATGTCAAATTCACCATATAAATATAAACAGTTGCATTTCTTCTGTCAAGTTGTCCACATCTCCTTGCCTGACAGTCCTGCACAGCTGGCTTTAATTCAATTTTATTTTTTCTCTCATTTCATCTGTCATTGTGTCTATATTGCAGGTAATTACTGGCTGCAATTTAGTTTCTATCACATGCAGACAGGAGACAAAAAAAAACACGTCAGCAGGTTTTGTAAAACCAGCAGTACACTTCCTCATATTTATGTAAACAACATGTCCTGTCATGTGCCATTTTATAATGCTGACTCAAACAGCTTTAATGTTTGGGAAGAATTAGCTTAGACCAGACAGCAAAATAATAGTATTTATCTCTGGTATATTTTAAGTCTATGGGGAACAACATCTGTTTTGTAATCAGTGGTGTATTCCCATTTACATTTTATTTATTAAGCAAATGCTTTTATGCAAAGCAACACACTTTTTTTGAGAACACAGAGTCAGACAATCCTGGGAGCATCTGGCAGATATGAGCCTTTATTCCAGGACCCAATGGCAACAGTGCACTGCTGAACCTGGGATTTGAATATGCAACCTTCTGATTACAGATACAGCATTCTAACCCACTGAGCCACAAATCACCCCCCCCTACCAGGTGTAGTCATCAAACCTTGAATCCTTGACTATTTATCTGCCTTGGAAGCTGCAGTGCCACCAGAGAATTTGGGCGCCAAAAAAGCACATTAGACCAATCAAGACCAATTCAATTATTATTATTATTATTATTATTATTATTATTATTATTGTCACTCAGGGGCCCTTGGGATCATCCTGACTACCTTGATGGCACCCCATCTTCGGAATCTGCATCTGTTATTCTAAAAGTGAATATTCCACTATAACTAACGCTATTGCTGCTCTGCATGAACTACAGCAGCAATTTTCTGCAACTGAAAACGTGTCCCTTGATCTTCCCAACTATGAAGCGTTCAAAGATCACAGGATCTGAACAACTATTCGCTCCCTACAGACCAGGCAAAGTGTAATCAGAATCATCTCTGATGTCTCGCTTTCAACCTACCACCTTTTCCATACTCACCTGCTGTAGTGACTTCAGATCTCTGATCTTCAGAACCATATGCTTCAGTTTTTACCTGCTGCAGTCAGGCCTCTTCACTCACCAAACCAAACACACCAGTCCTATGTTTGCATGGATTTCCTCTGACAGTTGTAAGACATGTAGTTTGGTGAACTGGCATGTTTAAATTGCTCACAGGGTGTGGTTCTGTAGGTTAGGATACTGTACCAATGATTAGAAGGTTACCAGTTCAAATCCCATTGTCAACAGAATGACATTTGACAGTTAGGCCTTTGAGGAATACCTTCAACCCCAAATATTCCAGGGAATGACTGGCCTTGTTTTCTTAATTGCCTGTTGCTCTACATAAAAGAATCAGCACGGATGGGCCAATCCATATTTTTTCAGTTCCCATCCGATTCCAATATAAGAGCGCTTTTTATTTGAATATCTTAATATAATACATTTACATAATATACTTGGACTTTATATATTAATATTTTAAGCTGGTAAATACAGATGAGAAAAAGTATGCCCAAAAAATGGAGTTAGCAATGGGTTCGATATTCGCTGGACATTCACAGATCTTCTCTGTATTTACTCGATTAAAACATTCATAAATTCGTGTGCGTCTGTGACACCTTGATTTTTTCAATTACTTCATCCAATAAATTGTGAAAATGCAAAACAATGCAGCTCCTGTTGTCAATTAATGCATATTCGCTTGACGTTTGACAGTGGGAAATGGAAAAACAAAGAATTTCTTAGCAAACGGCCGGGTTATTACTGAAGGCATGCAACACTTTGAAACTCCATTCCTATGTATTACGTACTTACACGAAATCACGAGCACATACCGAGCCCACTAACACTCCTGAAACTATAAATAATGCTATAAGCTAACGTCCAATATTTTTTGTATGCAGGTGCAATATAGGGCATCCTACATTTCAGCTTATGGTCAAAGAACACGAGTAAACCTACACAGATCATGTACTATGGAACTAACGTGGATCGGTGATGTATGACCGATACTCGATTCGTCAAAAAGGTCTGGATCTGCGCCGATACCAGTCTGAATACCGGTATTGGTACATCTTTAGCATCAGCTAAATACATTCATGTAGTATATGTGTGGCCTGTTACAGACTGCATGGAATAGGCTTCATTACTGGCATACTGCATTTACACTCGCATCTGTAGGTTTCATGTGAATTATTTATAACTAACAATGGCGCAGTACTCAAATTTTGAAAAGGTTTCAATACAGGCTATATGATTTTTTTTTCACCCAATGCCTTGTAAATATTAAATGTTAAATAATACAGTAATTCTTAAAGAACCCTTTCGTTCCTTAACATGTTTCAGGCGAAGGGAAATAATTTAGATTATTCTACGGTTTTCGGAAAGTTTCCCATCCCGGGCATGGCACCTGCATTGCGCTCATATGAACACATGGGGGCGCATTCCAAAGCAACGACCGTCGTACAGGTGATCAAGGCCGCAGAATCCATATATTTCCCCAACCGACAACAGGGGGCGACCGAGTCCAACTGACACTTTCAGGCTATGATCACTCCCAACATGCAGCGCTTTTCTGTTTGAATGGCGCAAGTTCCACTCTGATTCTGAATGTATTTTTTCGGTTAATGACGTTTAAATCTTTTTTAATAATTATTTTAAAGTCTGTCTACTTTTTTTTGCTACCGTTCGGCTAAAGTCGAATTCAGTTCCAGGCTTGACACGTTTATAATGTGACACACGAGAAGCCAACATGTAACGGTAGGTGAACTCCTCCAGGCTTTAGATGTGACTCTCTCCCAGCAAGTGCTTCATTAAAATGCAGCCGCACATAGCTCGCACGAAACCAAAAATATTGGCGCAGTTAAACGATCGCATAGCCGATTTTGTCAACACGGGCAGGGGGTTGTAGAATTAGCGCCGTCGTTGATGCGATTGCTCGGCAGGCCTCGGCAGCACCTCCGCCGGCCTCCGGCGCAGCTAGCCGGGTAAAACGCCCTCCGCGACAGACCGTGTGCACTGAAAATGCGGGCAGAAACATACTTGCGCTTCATACCCTATGGTTTCCGTGAGCGAAGATAGCGGAGGTCTTACCGTGGCCCTTTGGGGGCGATAGTCTGGTGATGGTGGTGGACGCGAACAAACAAAGCAGACGGCCGAGGCGCAGCTTGTGACAGGGCCGCGCTCGGCTGGGCTTCCCTACCGGGCGTCCCGCTGCCTGTGTCTGCTAAGGGGGCAGCTCCATCCCGGCCCTTTCTGTTTGGCCGCATTCCCCACCCCCCACACACACACAGAACTAGTGTTTTTTAAACTCTGGCAGGGATCCACATGGGTTGCGCCATACTGAATAACAGCTGTAATTTGCAGCCCTTTGGATCGCCGGTAAGCGAGCAGATTAATATAATACTGCCGTTTATTGGGAGGCTGTTTGCCGCGAAGGAAAGGACGGGGGGCGAAAAACAACCTTTCAAAATATAAAAAGTTTATCGCTGGAAACACAGTCCTTTGACAGTTGGGGTGTTCACAGAAGGCGGCAGGTGGATCCTCCGTCCGTGGCTGCTTGGTGTTTCAGTTAGAACTGGCGCATCGAGTATTATAGCTACGAAGCGATGTGAAGTTTATAAAAACCTTAGTGATGCCTATTCTGGTTGTTTTTTAGTTCGTATAACCATTCCTCTTACTGTTGTTTCGCTAAACATATGGCACGTTGCGTTGATGAAAGATGATATAGTCGGAAGCAGTCAGTCCACACAGTTCAGGATAGTTCTAGTTAATATTACCTTGTTGGCTGATGGTGTACTCCGGTAAAGTTAGTTGTTGACTGCTTACGCACATGTAGTTTGTGGAGGAAATGCCCTTAAATTGAAAGGAAGAACTCGTATTTCCGGGTTTTTTTTTGGCATGTGACATTGATGCAAGTGTTTGCTGAAAAACAACCGATTTCCCCCTTGCGTGTTAGGTCCTTCCCTATTATGGCCTCTGGAGACCATGGTGTTGACAAGTTTGAGCACCGGTTTCATGAAGATGCCCAACCCTGCGAGCTCAAAAAAAGGATACGGTCTGCAGGTGGCAAGACCATGAAGGAGGCGAGTAGGGCTGCAGCGGCACGCTGGATAACCACGAGGATTGTGGCTCGCTTCCTGGCAGTGTGTTCAGGGCCAGAGATGTCTGTGCCTCTTTGCTTTAGTGGCACAAATACAACAGTTGATGATTTACTTGTTTTGCAAATTAATTAACTTCCCCTTGTCTATGCAAGTGTCTGACTTTCTTTAATGTTCATTTTATTTGTTTGGCCATAACATCATGGTAGGTTTTACAGTGATTTTGCAGTCGCAATGGCTGTCCCAGCTCCTTATATGTACTCCAGTAATGTATGCTGGAAGAAGAATTTAGTGGTATTCTTTTCCTTTTAGGTGGATTATTTTAAAAAGGAGGAAATAAATAAGAAGAGGTGAGTTTTCACTAACCATCAGCAAACTGACGCTCACCTCGTGTGATTCTCATGTGTGGCAAACATGAATTGATCTGTCACCAGTGTATCGACTCATTCACAAAATCCAAAAAGTAAAATGCCTTGCAGAGGGGGTCCAAGAAGCCTCAGTTTTGTACAAGGGCGGTTGGGTTATCTGGGCAGACCCTGAGCCTTATCTCCACTCTGCAGATCTCCTGTGGGCTGTACCTCACAAAACTCTGGCAAAGTAAAAAGAGTGGTGTCCTCTAAAAGAAAGGCACGTCAGGTGACTGTGTGCCCTGGGGGCAGACGGAAGCCACCCCCAGCTGTTGGGAGCTGTGACATGGCAAACAAGGAGAATGAGCTGGCATGTGATGAAGATCTCCATCAAGGGCTCTTCTGCAGGCAGCCCCTGAACCAACCCGAAGTCACCAAAATGGATGAACCCGGGTCCAAGTACAGTGACTACTTCACCGAGGTGGGTCTGTAGCAGCTACTTTTGGTCACATGGAATGCTTGATTATTGGTTTTTGATAAGTAAAGTTGGGAATATGGGTAATTATTACTGTTGGCCTCTTCTTCCAGAGAAGAATTGGTTTTATTGCTAAAGTTAGTTTTGTCGTTTTCTGTCACAGTCAAACCATTATAGAGATCTTTCTTTGTTTTGCTTGAGTGTGTGACTTAATTTTTAATACAGCTTTCAAAGGATCATGATGCAATGACCCAAGTGCTTTTTGGAAGAAATCTCAGGCTTAATGTTGCTTTGACTCTGTGGCGAAGGAACGCAGGAGAACTAGTTGCATACCTTCTCAGGTAAAACCTAATACTCATGATCTACAAGCTAATTTCTAAGTATTGAATTCAGATTTTAATTTTCCTTTTGTCATCTGTAGAATCCAGGACACTGGTGTGCTTGTTGACTGTTTACCTGTAATCACTAAAAGGTAAGTATTTGTTTGAAATTAATTGTTTGACTTCATCATTGTTTCTTATAACTTGTGCTTTTATTCTTTGAACAGTCTTCAAGAGGAAAAGCCAGCAATATCCATTGGCTGTTGCGTAGACCTTCTACCTTTAGTAAAAACGCTTCTTACAAGTCAATATGAAGAGTGAGTTCTGCTTTTTTTATAATGACCTGATTTAGGCCAATTAAGTACATGGCAAAACGTGTAACTTTAAATTTGCATTTCAGGTACCTGGTAGTGGGTTTACATTGGGTTCAGTCCGTTCTGAGAAGGTGGTGGCCAGAACTGTCTGTGAACGGCAGGACAGCTCGCGACAGCCATTCAGACGATAAGTATGTTTGCTCATGTGGCCTTTTCCAGCCCATTGGCTGGAATTACCCATGTTTGTTGTGCTGTGTGTTCATGTGCTTCTGGATTAATTTCCTACTAAAATATTGTAGGAACATTCATGTGATGAAGCAACAGTTACAAGAATTATGGGAACATGGCTCAAAATTAATTTTTCTTCCTGGAACTACGGGTGAAGTGGCAAAGGTATGGCGCTTCACTTTTTTTTTTTTTCCCCCCCCTCTTTCCAGAATCCTCTAGCAGCTGTGAAGCGTGTTCACATGTGTCCTTGTTCTCACTCTGTGTTCCTCTTTTGAAGGCAGTAGAGTCATACTTGTCGCAGCTGCGCTGAGGCAGAGATGTAGCACCATGGGGCTCGCACCACTCCAAGCACTTGACAGCGGTTTCCAAAGCTGCTTTTCAACTCCTACACTAATTCCGAGGCCGGAGCGACTGTCCATCAGAAGCACGACACAGCAGTGGACTTGAAGGACTGAGCATCACACTGATGATGCATAATCTGTTTTTTTTATAGAACTGATACCGGACAGGGGGCTACCTGCAAACCACGAGAACCTACTTCACATTGAAGTGGGCTGTTTGTTTAGGGGCACGCACTGGACTCTGAGGTGCCAGAGACTCAAGCTCGATTAAAGTGCCAAGCTCTCGCTCCACCAGAGCACTCTTCTACTGTCGTGTTTTTGTAGAGATGATTGTAATTAATGTTCCTAGTCATTTTTTCCAGTCCCCCACTCCTTCCCTGAAATCAAGAACTTGAACAGCGACAGTCTTAAATGATTAGACTTTTCATGTGCTTGTTCATAATTAAAATCTTGGACTGTAATGTATATAAGATTTTATTTTAATCGAATATTAAATAAATTTGCAATGTCCTGTTTCAGACTTGATTTTTATTACTTGGCAGAGAATGATATTTAACGTCTAGGCATACTATGAAATCTTGACTCATATTAAATATACGTTGAAATGAAAAATGATGTTTCTGTCTTACGATTCCATGTCAGATTATGACAACTGACCTCTAGGAAACTCTGCGAAAATCTATATGTAAATCATCCTCCGTTGGAAGGTGTTTTGCTTATCCTACCGCCTCCGTGCGGTTTTCGAGCAGAGAATGTGTCCGTGTCCGCGGTCGCGTTTGTCCATAAAGTTTTAGTCGTAAAGCCAGCGTCATGACGTCATTGCTCAAGCCGAGACGACGATCCGTGTTAATGGTGGAGAACTCAAGATACTGCTACTTCTCATAGCTTGTGATTGAATTATCGTGGTTAAGGCATCATTCAGACTTTTTTTCCGGGTTGGCGAGGTCCACGTAAGAATGCAGCGAACAGCGTGGCCGTCGTGGCTGTTTTTCTTAGCGCAGCTGGCGCTGTCGTTTGGTTTCAGTGACTTGGAGCCTGGGCCCGGCGGTGTCGCGCCGCAGACCAGCGGGGATCGCTTCAAGATTGAGGGCCGGGCGATCGTGCATGGGGTGAAGCTCCAGGACTGGATTTCCACCGCTCGGGTTCTCGTGGAAGGGGAGGAACACGTAGGGTTTCTGAGGTAGGATTAAGAAATTGAAAGTGTATCCGTCCCAGTTAACTACATCGTTTTCTTGTATATACCGGTAGTTTATGACCTGTCAGTCACCATAACGACAAATGTCTGTACTGAGGGAGTGACCGCGAACGGCAGAATGATGTTTCCTCACGATTCCTAATGTTTTTTTTCCCCTACAGGACCGATGGGAGCTTTGCTGTGAATGATGTTCCCTCGGGTTCATATGTAGTGGAAATTGCGTCGCCAACATACAGATTCGAGCCTGTACGGGTGGACATTACATCAAAAGGGAAAATGAGGTATTCAGTTACTCATGTTATATGCAGCTTTCCTGTGTCTTTGACTGTGGGTCTTCGCGTCGTGCGCCGTTGCTTTTGTTAAATGAAACGCAATTCGAGCTTAAGTAACAGATTCCTTTTCAGTGACATCAGCTATAATGCACCAGTCATAAGTTTTTGCATTGAGTGTGTTTTTGTCTGTTCTGTTGCACAGGGCTCGCTTGGTGAATTACATAAAGACTTCAGAGGTGGTGAGGCAGCCATACCCACTCCAGATGAAGTCCACCGGGCCCCACACGTTCTTTGTGAAGCGAGAAACCTGGGGCTGGACTGATTTTCTTATGAACCCAATGGTAAGAGACCGCAGTAGTGCATATTTGAGGATGCCTTGTGACAAATTGGTAACCTGGAAGATTTATTGTGAAAGATCCTTTTGGCATTTTTGTATTTTTTTGTAAACTTGTACACTGAGTTTAATGTACTGTTCCTTAACTGATGTTTTTTTCACCCAGGTTATGATGATGGTCCTTCCTCTGCTGATTATAGTGCTGCTGCCTAAGGTTGTGAATACCAATGACCCTGAGATGAGAAGGGTAAGTATTCTTACCTTAGCATTGCGCTTCCAAACCAGAAAAGCTGTGTCCAGTGAAATCTGGCTTTTCTTTTTATGACTTGTTGTAGGGACAGATTCCCTCAACAGGAGCAGAGACTTTGGTGTGCTTTGCTGGGAGGGAAGGGTTTGTAAAATATTTGCCCTTCTCTTTGCTTTTCTAGGAGATGGAGCAGTCAATGAACATGCTGAACCCCAACCACGAGCTGCCAGACGTCTCTGAGTTCATGACCAAGCTGTTCTCCAAGGGTTCTGGCAAGTCTGGGAGTGGCAGTAAAGGAGGCAAAAGTGGTGCGGTGAAAAGGAGGTAGTGCCACGTTTCTGCGCAGGAACAGTAATGCACTGTGGCACTGTTACTCTGGAAATGGGGGGGGGTTTAAATGAAAATAGCTATTTCTGCTCCGTTTGTCTTTTTTTGTATTAGAATATCAGAATTTCAGGACCTGCAGTTTTTTTTTTTTGGGAGGGGCGTGAGGTGTGAAAAATGGCAAATGTTTTGGAACAAGTCTTGAGGAACTTCAGTGCATTCTGTGTCATGAAAGAACCTGATCTTCAGTTTTTTAGTTTTAATTTATGTATGCCTTGCAATACCATCACATCTGTCTTTTGGCTAGATTACTGGTCAGATAGCCCTCTGCGATGCATGCCCATAACTTCTGGTTTAACCACTTAAAACCTGTTGCACTGCTGAATGTAAGTTAATGTTGTTGCTTTGTGTATTTCAGTAGGCATCCATTGCCACATTGTATGTATATTTTGTTGGTTCTGACTATGATCCAGTTTCTGCCACATTTACTTAAGAGACATTATATATTAGAGATGTTCACTATTAGGGTGTCAGTTGCTTGAAATGGGACTGATACCCTTAAACTAAATGAATGCTTATGAAATTTTAACTTCAATAAAGTCCTTTAAATGCTAACGATATAAACTGTGTTGCTCTTATACAGTCTTACTACTTTTGTGTAATTCAGCATCAGTCACATGGCTCTGGGTGCCCTGTTTTTCTGATACCTTGCACTAGGTCTTGGATTTAGGTGGGATGGGCCTCTCTGCCTGAAGCAGTGCATGCTGGGGGATACTTGGTCTTTGGCCATATGGAACCGACACTTTGACATGAGTACTGAGAGAATGGGTGGGGGGAGGTGCTCATTCAGATTTGCTGTGGACTGTGTAGTTGATTCTGTGTGATGTACTGTGCATTGGAAGCGTCTTCCTAAGAATAAAATACGTCATTGTGTTTGGTAGCTTGTTCTTTGGAAATATATATGGACTCTGTGGGGTCTTTTGCCTTCTGGTCAGTGGGCATGTCCTTGCAGTCTGTAAAATTATGTGATTGTTTTTAAACATGGGTTCATGTGCAGCCTTGAAAAAGGGATGTGAGCCGACTGGAACTGTGGAGTTGGGAGACGCGTGATCCTGCTCAGTCATGTAACTGCTTTCAAGGAGGTTCAATTCCTCTCAGTGGAAAAAAAAAACAGCGTACTATCAGAAACCTTCCGCAATCCTTTTATTTAAACAAAACAGACAGCTGCAACATGAACAAAGCTTGTGATCTCTGCTGGCGTTCACCCAATCAGATCACTCCAAAGCGGTTTTCCGCTTTCCACAGGTTCAGATAAGCACACACTTTAAACCTTAGGGGTTCTAAGGAGCAAAGTGGAGGTTGAAGTCCAGCGGAGATGAGGAGCCGGGTGTGAACGACGCCGCGTCCGTTTGGACTCTGAGTCTCCAGCTGCCAGCTTGCATGGCTGTGTTTGTTCTGTCCCTCAAGGTGCAGTCAAAGTACAGTGCGAGTAAGAGTGTTGCCACAGCTGTCATCAGAGAGTCAGTG
The DNA here is from genome assembly GCA_026784285.1 of Stomatorhinus walkeri. NCBI lineage: Eukaryota > Metazoa > Chordata > Actinopteri > Osteoglossiformes > Mormyridae > Stomatorhinus > Stomatorhinus walkeri. The sequence continues at coordinate 334,170 of JAODUD010000026.1, read as the reverse complement.
ACACTCAAAGCTCGGTACAGTTGCTAACTTTATTTTTTTCTTTATTGGGGATATTTTACACTATAGCATGGATTGCTGTTTGTAACATCGGAAGTGTATTATGTTTTACTGTTCTGTATGGTATCAGTATGTTGTTTGCTATGCTTTTATGTAATGTCTAACTTAATTGCTCAGAAATGTCTTTTTAATGTTTTAGATCACAACCATCTGGATTTTGGCAAATTAAGGTCTATATTTATATGCTGCCGCTAACATTAGCCTTCTGTACTACAGAACTTACCGTGTCGGTCCAGCACTAGGGACTCGGGTTTCTGGCCTCAGCTTTGACTTGCAGGGAGATGTGTGGGAAGTTGGTGATGAATGGGGGTTGGCTGAGAGCTCTCCTGCTCCCTGCGCTCTGCCTGACGGGGGCTCACTGTGAGTTTCCCCCGGCCAGGAATGTCCACCTGCTCTACCACGAAGAGCTCAAACTGGTCCTCAACCCGGGTCTCCAAGGTGAGCTCCTGGCTTGCCGGAGCGAGATTCGCTGTACACTTGGTGTCAGTCTGGTTTCTTTGCAACTTTGTAGAACGGTGTGTCCCGTCCCGATCCTCAGGGACCTACAGACAGTCCCATTAGGGTTAGAGCTCGTTCTGACTATGCGCGTTGCGTTGTGCTTTTCATCAAGTTGTGCGCTCTGTGATTTGCTAGAACATCGTATATTGCATATAAAGCAATGGATGATGTCTCCACTAATGTGGTGCGTTGAAGTGCATTTTGAAAACACTCTACTGCACACATTTCTCTGCGCCGCACTCCCATTGATCATAATTAAAAAGGTAAAATTGATACAAACACATTCCAAAGTCTTTGTATGCTTTTTTACTCCCTCTTTTCCCCCACAAACACTAGGGATAATTATGTACAATCATAGAAATAGTTAATACGATGCAACTATAAAAACATATAAAGACGTACAGGAACGTGGACAAACACGAGACGAAAACGCATGCAAAAAAAAGAAAAAAACAGTACAATCTGTTGTTTTTTTTGGCATACCTAGTATGAACATATTGCTACTGGGAGCTGAGAGGGAGCAAAAATGTGGGCTGTCTGTGTGTCCCCAAGGACCGGGTTGAGACACTGTTTTAGAGTATAATTTCTATGGATGAGCATTGTCTAATGCCACAAAAACGGCTTGAAGGTTTTGAAATACTGATATATTGTCTGTCTTCACTCAGTTATGATGCTTATGAAAGCAGTTTATCACTGATATCAGTGGGAGTCAGTGACTTGGTTCTAGATACTGATTTCTCAAGTAATTAGTTCAAACTGCAGAATCTGGAAGAAAAAATGCCACATGTCAGAGGACACATTTTTGTGTAAAGCTGTCAAATCTGACCAAATGAGTCTTACCAGCTTCATAATGAAAAATGACTACAAACTATTTGCTAACGATTTTATTAGCGTAAATGTTTAGCGACCAAATGTTGACACGTGCATGGTGAATGTCTGGCTTGCAGAGTTCCCAGGGGACTGCTATGAGATCTGGCGGGATTCTGGGGGCCAGGCACAGGATGGGGTGTATCTCATCCAGCCAGCAGACTCCCTCATCGTGGCGCACTGCGCCATGCAGGACGGGGGCTGGACCGTTGTGCAGCATATCACTGTCAACAGCACAGTTGACTTTGACCGCACCTGGGATGAGTACAAACTGGGCTTCGGGGTCCTCACAGGAGATCACTGGCTGGGCAATGAATACCTACACCAGCTCACCCGTCGGCCTGGCCGCTACAAGTTGGGAGTGAAGCTGGTGGACAATGACGCGGTCACCAAGACGGGTGAGTACGACCCGGTGCTGGTGGAAGGTGAGGACACCCAATACAGACTCCGCTTGGGGCTGTTTCAGGGCACGGCTGTGGACGCCCTCACTCAGGACACAGAGAACTATCTGCATGACAACCAGAAGTTTAGCACCAAGGACCGCGACAACGACAACTATTTCCAGAACTGCGCCAAACTGGAATTCCAGGGAGTGCCTGGAGGTGGCTGGTGGTACGATGCTTGCGCTGGTGCCAATCTCAACCGGCGGAATGTCATCTACTGGCAGAAGGACTGCAATAAGGAGCATCTCTGCAAGTATGCCTGGATGATGGTGAAGCCGTCGGCTGTCAGCAAAGGCATCAGAGCTGGCAGCTGTCAGAAGGATGAGCTGTGATGAAATCCGGCATGATGAAAATCTGGCAGATGTCTGCCGTAGGGAGTATGAACTGGCCAATTAGAAGAGAGGGGGCAGGGACAGTGAATGGATTCTATACACAGCTCAGTCAATATTATCGCTTAATCACTTAATTACTCCAGTTTTTGCAAATCCACATTTTATGTAGGTGCATATTCCTTATACTGTACACATACATCCTTAAGAAATAACCAACATTACAAATAATTTATTTCTTTTATGTGGGGGGTGGGGGCAGTGAGAATATGTACAGAGAAATGTACATTTCTGAAATGCCCTGAAGGTGATGACACACAGGGCAACATTTTGAACCATGTTGCCAGGCAACGTGAAACAGAGGGCAATTCATCTGCATCTGGATAATTGCCAGTTTGCCCACTGCCTACCGATCAGTTTTTCAAGTAGAAAAAAATTGCCCAATATCAATGGGAAAGTGTCCATGCAACATTGCTCAAAAAGTTGCCCTGTATATCATCACGCTAACACTGTGATTACATTGTAAAATTGCTGATATGTACAATTGAAGGGGGCTGACATATATCTTGTATTTTGAGTGTTTTAGCATAACAATCAAGTAGACATTTTATGTCAGTCACTTTCTGAATGTTCCTGAGTTATTTATAGCCACGTTCCTGTTTCACATCATATTTTGTACAAGTACCAAAGTCAGCGTATATATAAAATCAAGTTTGTTATTAAAAGTAATTATAATATGTGAACCTGAGACATGAGGTATTGGGAAGATGTGTGTATAACACTCTAATGATGTGAAGCCAGAAGGTACGTCTAGAATACTCTGACATTTTGAAGGGCTGTATAGAAGAAAAAAACGGGTCATAAGCCAAACTTTAGAACAAAGAAATTTGAGCATTGTGTGGTAATTAATACAGTTCTTTCTACTTTTAAGTATCGCTGAGGACAAAATGCTACAACAACACATTCATTGCTATATTGATCCAACTTACCTTCCTATAAGAATCCGGGGCGTTATTGATTCCACAGTCCTCATGATACAGTCTGAAGCAATCAAACTGCAGCTGAGACCACTGCACTGTCCGTTGGTCTCACATAGGTTTCTACATACCTGAACCAGTTCCCATTGCACATACATTCAATCGTACAGCTACTTCTAACTCGAACCACTCAATTTCCACATTAACTGGTTTATTTAAACAAAAAAAAAATCTGAAAAATGCAACATTCTGCTGCAATTTTTACTATTACATTTTCTGGCCTCATTTTCTATCCTGAATATATTACATGTTATTCTTCAATGTGCAGAAAAGAATGTACATGGTTTGCTACTGTTAGAAGAAAAAGTTGTATACAGGAGCCATTTCATGTGACAGACATTATACAACTGCACCTGTTAAAGGCTTTCATGACAAAGAGCAAGCTCTTGATATGCAGAGTAGACACGACCAGACTGTACATATAACCATAGCAGAGTCATACATGCCGGTACAAAATGTGGAGAATAATAGTAGCAGGAGGAAGATTCTGGGGAATGTAACTGACTGAAGCTCTGTCCATCTGGGTCCCATAAAGACCTAATTCAGGTGTTGGGAACATCCAGGGAAATGTTGATCTTTTTTGTCTTCTCTGTGGAAAGAAAGAAAATATAAATGAGAATCATTAGTATTGCAAGTAATATTACAATGTTACATCATCAAAACGTTTGCTTTGTCATTGCTTGTTGTCTTGACAATTTTTTGACTCCTGTGTTTTTATTACTGGGTTAACTCATGGATAACTCGTATTGCAAGACATTAAGATTCAGCCTAGTTGCACTCTCAGAAAAAAGGGTAAAGATCTATACCTTTGCTTGTATTTGTACCTTCTAAGGTACAGATATGGACTCTGAGGAACATCCCAAAGATACAAACAGCATTAATGTACCATCAATGGTACAGAAATGTTCCTGAGTCCATTTCTGTATCTTAAAAGGCACAATTACCTACAGCTAAGGGTACAAGTGACAGACTCTTGAGAGTTCAGCCGCAGTGACATGCAAAGGTACAAATTTTTACCCTTTTTTCCAAGAGTGTGCAAAAATTGGCCTGTTTTATTGTGAATTGGTGAATTAAATGTGTTTATCTGAAACGAAATATTGAAAGATTAAATGCTAAAATATATTGGCCAAATAAAAAGAAATGCTTTCATTACTTGGGTGTATGAAAGCCCTGTATCAGGTTTTTGCCAATGACCGGGTTATGGCTGTACCAGTATAGCTTCTCTTCTGTCCTCTTCTTCTTCCACTGGCACAAAAGCAGCATGCGGAAGGTCTTCTGGAAGGTTTTGTTGCAGAGGGCATAGCACATGGGGTTGACTGTGCTGTTGACGTAGCATAACCAGTAGCCCAGATGCCAGAGAGACAGAGGGATGCACTCAGAGCAGAAGGTTGAAATCAGAACCATGATGTTGTAGGGGGTCCAGGTAAGAATGAAGGCTAGCAGGATGGCACTGAGAGTCTGTGCTGCCTTCTTCTCCTTAATGAGGACCATTCTTTTCCTCTTGGTGATCTGGTTCTTCAAGGTGGTGTCCATGGGTTTGGAGGAGGAGGCAGTGGAAGGAGCAACCATGGACTCTGCCGAAGAACATGATGATTGAGTCATTTTAGTGTCCCCGTTTTTGCATTCGCGGGGACTTCCATCTTTAGGAACAGGCTTAAATTTGTATGAAACACATTTTTTGCCTTTTTGAGAACTACTCTTGGGTGGAGAAGGGAAATAGCTTCCCTCTTTGTAGCTGCTCAGTTGCTCGTTCTCACTTGTGACAGAACTTTCTTTTGCCTCACTGGCCTGGTTTTTATAAGGTGCCTGGAAGATCCCTGGAGATCCAGGGTGCTCCTCATCTTCTGAGGATGCGTAGCTGTTAAAAGTGGTCACTTGATCAGCCCTAGACCACTCGTCATTAGGAGCCGCTGCAGACTTGGCAACGTTGCTACGGTTCGAAGAAGACCAGGATGCCTGGTTCCTGTCCCGGGAGGAACTTGGTGGCTGTCTGCAGTTGAAACAAGATCTGATTATTGTCTTCTGGGGTTTGGCACTGCTGGAGTCAACCGGAGAGTTGAGACCTTGAAGTTCTGCTAAGTCCTTTGTGCGCTTCTCAGTTTCCTTGTAGATCCTCCAGTACAGAATGGTCATGATGGACACCGGGATGTAGAAAGCAGCAATTGCAGTTCCAAATGTGATCACTGGCTCTGAGAAGAACTGGATCTGGCATTGCTTGTCAGGTACTGTCCGTTTGCCAACAAAATACTGCCAACACAATATGGGGGGTGCCCACAAGATAAATGACACCAACCATGCCATGCCAATCATCATTCCGGCCCGTTTGGGTGTCCTCTTAGCTCTATATGTTAGCGGTCTTGTAATGGAAAAATATCTGTCAAAGCTAATAACTAGCAAGTTCATTACTGAGGCATTGCTAGCCACATAATCCAAAGCTAACCAAAGATCACATGCTAAGCTCCCCAATGCCCAGTATCCCATGAGTATGTATGAGGTATATAAATTCATAGAAAACACTCCAATTATGAGGTCTGCAAAAGCCAAGCTCAGTAAGTAGTAGTTGTTCACAGTTTTCAGTTGGCTGTTGACCTTAAAGGACATCATCACAAGAATGTTGCCAATTATCGTGATCAGACTCACAATCGCTGACACAGTTGCTATGGTTATGACTTCCCATAGACTGTGTGTGATTGATTGGATATCAGATGCATCGGCATTGACTGTTAAATTTTGCTGTTCCTCCACCTCCATGTTTTTTGTATTGATGTGTGCTTACAGGAAATTCGTTTGGTAACAGAAGGCTGCTGGAATTCCCTTATGAAGTAGCGTGCTCACCTGAGGGAGGAAAAGACATTCAGTACGTCATCAATTTATGTTAATCAAAAGGGTATATTAATCAATGCGGCTAGGGGACGCTTTCATATATGTAACCTCTGTTGGTAGTCGCCATCTGTAAAGGAACAACTGGAGATAAAGCCTATGGACTGTTTGGATAAATGTGCTTAGATGTGTTTAGTACAGTGTATCCTCCTGAGACCCCACCCATTCATTTATGTCCATTGTAGTGGACATTTTATTTTTGCATTTATATTTTCACTGATGTTAGGAAACATATTTATTCCTGCTGTGCAGTAGAGAACATGCTGTGAAATTAAAAATAAAAATAAATTTGAAAAAATCTAAATCGTAAGGTGATGTCTTATTTCCTTCAAAGACAAATAACCTGCAATTGAAGGACACTTTTTTTCCTTGGGTCTCAGGAGGATATGATCTTCTTGTTTTATCTGGTTCATTTTGTGTTTAAATGCTAAATAAAAACAAATTTAGGTGTAATTTTCTGGGGCCGGGAACCTATTAATTAGTTTTCCATTATTTCTTATGGGGAAAATTCGATCAGATCTCGAACTTTTTAGGATTCGATCCAGAGTTGTGAATGGATTAAGTTTGAGTTCCGAGGTACCACTGTATGTATAAACGTACAATACAGTCCAAAAATAAGAAACTGATACAAACCGCTGGTTAAAGAGATCTCACCATAAAAAATGGCTATCACGCGAGTTCAAAAAAGTAATGCCTTTAAAAATTTAATTTTTAAAAACATCATTTTAAATATACATCAGTGAAGGGTAGACATACTTGAAAAAACGCCTGTAGCCCTATTTCGGTCAGATAAAAAAACAGTCACTGTTGGGTTCTAAATGAATGACTGACTTCCATTTGCTTTCACCTGTAAATTTAAAACATAGTTCTTCTGGGGTTTTACAAATACCTTGTACTGGGATATAAAATACGTTTTCACTCCATTGTAGCATGTGACGGAATAAATTTGTGTAAAAGTAATTCGTGCTTTCAAGTTCAGTGTTTTTCCGTTGGATTGCTGTGCTCCTGTTCGACTGACACGCAAGGCTGTAAATCATTTGCATCTCTTCAATTCTAGTAAAATCAAAAGGATTTATGGGTTTTTTTTTTAGATATGCACTTCGATCAGGCTCTGTATGGGCTACGCAGGTACGACTCCTCCATCCGCTCTGTTTATCCATCCAGTGCAGGCTTGCAGTGCAAAGAGGGGGCATGGGGGTGTGACTCCATCACAGAGCACATATGCTCATGCAAGCAATCACACGCTATGCATAATTTAAAGATGCCAGTACATTTGTGTGTCTTTGGATTTCAGAAAGAAACCTGAGCAACACCTGGAAAACCCCCATCCCTGGAGGTGTGAAGCAACACTATCACCCTCTGAGGTGATACCAGCAGTTGAAACTCACCCCTCTAATGGGCCTGGGCCTGAGGTTATTTTGGGTTTAGAGTCACTGCACCAGGCCACTTACAGCATCCAGAAGGAAATGAAGTTTTGAAAACAGGTACAAGAAGCCAATAACTTGGTGGCCAAGGGGGAATTTAACCAATAGGTCTCCAAAAGCGAGGTATTAAGCTCAAAATGTATCTCAGAAGGGGAGACAGGCTGGGCCTGGCCTGATTTGATTGAAAGATCTGCAGATACAAACCCTTTATTGTCCCTGTGGGGAAATTCTTTTTACACCTCCCTCAACTTGCTCTTTGTAGAGCAAGCCATCAGCAAAGTGACAGGCTTAGCCCACTGAGCCGCATGTTGCCCCAACACAGCTGAAGTCCATAATTTTATATCCATATCAAGCAATATTTTTAAAATCACGTCTTGAAAATAGAATCAGTAGTTCTTAGGGCTCCACAATATTGGAAAATAATTATATCATAATGTGATTTTTAAATTTTATGATAATTGTGGTTTTTATATAACAAAAAAATTACTCAAACTATAGCCAAATATAACTCATAACAATAAGTTCTTTCATATAAGTTTTTGGTGTTGTGCCAACACAAAGTATTGTTTTTAACAATTACTAGATAATCTTGAAAATGAACAATCATTAAAATTGAAAAGCTTGAGTTTTGTGTCCTGTGATAGAGTAAAATGTTTTAACGTATTGATCGTCTGAAACCAGCTAACTATGACATTCCTTGCAATTTGACGATACCATGTACATAACATGTTACGTCAATATTAACATTGCGATAGGGCTGCCACTAACGACTATTTTTCTATTGATTTTTCTGCTGACTATTGTATTGATTGGTCGATTAATCTTCCTCCAGGAAATCAACTTGACCGTTTAATTTAAGTTAATTTTATTTTGAAGACAATGAACTGCATACCGTTACATGGCTTTAGATAATGTACGCGGGCTTTTAGGCACTACATGAACAGTATTTTCACCCACAATTCAACAAACAGATTAGTAGTATGCCTAAAAATATTAATGAGAGGCGTATTGTGATGCCCAAAAAGCCTGTAGTCTGTATAAATTTGGCATATCATCATGCTTATTAAATTCGCTACATGCCGCACAAGGGACAAGTCGCGACGAAGGAAGGGACACATCAGCAGCCACAACATCTTTTAAAAGAGGAGATAAGCTACTGTAGTTAAACACGGTAAAAATATGTTGAATGTGTGTACTTTTGTAGATCCGACACGTTTTAGCCTAAATATTTGCACAAACACTTATTCAATTGAGATTCTAATGTAGCAGACGCACAACTTTATGGCTTTAATAATTAGTATTTTTTAAAGCTACAAGGACAAAAAATATTTGAAAAGCTCTCCGTGCTAATTGGTAATTTAATAAACATGAACAGGAAACACGGTGGTTTGCAGGTATAGAATATCGCCTGTGTGTCTTCAGGTGCTCGTGCATAGCACTAGTATCGCCGTGGTATGCCATCGCCCTTTCCAGTGTAAAACCACTTTTTGTGATAATTTTTGAAAAACCTTCATAATGATAAGAAATACTTATGTTTTAATGAGTTGAAACGTTTTCGAAATCATCACGGTTATTTTATTAAAATAAAAAATGCGTCGATTTAAAATATTGATGCGTCGACGTCGACTAATCGCGACAGGCCTACATTGCACATTGTGCAGGCCTACTAGCACTGTTTAAAATAAAGAGATTTCTGTTTAGGATTTTAACCTGAATAAGTCAAAACTTTCTGTAATGGTTTTGTGGTTTTTATCATACTGCTCTGAGTAGGACAGATTAGTGTGTTTATTTTATTGGACATCCTACAGCATACAGCCAAGTAGTTAGGTGTTTTAGAACTAGTATCATATAGACGCTTTTCTTATTCGAGATGTTTTGTTACAGCTCCATCTGCAGGTCCAAAAAGAACCTGAACTTACTGCTGATATCAGTTGACTGGTAAACATACATACATACGGCACATACATATGTGTGCTGAGAATTTATTTGCTTGTAGGGAAATGTTGAATATTATATGAAATTGGGTCTGTTGATATGCTTATATTTCCAGGTTAATTGAGGGGGCAGGCCTTGTTTCTCTGGATTTTTGTTACCGAGGAAACGGTCACATAATGTAGTTTCATACCAACTCTGAAAATCTGAATGCACCAGGCTGTTCAGTGCAAAAAAAACCCACTGTAAATAAATCAGCCTCCTGCCTCATTTTCCTCCTGTCCTTTCTACTGACTGCAGAAGGCTGTTTGAATTGTCTTGCTGCTGTGTGTTCACTTTACACTGGGGTGAGTTTGCTCTCAAAAGAACATAGAATGTCTTTTCTGTTGAGCGTTTTTTTAGTTCTTGGGTTGCTGTATATCTTTTATGCCTTGCCTGTGGCAATTAAAATGAGGTATTTGCATACTCTTGATTTTGTCATTAGAGATAATTAAATATACAGCTTATCAGTTTTGTATCCGCTACTTAAATAACAGTCTGTGGCAGTCCACATTGCTGCATCTTGCAATATAAGATTCTATTATGGGCAATTAATTTGATTTAACCTGTGCTACTTTCATACGACCACTTTTTGCTGCATGTGTTCCTCATTACCTTAATCATGCTATTACTGCTATTATTCATGACTGTTGGTGATTTAGGGCTCTTCACGTGATAACAGGTTGGGGGTGTGTGGAGGCGGTAAGCAGCTGGCAGGAAGTACAGCTCAGTGAAACACAATACTCTGGATCTGGGGTTGAATTGGAGGATTCGGTGCCATAGAGCGACAGTGAACACTGGAAGTATGGCGCCACCTAGTGGGCATTGAATGGTGGTTGGGTTCTGTTTTGTTTGTCAGGCGAATGGGGGGTGTTGAAGTCTTGCACAGGGAATTGGGATGCTGGCAGAATATGTCTACTGCTATGCAGAGGATGTGTAAGATCAACAGGCAATTTGTTATGCAGAATTGCATTTTATCATGTATTCTGAAGGTCTCTTGCACAGTTGAAACTGGCTGCCTACTGGTTTGAGTGTTCATAGGTGACTGTAAACAGAAAATATCTGACTAGGACATGACGGTCAGTAGAGTAATTACACCCACATAAATCCCAGCTCTCATCGGTCCCCCCGGTTTGTACCACGCTTTTATATTGTTTGATTTTTTTTTCTGTTTGCATGTTTTGCCCGTCTGCTCGCATTTTTGTTTAGTTGCCCACGTTCATTGATTCATCCCAGAAAGCAACAGCCTGTAATTCTTAAGTGTTTTTAATTAAATGTAGGCGTGATGTGGTCAAGCCTGCTGTTGCAGACAATTTGCAGAACCAGGCAAGAATCTGAATTAGGCAACTTTCGCTGTTTGGAATAGAAAATACTTTGATTAATGGAAGCAGCACAGAAGCTGGGGGCCAAGTTTTGTCAACAGCATTAATTTTGTTGCACCTGAAACCAAAAATTCTTTATATTTAAGAATTTGACATTTGTAGTAATCTATTCTATATAGTATTAATTTTATAATATACTACTTCAGTATAGTATGTATAGTCTAACCTTGAATATCAAATTGTGAATTTATTAGAGATTTGTTCGGTTGGATGCAGTGCATCATTGAATGGAATCTGCAGCTGAGAGTGATAAAAAAAAAAAAAAACTTCAAGGTCTTAAACTAAAGGTCAGTGGCCTTGTAGATCTTGTGTATCCTCAGCGAGTCTTTTTTTGTTGTTGGGTTTAGCGTAAAGTGTCTGCCGCCATCTGGGGACCTGGCAAGGTGATCTTCCTTCTGGTGCTTCATCAGACAGAATAGGTTCAAATATGTGCCCTGTCCCCAGTAAGCCTGTCTGGGCCCAAAACAACATGAATTAATTATGGCTGTTATGCACGGCCAGTGAAGTGAGGAGGCATTCTCTCGTTAACTGGATAGCATGAAATGCAGAAATGTACAAACTCACACATACTATTCTCTGCCCTGCCTCTTTTTTGCATCTGCATGAATGCTTGGCGTTTGCGTGCCTGCTCGTTATCTCTGGCACACACACACACACACACATACACATACCTACTTGATGCAAAGTGACACTGCCTTGACCCATACCAGCACTCTATTTCTGTAGGACCCGTCAAATAAGTTCAGTGAAGCAGTTCTGCTTGTCAAGTACATCATGGGGTAGATTGAGAAGGATAGGGTATCAATTCAGATATTCAGGCATGTAGGTTTGAAACCCACCGTCACTGTGTGTCTGTGTAAATATATGGTCATGACCAAATATCCCCACCATGAGATAAAAACCTGCTTTTTTAAACTCGTGGAGACGTTTTTTTGTTTCCATACTTTTAATAAAAATTTGTACCTTCAATCGAAAAACTAAAAATATTTTGTATGGTTACTTAAGGTTAGGGCTGGTTAGGGGTTAAGTCTGTCATAATTTGGATTAGGGTATTCCCATAGAAATGAATGGAGTCCCCACAATGGTATGACTATAAACATGCATGTGTGTGTACGGACGTGCTACCAGAGTTTGCATTTTCTCTCCTTATCACGTGGGTATTTCTCTGAGTTGTCTTGGTTTCCTGCTCCAGTCCAAATACTTGCAGTTGGGCTAATTTGTGTCTCTAAATTTCTGATGGGGTATGATTGTGAGTATGTGCCCGTGTTAGACTGGCATTTTGGTCAGGGTGTCGCACAGCCTTTTGCCTTGTGCAGTCTGTAACAGGCTCCAGGTCTCTCTGTGACTCACTGTTCGCTGACCAGGAATAGCGGTTGGAAGATGAGTGGGGATTGAGACCAAACTACAAAAGTCGTTCATTCTGAAGGTTAAAATCTGTCTACTTTAGAATATATTGATCTCTTAAGAATTCCTCATGTGCAGTTTGTATAGTTTGGTGGTCTGTGGTTCGGTGATCTCAACAGAAGTCACATGTCCGTAGGGCGTGAACCCCCCCAGCTCCAGGGGTGCTGCACATTGGTGACCCTGCACTGTGACCCCCAAACCTATGGAGAGCAAGATGGGGTGGGTGAAGAGAAGAATTCCAATGTACTTCTGCAAATGGATGAAGGATAAATTGAACTGCTATCCCAGTATAGGCATGAGTCAGTTTGTATTCTCATTAAGAAATATCAGAGTCGCATAATATAGTAATAGTCAGTGTTGGGCATTTCAGGTCCAGAAGCTACAAATCCAGACCATGGTTTTGATTCTACCAACCAGCTGAGAATGAAG
>JAODUD010000026.1:279995-301014 GCA_026784285.1 Stomatorhinus walkeri | reverse complement strand
ATATAAAGTATACTTAGTGCCCCACATCAATATGAAAAACTTATCGTTTCATGTGCAATATTTTGGGCTCTGAGATATGTTTACTTACAGACCAACAACAGTAAGAAATAAATTAATCACAGAATCAGTTAACGGATATCAACGATGGCTTACTCATGCCTGTATTTATCTACCACCCCCAGCTTTTTCTGCCCCCAGCCTGTTTCGCTGCTCTCTTGCTGTGCTGGTGTGTGGTTGCACAGTCCAGCCTCTGGGGCTGTAGGACACAGGCTGAGCAGGTGAAATGAGCCCCTTTAGCAGTGCAGTCCTGTAACTCCACATCTCACTACCTCTCCTGGAACATAAGGAGGCCATGAGTGGCTCAAGGCAGGAGATAGTTGATGTTGCTTCAGATATGTTGGAATTTTTTTTATTTTTTTTGTTAAATCCATCAACCAAGGATTTTTTTCCAAATAACCAATACTGTTCCAGGCCTCGTCCCCATTGGTGAATGGCCGTTTGACAAGTGTAGTGAATCACCCGTAGCGCTCTGGGACACATCTCCCGTCTGACCTTGTAACCAATTCTCCTCGCACAGCACCCCTGGTTCCTGTACTGCTCTGAAGCAGATGGGCTGCTCATCAATTCTCAGCTTTCAAGGAGCTCATCTCACCCCTCCCACTGGCAGCAGAGGTGGTGCTCATCCCACAGCTCAAATTCTTATGCTGATTTCAGTGACCTTTTGTTGGGAAGGTGCTGTGTAATTATGGAGAAAAAATGACTAATCTATTAAAGCGGATTCTTTGTTTTTCAGATAACAAGGATGTGTTAATGATGAACTGCTTCTGGCTAAGAGTTAACAAAGAGTATTATCACAGAGACTAATTTCAATTTCATTATGCTGATTTCATAATTGTTCTTTTTGACAGCCCACAGGATGAGGTGCGGAGAGGAGGTCTTCTCCCGCAGAAGCTGAAAGCCCTTCTCCTTCCTCTGGGTATCTGCCATAGATGCAGGCTTATCAGGTTCCTTTTCCCCCCAGTACTCAAACTCAAAATACACTGTAGGGAGCTAAAGGGCAACGTGTGAAGGTGTTGAAGCAACTGATGAAATTGCCGCGGCGTTAAACCTGCCCTCCTGGGGGGGGGGTGGTCAGCTGGCAGGAGGAGACTGCTGGCCCATTTGAAGATTGTGGTTTTAAGAGGGGATGGTGTTTATCTCTGGGGCTCACTAGTCTATTTCTCACAAGGAAAGCATTCAGGACGATGAGTCCTGGTCGTCGGCAGAGCAGGTCAGAGTGAAAATGATCTGATCATTTAAATGTGTTAAATGTGAAGTGATTTTTTTTTTTTTTGTTGACGTTGACTGTATCTTAAATTAGTTTGTGTAATAAGCTTGTAATAAACTTAAATGTAACTTTAACACCAGCGTCAGCTGCAAGCAGATATGGAGATAAACAAAGTTCCATATATCTGTCTTTCAACTGCTCCCAGTCAGGCTCGTGGGGGGGTGGGGCTTGGAGGCCGTCCCAGTCAGGGCTGTACTCTGGCTGGAATGGCAGTTCATCACAAGGCACATGCATGCACTCACTCGCACACACAGTCACACACTATGAGCAAATTGGAGACACCGATGAGTCTGAAAGCATGTCTTCGGATTGCAGGAGGGCACTGGGAAGCCATGTGACATGGGTGGAACATGCAAACATGCAAACACGGTGCCGAGGTGAGAGTCAAATCACCAGCTCTGCAGGCGCAAGGCAACATGCTGCTCCACACAATCCAATTTGTCCTTATTTCAGTGACAGTGGCATCCAAAGCCGTGGCCTACCAAAGGTAGTGAGAACAGGATTGTTATGAGGTAAGCTGACGGTGACTATACCCCCCCCCACACACACCTTAGTCCAGGTGCCAGTGCAGAGCGGTAGGGGTGGAGGGGGGGGGGGGGCACATCTGTTAGCAAGCCCATGCCAGTTCTGAAGAGCAGTCACCAACAGCTGAAACACTGAGCCTGCAGTTTACAGTCGGCTTCTTCAGCTCCTCCTAGGGTTGTAGATTCATGTCTTATGGTCCAGCAGCATATCTATAAAATAGCTTGAACGTTGCTTTTCCTCCGGACAGTGTAACACCCTCCATATGTAGCCTGACATTATTGTAACCCCTGGTAATCTGCAGCAGCCTGATCTGTGGGGATGTTGGTTCCTGTTTTAGGCATTGGTTCAGTCATCACTCTCTATGCTTTATGGTGTTTTCTGACAAGTGTGTGTATGATTCTGGGCAAATCAGCCACACGAATTTTAATTAAGATGGTAAACGGACATAATCTGTATCAATTTGTCTCGCTAAAGTTGTAGAACTTCAGAAGATCCCAAAAGGCAATAGAATCAATGACCAAACTGCAGCATTAATCATCATTAGGTCTGTGTGTGCGTGTGTGTGTGGGGGGGGGGGGGGACTTGTTCCTGCCCAGGGACTGTGACATTTAATTCAGAATAATATTTCAGGTTAGTGGACTTGGCAGAAATGCTCTTGATTCATGCTTCTCAATCAGTCGGCCTGCGAAAGTGCCAATCCTCATTAGCGAACACTGCTGTCCATGACACGTGCGCCTGCTTGAAGCCCATATCGTTAGAAGTGGATTCATTAAAGGCGGAAGAAGCTTCGCAAACCATCTGTCCACTTCTCTCTCTTGCTGCCCCCCTCTGTTCTTTTTGGCAGAGTAATTAGAAGCTGAGTCGGTGTTTTTTCAAAGCCACGTCCGTAGTGCTGGGGGGTTGTGTGTGGGGGGCGAGGTGGGCATGGCTTACAAGCCTGGCAGATGCTGCTCTTCAGGTGCCCAGCTGCTGCCGACAGGGAATCCTCCTTCCTCTCGCTGTCCTTAGAAGAGGCGGGCTTTCATCTTCAAGATTACAAACACTAAAGCCCTCGAAAACATTACTCTCTCTGTAGTACTACCTCACGATCAAAAACCCTTTCATCTGTATTGGCGTTTATGCTGCAGACAAGCACGGTAATTTGTGGACGCAGTATTTCGGTCATGCTGCATTCTGTGTCCTGCTGATTTTATATTTGTTGTCAAGTTCAAGTAATTTTTTGTAGTTTAAGGTTTTTGATCAAAGGGGCTAACAATATCCTTTTATCAGTATATTGGAAGGAACCCAGGAGCTTATGCCCTCAAGCTATTAGATCACTAAACACCTCTGTGACAGTTAATTTAATACTCGCTGATTGCATGTGCACCACGCTCTTTGAGCTACACCATATAGATACACAGTATTGGGACACGTGTCTTGATCATAAAACTCAGGTGGTTCATTCAGACGCGTTGGCACAGGTGTATAATGTCACGCACCTACCCATGCAGTCAGGTGTGCAAACATTTCTGAATGTGAAAGAATGAGTTGTTCTGAAAAGCTTTGTGAATTCAAGCATGCTACTGTCATAGGACGCCACCTTTTCAGTGAGTGAGTCTGTGAAATTTCTTCCCTGATGATAGATATTCCATGGTCAACTGTATGTGGTATCGTTGCAAAGTGGAAGCATTTAGGACCAACAGAAAGTCAGCCACGAAGTTACAGACCACATAACGTAAGCGAGGGGGATCATTGAGTTCTGAGGCATATAGTGAGGCCCTTTTCGGTCCCAGCATAACTGTTTCCCAGTACACAAAATAAAGACATGGTTGGGTGAGCTTGGTGTGGAAGAACCTGACTGGCCCACACAGAGCCCTGACCTCAACCCCTTCGAATACCTTTGGGATGAACTAGGAAGGACACTGCAGGCCAGGCCTTCATATCCAAAGTCAGTCTCTGGCCTCACAAATGCTCTTCGGGATGAATGTTACAGCTGCAAAGGGGGGGCCGGTTCCAGATTGGTGCCTATGGATTTAGAATGGGATGTCATAAAAGTTCCTGCGTGTGCTACTGTCCCAATATTTTTGTCCATATAGTGTACACTTTTCTTTCTTTGTTAGCATAAATTTCTGTTATTTGTTCATCATATAATTATGTTGCCATCTTTTCTATTCTTTTATTGCTCTTACTGATTTTAATGGCAGCGTTGACTACCATTCATTTTACTGCAGCTTATTATCTATGACAAAAATTCTTGAGTATTAATCCTTATAGAAAGAAGCAGTATTTCTGACAGAAAATTTCAACTTGAGCAAGTTTCTTTGTCTTTTTGGCTGGAAACCTACCATGCATCAAAGTGACAAACAGCCACAACCTTGTTTCCATTCATGTATGTGTGTCGTCATTCCAATGGCACAGTGACCTAATATCCAGTGACTCCCACCGGCCAGCATCCCTGCAGGCTGGGCTGCTATGAAACATGGACTGTGCTGGGTCTGGGCCCAAAGAAGCAGGCCAAGCAGAAGACCAGGTGCCTGGGCGGCGCGAGGAGAGGTGGCAGGGAGTCGTAAAAGCGGCCTGTTAAGTCTTGCAGGCTCTCACCAATCTCCCGGCGCGCTGGCATTCGCACGCACGGCATGAGTATGACATGACATCAGCGGGTCACATGGACACAAGAACTGTGGCAGGGGGCTTGCGGGCGACAAGTCTGAAAGTTTTGAAGGTGAAACTGAAATGGAAGCAGCTCCAGCTTTCAGCTCAAAGGAACAAACAGCCCAACTTTTATATGGAAGCTACGGTGATTGACCTTCAATGGTTGCTCCCTCTTGCAAACTGCAGCATGTTTAAGCTGTGGCTGAAGCAGTAAATCTACCTGACCCTCATCACCTCCATGGACCAGTAGGCTGCTGCTGAGCTTGTTTAAAGTCCAGCGTAGACGGCCTTCTCTTCAGGCTGATTTGTGTGACTGGTTCGGACTGCAGCCCAGCAGCGATCCATCATTTTGGCCCAGCTTGTTGCTTCTTCCAAAACGTGTTTAGTTATTTATCTGACTTTGTCTGAATGGCCTGTTGTGAAGAGAATATTGATCATGATGGTGAGATCTCGTTACTAGCAGAAAATTCACATGCTGTTTGTCAGAAGGGGAAGTGAGCTTCCCCATTGTGCCTGTTGCTGAAGGACAGTCAAATAGCAAGACAAAGGACAGATTCTGCCTGGGCCGTCAAAGCAGACTAAAACCATGAAAACCTAGAAATTTCCGACTGGTTTTGATTGTCAACTAATTAGGTTGGCAAAAGAAAAATGGATATTTTTCCAATCAGTAGAACAATTTAAAATGCAATTGTTCTTATTTTGTAATGCTGTACTTTTATAATATTGATGTTAAAATGAAAAAAAAAAATGCTGGAAACATGATTTAACTTGCAATGTCTGTAAAAGCTGCTCAACTCTATCATCTGTGGACAGTGTCCTGAAAAGTCTGGCAGCTGTTTGCTGCTACACATGTTTAGCATGAACTCAAGCTGAATGTTGCTACCCTTAAGTTGTCCTTGTGGCGTTCAGGTCCTGGGTTCTGACTGCGTGCGGTGAGTGTTAAATGACAATTATGTGCCGGGTTCACTGCTATATCCCAGGGGTGGTGGGTTAGCAGCCAGGGAAAGCAGTAATGTCAGGAGGAGCCACCTTGACTTCTGGATGCAGGATTGAGGGAAACAGCCGGTTAGTTTCACCTCCCTCAGCATGTCAGCAGAGTCCAGCTGGCTCCCTTGTATTCCTCACTACACAGGACAGCCTGTGGGGGAAAACGGCAGCACAAACGACAAACGATTTAGGCCTGTCCTTATGAACCAAGCAATGGATTGTCCCCCTCTGCTAAATCACCAATAAGTCCTTAAACTGGTTGTTGGGACGTGTTACAGGGCCGCCATGTGTTAAGCAGTGTTCATAGCCATGGATGGTCGCTCTATGAAGGAGGGGTTAAGCTCTGAGCTGGCTGCTTGCATGTAATACATAACAGTGTTAATACCTTGCCTATATCAGTCTCCTCAGAATGACACAATGGCACGTTCAATAGCAGCACTACAGGCCATTAGCTCTTTGGAAGCTCAGCCTTGAAAGATCTGTAAGTCATCTGTATTTCTTCCCTTTATCCCGTTATATCCAATGAGACTCGGTGCAACTGGTTACACACGCTGCATTCATTCAAACTTACAGCATCAGTTCAAGCAGAAATATTTTATTGCAAGTGGGTTCTTTATTTCCCCCCTCAAAAGAAATACACAGGTTAGCAAAGCTACTACATACAAATGGCCATACAACAGCATTTATTCCCATTGTTGACTTTTTGACTTTTGAATGGTGATTTCTTAGCAGTTTAATTGTATTGTGAATATTTGCAGTTGGGTTGCTGCAGTTGGAGAGAAACTGAATAGAATTTACATGTCCCTTAATTTTAAAACAAAAGCCACAAAACTAACCTTGATACATCTGCTTGTCGCTAATCCAGGAAAACTATAGCACTACCAGACTAGAAAGAACAGAAATGGTTTTGCATAGCTTTGTCATGTCAGTAAGGCACTTTGATACTTGATAGTAGGCATTTCAAAGCATGTTCAACCCTATAGCTTCAACTTCATTTAAACTGTTTTTCATCTGATCAGGCAGAGTGACAGTTTAAATATTACAACACTGTGTATAAATCTACGCATACAACCATTTGGCATAAGTCTCAATTTCAACATTCTGTGAATATTGAAGTGGTAATTCTTGTGCATAATTAGGACAGAGATTGAAACCTCATTCCAAAACTCTACACAATCCAGTGTTTGTCAGAGACGAAAAATTTTATGCAACGGCTCAGTATTATTCATAAGAAAGGCAACATGTCAAAAGAACAGACTGTTCCCAAAAAAAACAAAAGTTTGTATCTTTTTTGTAAGCTTTGGTACAATGAAATGTGGCACTGTACCATAGAATAAAATGGAAATATCTAATGCTGATACAAGATGGTTTCACTTCAATACAAAATTATAGTATGACTTTTGCATCTGGTCTCTCTGATGATCGAGGGCTTATGTTCTCTTAAGTTCAGATGTTTGAGGATACCTGTGGTGCAGTCATAGAACAGTTTGGAGATTCTTTCATGGTGTCTGTGTGTTTCTTCAGCAGTTGACAGGGAACTGAAGATACAAGGTCTGATCTACCCCAGCTGGTCCTCGTACTGCTTGCGGAAACAGTCTCCGGCAGGGAAGAAGTCCCAGCATCTCTCCTGATACATCTTCCACACGTACGACTCCTGGAGACATCAGAAGCTTATATTAACTTACAGAGCAACCACAGTGTTAAACAGGGATCTGTTGTTTAATTGTGAAGAGTTTTGAACTGTGTATATGGCTCGGTCAAAAAAAACACATAGCGACTGCTCTCTAATTCTGCTTAGTATAGAGCAACTTAGACAGTCTGCCTGTGTTTCTAACACTATATAGTTTTGTGCTGAAGTTCAGCAGTGCAGAGGTGACTGAAAACCCAGGTATCTGGGCAGCTTAGTGACTAGACAGCATTGAAAGTGTTTCAAAGTCACGACATGATGGCACCCTCAACATAAGTGGACCCCCATTTCTGTGCTTTTTGCTAGTCAAAGACAAAGCATGCTTCTCATAGTGATAGAATGAATCACTTCCATTTATTCTGTCAATATTAAGGGCCATTGATCATCCACAAACTACTCTACTTTTACTGGCATTATCATTACAATTTACCTTTACTGTCAATTTAACAACTGTAGTTCTGATTATTTTGCACATCAGCAACGGCATTTATATACATTAGAGACAGTCAGCATGGAGAACTGAGCCTACGTACCTGACCAGTGTGCTCTGTCTCATCCTTGTTGACGAGGTACATCAGGAAGAACCTGTCAGCACAGGGGACGGATCAGAGCATGGCAGCAGGCAGTTGTTAACCAGAGTGAAGCTCTACAGAAGTGCTTCTCAGACCCGTCTTTGGGACGGTCCACATTTTTGCTTCCAGCACCCAGCAGCGAAAATGTGGTTTGTCTGGGGTTCCCCGAGGATTAGTTTGATAAATACTGCTCTACTGCATCCAGCTTATACATTGGTGATCTCTTAAGTAACTGGGGCTTTTTAAAGTCACTTATCACCACAATGCCATTACGTTCTATTGGAGTCATTCTGTCCTGCCCTACTTGTGGTTTAAATGGGTGTGAAAGTGTTTCTGTAAATCGGTGAGCTCCTGGGTGACTCCAATATGATCAAGCTGCTGTTGTCAAGGAAACTGCAAAAACAGAACTGTTTCCCCACTGTGGATGTCTAATAGCTGCAGCTAAAGGTATCTATAACGACACTCGATGAATATTTGCTAATGGTGCGCCATCACCGCGGATCCCTTGGAGAGGAAGTGCCACACATCTGCATGTAAAAGAACCCAACAGTCATGACCATCACCAGCTAGCGCACTTACAGAACCAGATAGTTACTGCACATGATGCACCTCTTTGCTCTTGTGGGGCAGCTGTGTTTTCGGGCAGATTCAACATCACCACAGACGTGCTAAACACAATCTAAGCAGCGTCAACCAGTTGTAATATCTGGACTCAACAGATCCAAACCGTCCACTGCTATGTACTGGGTTGGTGACAGGTACTCACAAGTAGTTAGCCAGGTTGTGCTCCTGTAAGGTGTGTGTCTCAAAGCCATGTGGTGTTGTGTCAAAGTAATCATTTCCAATTCCACAGATGAAGCATTTGGTCTGGGTTTAAACAAAGGGACATGGATTTGCATGAATAATGGATAAAGATGTAAAATAGTAGCTTTTGCCAAGTACCAAGCACACATTAACATTTTGATTTAACAGAAGTGATCTAGAGAGGGATTTCTTAGCAAAACAGGTTACATCTCTACACGCTCACCTCCATGTCTTCCTTCACTTGTTCCTGTTGATCTCTCAGCTCTCCAAATGCATCAATGATTAGACCTGTTTCAGCACACAGACTGCTTAGGCATGCATGAAACAGCAAAGAATTTTACCGAGAAATCATGAGATGGAAATGTGAAATCGCATGAATGTCAGCGTGATTTTCGGAAGGGAGCTGGGGACCGTGCATCACAGAAGCTCAGTGTGAATTCCCTTCTCCACCCCACCAGGTCCTGCAAGTTATCACCGTGCATCACAGAACGTCTTCCTAGTAAGCAGAGATTGACAGAGCCCCATACCTTGGATGATGGCCAGCAGGATGACGATGACAAAGAAGAAGAAGGTGATATCAAAGAGGATGCGGTAAAGTTCATAAGGGTCGCCTGCAGGGTCCTCGATTTCATCCCCGATGCCCCCACCGGCCCTCACGCCCACATACATGTGGAACAGGTAGCACTGAAGGGGGAACAAGATGGCTTTAATGACACTGCTCATATTGTCCAAAACTAAATACAATTCTTATTTACATTTGCACATTTTATTTAGCAGAAGCTTTTGTTCGAAGCAATGTATAACTGAGGATCGGACACCAGGGAGCCAGTGGCAAAATTGCTCTGCCAATCGTGGTATTTGCACTCGTGACCTTGTAATCACAGGTAGGGTGAGCCACTCAGCATTTATTGACTCTTTGAGATGGAAAGGATGCAATAATTTCTTCTGATGCTCCCAGGAAAGTGAATGAGAGAGTTATATGTCACGATCCTATTTGAGTGAGTGGCGAAGACACCTGCCTGGGTAAATAAAAGTCTGTTTTTATCTGTTTATCAGTAATGTGGAGCCGAAGTGTGTAGGAAGAAATTTTATGGAGAATAACAGCCACCATCGATCCAAATACTGAGTTCAAGTGTACCAACGTCCCCTTCAACCTTTCAAGCCACCTAACCACTTTATCTGCTGTACCGCCGCGTTTAGAATAAGGAGATAACTTACGGTCATCATGTCATCACACTTCATGTCTGGTTCATCTTCATCCTCGCTCTTGTTGTAGAACTTGCGGAAGAAGTTGAAGGCCACTACAGTGTACAGGTACACCACCACTGCCAGCAGCCCTACTGTCAGCACCAGCTATTTTAAGGGTGAAGAATTGTGATTAATGCATGGCTGTTGTACGATACAAGGCACACAGATGTGTGTCTTTAGCTGCTGGAAGACAAGCTTTTCTTACCTGTTTGCCATTATGAGTAACTGAAGATAAGATGGTTCTCAAGGTTTTGAAGCCCATAGCAATGTCCAACAAGTGAGCAGCAAAGAAGAAGTTGTTGTAGTGTCCAAGGATCGACATGGTGGTGTACCAGACCAGGTAGAGAAAAGGCTGCAACACGACCACATAGTTATCAGCAACATCCGTTGAGCAACTGGGGCCTCTGGTGGAACAGAGGAGAAGTACTCACGTTGTCTGTAAAGACCACACCCATTTTCCAGATGTGGTACTTGGTGTCGATGGAGCTAAGCCTATGGCAGAGGCGCAGATGTTATTGGATTGTTTGTCTATCTATCCACTCCAGCAAATCACAGCTGTCTTTATTAAGGTGGTGGGTGTAAGATTCCCTGCAGGTATGAAGTCACTTACCATGACACCAGCGAGGCCTCCTTAACTACAGCCTCCTTGGTGGGGTTGAAGTCCAGAGCACTCTTATCCAGACCCAGCAATTCAGCTATCCTCTCTGCACCATAAATATCTCCATACTTATTGATCACCTGCAAGCAATGGCAATGAGCTGTGTTAGAGGGTAGTGCGACTTAAGGAATAAAACACATTCTGGCTTTTAACTAGGAAAAAATGTCTTAATTGTAGTAACAGTATACGCAAGTAGTAAGTGTCATATAAATATACTTTGCCTTGAAATACTGTGATAATACTGTTAGTGGCTTTAAACTGGTCACTAAAGGGTCAAAAATATAATGTGATAAATTTAAGTTTAACTTACCTTGCGTTTAACAAATTTGTCCCAGTAGTTGTTGGGAAAAGAGCTATAAACAGACAAGAATTATAAATATGTAAGTTTCCTTGTGACTCTAGCAGATTGACAATAAGGGGTAAGTGGGCAGTCAGCTGTGTTTAACAAAACAAGGGCCCAAAATGAAGATTATACCTGGACTGTAGGATGAAGGCAGGGGCCGGGGGGGGGCTTTTTTCCATTACAGTGCAAACTGACATGTACACAGCCACTCCACACAGGGGGTTGACACTTCTGTCTCTCACAGACAGCAGCTTAAATTGAGGCCATTTCTTCACAAATAGGGATCATGCGGTGGGTACTGAGAGGACGTACGGGGTGTTGATGACCAGTCGATCCCACTGTCCTTTGATGTCATCATCCGAGGGCTGCTCCGTGATGTACAGGCCATCAAACTCCAGCTTCCTTGCGATCTCTTTCTCACGCTTAAACACCACTAAGGGCACCTTGGAGTAGAGGTTACTCAGGGGTTAAACAGGAAACACTCGGCCGTGTAATTTAATCCTCGCATCCGGCTTTTAGAAAAGTGGGTCACCTTAAGGTAATAGTATCCCACCACACACAGGAAAGAGATGATTGTGTGCAGGATGGCCAGGAAGCGGAGAGTGGGTGCCATGTAGCCTGTGCTCTCCTGCAGCACAAAGTACTCCGTACCGCCTTCCTCATTTTCATCATCGCCATTCCAGGGATCTGCCTCCTCATCCGAGTCATCGCCTGTGACCTTAACACGGCATACATTTACAGCCACAAGAGAGGCAAATATGGCTACACTACCCTCCTAGGCTGAGTAGGCAGGCCTCGCACAGACTGAAATGTCAGCTGTAATTCATAAACAAATGCCAATATGTTGCACAATCTACATTTCTAAAGGCAGACTATGACACACTGAATAGAGAAGTAGCTGTTTAATCCAACAGTAGGATTTACATACTTAGTCTGAGTTACCTTATAGAAGAGCAGAATGAAATTGATGGCAAAGGCAACAAACAAAGCCAGGAGGCGGAGATTGTAGAAGTTCCTGGCCAGATAGTTCTGCAAAGACACAAGTGCATTTTACCATCAACCATACAGAGTCTTCCAGCATGCAGGATAGAGAGCTCAACTTGTTGTGTTTTATGAAAACAAAAGCTCACAAGCATCTTGGTCTGGTAGACCTCCAGTCCAGCGAAGAAGCTGGCCATGAATGCCTCAGGCGTATCCTTCTTTTGACCTCGTCTTTTCTTGTGGGCCTTCTTCTCCTCCTCGTTGGCAGGCTCAGGTGACATCTCCTCTTTGGCTTTGTCCTTTTTCTCTCCATCCTCTGTGCTGAATTGGTAAGACACCACAATCCCGCAGAGTTAGAGAGCAACCGGGCATCACGACAGACAGTTCTGCTGTGGCTGAGCCGACACTCACTCTGCCTTCTCGGGCTCTGCTTTCTGATCGGTCTCAGTGGCCTCAATGCCAGCGGCCTCCTTCTGTAGAGAAAACAAACCCCCAGACCAAAGTTATTTAAAAAGAAAAAGCCCCAAACTGCTCATACTGAGACATACCAGCATATGGAGCTTACAGAACACGCAGAATCAATTTAAATTAAAATTGAGCTTTTGCTTGAATAGAGGAAAAAGTTAGCAACGTGCACCAACAAGTATAGTACAGAAGTTCTTTGTCCCCTATGAAAACACTGCTGCAATAAATGCTTTAAAGCAACACTGTACATCATTCCTACAAAGGCCAGCCACAACTGCTACTTTCTCCGTACACACTAAACAACTGACATGGCCACCCTGCATGTGATTTGTTGTGTATTTAGGGCACGGTTGCCTGATCCACCCATAAGCCATGTGGCTGGTCATAACGTGTTAGTATCAGTCGCAGTAAATCAGTGGGCACGTGCCTGAGCTTTTTTCTGCCGCACAGCACTTGCAATGGAGGGCGCATCAGAGCCAACAATCTCAGACACATCGCCTAAGCCAGGCTCCAATGCATGCTTTCCTCCTTCCTTCTTTGGCTGGATATTTAATAGCTCAGTCATAAGGTCAGCCTCCACCTTGTCTCCTTTAGCCATCTGTACCAGCTCCGCTGTAGATGATAGATCACCAGGCTCCAGCTTCTCTGCCTCCAGCACATCACCATGGATACCAAACTGTGTGGGATCAGGCATGTTTCCCAGGATGTCAGTCACTTTCATATTCTTAGCCCCCTCTACAAGGCCTCCTCCAAACATAGAAGTCCAGAGGATGTGGAAAAAGCCCCAGACCAGGTTGAACATGAAGTAGAAAATGCCAGTGAAAATCATCCAGAAGAAAGAGAAAAAACCTTTGATCATCTCCTTCACAGTCATTTTTCTTAACTTTTTATATCGCTTTCGCATGCTTCTGATGGTCAGCATCTGACGGAAACTGGACAGGTTTTTCTTCATTGAGGAACAGGCAATGGAGAAGGCAGAGGATGACTCGAGTGCATGCTCTTCATCCTCCTCCTCCAGCTCCTCCAAAAGACTATGTAAATCTTCCTCATCATCCTCTGGTCGCTCCACTGCATCTGGTTCTGAGATCTGTGAGGCCAGCTGCATCTCAAAGATGGTGTCCTCACAGAAGTTGACAAAAAGCTCCATCTTTTCACTCTCACCACCCTCATTGACAACATCAAAAATGAATTGTCGCTTAGATTCCTTGACCTGGGGTTTCTCCCATTGGGTCCTACTGGACTCGCTGATCTCAAAGTAGACCCTCTCAATCCTTTTAGCACCTCCCATTATCTCAATGCGCCCCAGGTATGGTTCAAAGTAGCTGAGAACGCTTTCAGCGAGGTCGAGGAAGGTACTGAGTCGTGAGTCATGGGGCATATGTTCTGAGAGATTGGTGAGGAGCACAGCCACATTAAAGCCAATATCCTTGGCTGGCTCATGGAAGCGTTCCACAAAATCCTTATAATTAAACATATCATTCTCATCAGCCTCTGCACAGGAAAGAAGGAACTCAATCTCTGACTGGGAGTACTGCTTTTGATTCTCCATGGATTTTTGGAATTCCTTTTTGGAGATTACACCCTTGCTTTCAGGATCATATTCTTTGAAGTTCTCAGAGGTAGTCAGGTCCTTCAGTTTGAGGAACATGTCAAAGAACTTCAGGATCATCTCTACGTTGCTAGAGGATTCCACCAAGGTGTCCACCATCTGCTTACCAATTGTTCCATTTACCACGTTTCCTGTGAAACAACAGCAAAGGATATTAACATGCATGGACAGTGTAATCACCTTACACTCTGTATAGAAAAGCTATCAACAATTTGAATCAGGGATTAATGAAAACATGAATAATCTGTCCATTGAGATAACAGCAGCTGCTATCACTAATGACAATTTTTAATTCTCATTTCCAGTTCTTCTGCCATACAGCCTAACCTTCCAGAAGAGACAACAGCATGACTATCATATCCTTCTGCAAGTCCAGCAGTTCCTTCAGGAGCTTGATCTGGCTTGAGTCCTACAGAAAAACAGAAACCACTTGACAACAACCTGTATTTCAAAACTGTGAGCAGACAATCACATTTAAGTGTTTAATAAACCTAATTTAAACGGTGGGTGAAATTCAGGCTATTTTTCAAAAGATGAGTCTCATCTGGGCAGTGCCATCCATTAGCACATGCTAATGTCATTCTGTTCACTAGGAGCAGGTGGCGGGGAAGGCCTGACTCAGTTTTGGGCTACCTCGAGGTCCAGCTCCCAGCAAGAAATAAGATGTAGGCCAGCACTTTACTCAGCAAAAACAAGTGTGCTCAGACTGTCCTGTTGAGCAAATTCAATCTGTGAGGTCTGCTTTAAATGGCAGTGAGATTTATGCTCACAAAACCCTTGGCCACTAGGGCCACATGCTATAGGAGTAATGTAATAAGCGTACGCTGCTTCTGATAACTGATAAACACCCTCTGTTTAAGAATTGTTCAAAGGGAGACATCTAGTGGTAAATTTGTAAAAATACACTGCTGCATTTCAAATGTTAGTAGTTAACTACTGTATTGATTTAATATACTCTGTTCCATCTATGGTAAAGCCATAGAAAAGGTATAGAGAAGAATAAGGACAATACCTGTGACAGCTTCATCTGCATGTTGGCAAAGACATGTAGAAAGCCCACCACTGCGTCCCACAACCTGCTGTGAGCCAAACTTTGCTGGTTCCCAATACAGGGGCCCTGCAGCAGAAAGGTTTGTCACAGCTGTGTTCATTATGGGTTCAAGTTCCATATGAGATAAAACTTGTGTATTACTACAAGACATTGCCAATACATTCCGTCACAGGGGCATGCTAGTATTGAGAAAGGAGCACAAACTATACTTGTGGATAACCCCTAATGGTATGTATGCATGTATGGATGGATGGACAGACAGAATCTTTATTGTCATTATACCAAGTACAATGAAATTGGATGCAGTCCCTTCAGTGCAAATTAAGCATTTAAACACATATACAAATACAGTGATTAAACTCATTTAAAAAATGGATGTTTATATTACCTGGGTTAAAATGTAAAAAAAAGATAAATTATTCAATACTATAACACAATAAAAAATACACAAATATTTATACTGACATATTTATATGAGACGAGGGGGTGGAAGCCCATACCTGGATGTACTCGGTGAGGGAATTGAAGATCTGTCGGGCAACGGCCAAGGCTTTGGAGAAGTTACGTTGGCCAGTTTCATCCATGACATCCTTTCCAGAATAGTACCAGTAAAAGTCGCTGATGGATTCCTTCAGGGACAGAAGATCAGAGCAATGGAATGTGAAGCAACCACTGCAGGCTGCGACTGAAAAGTCTTTCCTAGTTATGCATTTTACCTGCAGACGAAGCAGATAATCCACGGTACTGATGATTATGTTAACGGTGGTGGTGTTTCCCGTTTGGGTACGCAGGAAATTCTGGAAGTCTGTGCAGTTAAGAGAAAAAGGAGAAGGAAAAATGACCTATTCTAATTATTTAATGTACCTGATAAAGACTGAATAACATGACTTGGGACAAGTTAAAAAAAATCTGCCTATATTTTTCTGCCACGTTTAGTTGTGGTAGTTAGGCACAACTAACTAAAAAAAAAAACCTTGTGCATGAATAAGTGGTAGCAGGTACCTACCATTATTGTGACCTTCACATAGAAGTTGCAGGAACCTAAAGAGATCCTTTGTGAAATCGTCATTCTGCAGTACCTTAGAGCCTTTGGAGACAGAAGTATTCTTTGATTAGCACTGGGAAGAATTTTAGACCTCATAGGTCTGAGGAGATCTGGCACAGGCAGGTTATTCTAGCAAAACGTTGACGTCCAGCTTTTGCTTGGTAAGCATGTGAGCTTTGTAGGATAAAAGCTTAGAACTACCACTACAGATCAGACTGTATCACTACTGGGGGAGCAACAGTAAGGAAACTGCATTGCAGGGGGTTGTCCTTTCTGATTCACACATACAGAGGTGTATTCATTTGTATTAAAGTACCATTTTTATTATTTCTGGTTAGTATTGTTATAACAGGAAAAGGTTTCCACACAAATCACAAGCACAAATTTAGTATAGTGGGTGAGTCAGTGAGAGTCTTTGTCTATGTTTACACATACTACTCTTAGCATGCATATTTTCCTGCAGATCACAGCAGGACTAACACATCCAAGACAGGGAGGAAAGGGGATGGGAGTGCAGAATTTGTAATGCCAGCATTCGGGACGGCAGCATTGCGAAATGAGGAGAATCTAAACCGTGTATTTACCCTGCTCACTCACGTTGACTGCGACCGATGAGAAAAAAAATGACAAAGAAGAAACAAACAAACAAAAAAGCAGACATAAGCAAGGGAGAAGACACTGAATTTCAATAAGAAGTAAGAGAGAGAAAATTGACATCACTTTCCAGTATAGAGACATTGACATGCGCTTAAGAGAGTCTCAAGTACAAGTTCTGCACAGATCGGCAGGTGTTTGACTGGAGGTGAAATACAGTACAGGACTCAAGTCACCATCACTTATGCCTGATTTAATGAGGTGGGAAAATGACGAAGAACACGTAACACAATTGTCAATGAAAACAGATGTCAAAGAACCCAATGAAATATTTTCTGTGAACAGATTACTAATGTTTTTTTTTTTCGTGCTACTCTTAACCGATGGTGCAGACATAGATAAACTCCTGAGGGTAAGTGAGGATGGCATGGTGATGAGTATTTCTGTGAAAAAGAAAAATGCAACGGGATCAGCTAATGTTGACTGATGTATCTGCCTCCCCAAGCCCTTTAAATGAGCGATGCGATGGGGTCAATTTCAACAGGGCAAGTGCATGGAACACGGCTGGCCTGGTATGTAAGCTCCGTGAAAGTGCCCCACATTCCTACAGAGAAATATACTGGCAGTGCACTGAAATCTGGCTGGAAGAAGACAGACAAATGGCACTGAAGGGAGTTTTGGAGACTGCGGGGAGGGTCTGTATTGACCAGGGGCACTGTTCCTGCCAGGTATCAGAGGGCTGCTGCATTGTGTTCCATCCAAAATGTTAAGCAACTTTTTCATAAAATTCGTATGAGCAAATATAAATCATCTTCTCTGGAGGACTACAGTTATGTTTCATGAAAAAAATGTGCTTAATCTACAGATGTTTTTCTTTAGAATTGCTGTCATTCATAAATAAATTTTTCATTCCAATACTATGCCTTTCCAAAGCTATCCACTAAGCAGTTCCTCAAAGAAATATGAATCAAAATGAATGATTCCTGTTACTCATCCAGCTCATGTGGCAGCCTTTTAAAAGTTTATATATTAATTGTTATATACGACTCCATGGTTTAAGCCATGATTAAAGCAAGTCCATTTTAACCTCTGTGCTTTGTCTGTGAGTGTCACATCTATTTAAATGTGGTGTGATTTCTTGAGTTGAATCTATACCTGTAGACAAGACAACAAAATGTTAATGAGACGACACGGACCACTGTGTGTAGGGTAGGCAGTAAGGGTGTGCCACGAAAAGAAAAAAATGCATTACAGGGATAATGCAGTTTTATACTTGTTTCTGCCGTTGTGCAACTCAGTCCTTGAAGATCAAAAGAGAGTTACCTGCTAAACTGGGATCTCGTTATTATGGTATATTATGGTCGCCAAATCCGTATCTATGACTTTGCTTAGGCTGCAGTGCTCAGTAGCCGTAAAAAACCACCATGTGCTGGCAGTAATATACAAAACTAATTTAATGCATTTGATTAAATAAGTTACATAACAGATGGTAGCTCAAGTTGCTAGTAGCCAGACTGATTACAGAAGATTTGGCTCAGGAAGCAGTTTTCTATTTGGTGCCTTTGAAATTTGAGCATAAGGGTTCTGGGGTTCTGAAATGTGAAGTACGGTCAGAAATTATAACAGGGGCAACTAAGACAGACTTCTACAGAGGCACCTAAGAGAAAGCTATAGAGGAACCTAAGACAGACCCATAGAGAGGCAGCTCTTCCATCAGTCTCCTGCCCTGGGTGGTTCCCCACACTTACTTGAACCTTCCTCAGTCACCATTCCCAGACCTTCTGCTTTGTTCTGCCTTTCAAATGCATTCAAATCCAGGACACTGAAGATTAAATAAAATACATAAAAAGATTATATAGAATCAGTCTGAAGAAAGCAAACTACAGTTTGCTCCGTGTGGAAAAACCCTGCTCTTCTGATTGGTGAACAGGCCCACGGGACACTTGGTGGCTGGAACGGAGCCCATTTTAGCGGCACCCTCGGGATCTTCCAGGATGGCGAACCCAGCAAGTCACAAAACAAGTTAGGCACTCTAACGTAAACTAAACACGAGCCACAAGAGCGGGACTGCCACCCTAACCCCCTCCCCACTGACACACAATGAGCTGCTTTATATCTAGGAAAACTGGTCCATGGCACAGAGGACCCCCAACCTCACGCATCTCCTGAAACATCCACAGGCTCCCTGTTTCTGACACTCCTATACTGAGTGAAATCAAGAGCAAGGGTACACAGCACCTGCAAGACTGCATCAGTCCAGATAAACTCTTGAAGAATCCAGCATCTCTTTTCTCCTTTAGGTAATCCAGCATTTTCTGCAAAAGGATAGGTACAAATTTTTCTAAATACAATACGACACTAGAAAATATACAACCCACAAAGAGGACTAAGATTTAAAATGTAGGGTAAAGGGTGAAACGCCTTTCTGTAGTTAACATTATCACTGTCTGTGAGCATCTGTACCTGCTGGACGAGCACGTTTCCCCCATTGAGAATGGAGATGCCCAATTTCAGTGTGACTGTCACCATGGGACCCAGCCGGCCTGAGGAGGCAGGGGAGAACAGCCTTGTCAAGTTCACCCCACGTGGACTAATTGTGCACATGTGTCTCTTCCTGCCCGTACCTTTACTGGCACTGATCATTTGCAGGACCATCTCAGCCGCCCCTCTGTCATGCAGCCTGGCCTGCTGGTAGAGAGTCCTCTGCTTCTCCATCTCCTTCTCCTACGGCCCCCAGGCACATGACATGGTACCATTGGACTCATTTCGCAGACTGTGCTACAGCTGTTCTAACAAACCTGTTCTAACCACAGAGATATTTACCTCAAAGGTCTTCTCTTTCTCCTCATCCTCCTCTTCTTCTTCACTTTCGGCACAGCTCTAGGGAGGAAAAGCTTATGAAACTGCTGAGCATGGCCGACCCATTGAAGGCACTGCATTGTCTTTTCTTGTTACCTTTGCCATCATGTCAGCATATGCAATGTATAAAGGGTCCTCTTCCAAGTAACTGGAGGGAGGAGAAATACTTATACATGAGAAGAAAAAGGCGAGTTAACAACAGATCATATAGGACACAATCTCTGAGCTTGTGTGGGAATGAGCTGTGAGGCCTTATGCATCAGGTATCTGAGGGCACATGCAGCCTGTAACCTATGCCCTGGTTGTGTAGAGGTGTGTGAGCGAAAGTCTGTGTCTATCTATGCAGAATTTGGGAGAGTTTACATGCACCTCACCTGCGTTCTGTGAGTGCATTGTGACTGAAATGAAGGATAAGCTGATGGAGAGGGTCTGGCTGCACCTCTGTTTCCTCCTCCTCTTCCTCCTCCACCTTCATCTGGATCTTCTGCACACATATCCAGAGCCATCAGCATTTTTTAAATGGCCCTTCAGACAGAATTCTGTGAATCATGTTTTTTCACTTCTCTGCTGAATAGCATTCAGTGAAATTAAGTCTGATTAATGAAACCCTCTTCAGCCATTTTCTGGTTCATGGAATATCATTAATATCCATATTTCCAAGAAAGGTAATGTTGAAAAATACATCATAAATCTCAGGAAAGCTTCACTACAATCTCACAAACTGCACACACAGATGCGAAAGCAGAACAACTAGTAACTACACTTTAACTACTCATTTTGGTGCACCATGCACAGAGACCTGCATCATTACGTTTAAATAATTATACATTATATGACATGAATAACTTACCTTTGAAAAATGGATCTACCTTGTTTAGTTAAATATATGCTACTTTGTGAGGCTGATTCCAATCAAATGAGAGCTTTGATATGATATCAGGAGTTTCTGTAAAGAGGAGGACAGAACTGGATGCTCTTACATGCATGCACATACAGCATATTCACACACAGCCTCGATGAACATTCAGTGAGTTGACACTATAACACAAAAGGTCATGAGTTGTCAAGCATGAAATTATGACAGCTATAGATTCATTCCCCAGTTTAAGACATGACTCATAGATGAGAATGACAGAAGTTAGATGGGTTCGATGAGAGGCTACCTATGTCATGTGATTTCAAAGTCTTCACTGTTAATAAAATATATATATATATATATCTTCATTATAGTCTCTTTTGGCTGTGAGTGTTGTGGTGATATTTGCTTCGGTCACTATTCAAGCATAGCCACGGAATCAAGTATATCTGGTTCTGCTGATGACGTTCTCAACCTAGAAACACTTCATATTTTCTAGAACGAACTGCATAGGTAATTAAGATGATCTTAAAATGATGTGGCGGTGACAATAATGTAGACTGCAACAAATTTACGAAAGAGGCTTCCATAAATTTCCATGGTTATGTCAAAGCATTGGGGACCAATGCCCTGTGGTCGCCGTAGGCAGACGGGCCGTATTACTAGTGAGCTCACAGTCTGCGCTGACATTGAAGAGAATGTCATGCTGGCCGGAGCTGCGACACTGAGCCGGGGCCAGACACGAATGACAGAGACAGCAGGCACACGGGGGGGGGG
>JAODUD010000026.1:247909-279816 GCA_026784285.1 Stomatorhinus walkeri | reverse complement strand
CCCATGAGGAAGAGGTTAATAGAGCGATGCCTGGGAAGGGGGGGAGAGGAAGATTAGGGGGGGTTAAGGGCTTAAGGTAGGAAGGGAAGTCTGTTCGGACCAGGGTGAGCTGGACCTAGGTGGTTAATGGTTAGTGTGAAACAGTGGCTCATCTAACTGGTCACCAACACTGAAAAGTGGGGCATTTCAGACACTAGTCCAAAACCCCCATATTTCATATATACAGAGGCAACAAAATCTATATATAATATATGTAACGATACCCCCAGTTACATTTTTAAAATACATTGTTTAATTACACTCATGCTAAAAAGTAACTTGTGGTAAAATCTTGCTCTGGATTTGTACTCTCTTGACCCGTAATGTCGTCCACCTCTTGTGCTAAGTAATAATTAAAATTGGGCGGGGGGGCAGGGGCAAAAACCTGACGTCTCTAACACCCTGAATCAATGACTAGAATACACTGATGTACCCCCCTCAAATAGCAGCACCCTCCAGTTTGTAGGCTGACCAGTTAGAATCCCAGTGAAATCAGTATATGGAAGTTATAATACAAACCATGGCTGGAAGGGGAAGGGTGGGGGGGGGTGTACAGGTCGCAGTCGCCGGGTCTCCAAGTCATTACGTTACCGTTAGCATGGAGAGCAGACTGTCATAGTCTGTGTTCTCATGCATTTTTTCCAGCCAAAAGTGTCGATAGGAGTTCAGGAAGTAATTGTTATTTTTGTGCCTGAAGAAAAGGTATTGTCATAGAACAGAGAAGAGGGATGTGTCAAGAAAGGGGGGGAGACCATGGTGATTAATACCAAAAAATGGTTTTTCATACCAGAAAGACATTTAATATACAGTATAAAGCTCTTTAGTATTTGAGGTTGAAGGACATTAGCTATCAATAAGATAAAGGAATGAGGGTGATGAACAAGTATGTGTGGAAAAAAGAAAACCCTAAAATCTGGTGATTAAACATGAAAACCAAGTGCTAGCTGCAGATTACACTCTCACTCTGCTATACTTCACCTCATAATGAAAGGAGACAGTACTGATGTGCCCTCAACTACTCTTACTATGCAAACAGCACCTGGGCCAATATTCAGCAATGAAAACTGCTTCTACCCCCCACTGTTTTTGTTCAGCTCTAATTGGATTGCAATAATTTTTCATTCCAAGACCGTTAACCAATCATTACGATTAAGGTATGGAAATCATTAAAGTGTCCAGTTTTGCTGATGTTCCCAGAACATTATCTCACTACTACAACTACAAATAAGAATAAAAATGCACAAACAAATACAGGGCATGCTACAAGCAACAGGTAGCACTGTGGCTTTACACCCATAAGGTCATGGGTTCAAGGCTGGATGGCGTAATAGTTTTATTATAAAACAATACTTTTCAACATTATGTTAAAATGACGTTCAGGTAATAATGCTATCTTGCTATTATTGACAGAACCTTTCTTCAGATGTATAAAGTGGAAATAACATTCCATGAACATTACAGTAAGAACATTCTCTGCCAATTTTGAGAAGACCTTTAAAT
Source organism: Stomatorhinus walkeri (assembly GCA_026784285.1). NCBI lineage: Eukaryota > Metazoa > Chordata > Actinopteri > Osteoglossiformes > Mormyridae > Stomatorhinus > Stomatorhinus walkeri. The sequence continues at coordinate 278,277 of JAODUD010000026.1, read as the reverse complement.
AGGGATGCACAATACAAAACGTTACCGGCATTGGGTATCGGGCCAATACTACGCTCATATGCTCATACTTGTACTCATAAAAAATTGTCCAATACCAAGAATCGATACCACTTAGTTGAAACATATTTTAGGATGTGGCATGATGACAGAAGTACAGCAGGACCGTAAGCTCTGTTCTGCTAACGTGTCAAGAGGAGGAAGGGACAGCATGTCATTTAACAGAAATGATCTGATCAACCACCTAGAAACACTATAGTGCAGCTGCACACGGAGTTTGCAAATATTCTCAGAGAATCAGGAGAAAATAAAACTGAAGCGTTATATGTACCTAACATTAAATAACTAAATAAGTTAAATAACTAATGCTTCAGGTTCAGTTACCAATATGAGTACACCTGGGTGTATGCTTTCTTCGCTCCTATAAAAAAAAAAAGAATGTAACCAAGCGGACCCATCACAGTTGTTGTGGTCTGAATTGCATTGCTGCGATGTGTAATTTCTGTGGAGGTGCACGGTAAGCTATGGTATAGGGTCAATGGCAACCTCGTACTTACAGCGTCTAAAGAAGTATAAATGATTGAACTGACAACTGAGATGGCAAGTAAAGTAAATTAATTCATATATATATATATAAATATAAAATGCTTTGAATAGTCATTACATATTATACATGTATTATAAACGCTGGTATTGGATCGGTACTTGGTATCGGCTGAAACACAAACCCCAGGCATTGGTACTGGGACAGAAAAAGTGGCATCTGCGCATCACATTTAAATAATCTTAGCAAAAGTTCTGGGAACATCCCCTGTTATCTGGGACACTGGAATCAAGAGCTTGTGAATCCTGTTAGATGAAATGATTAGAAGGGAGGCATTCTGCTGATATGTAAGGTAGTACTGTCCAGAGTTCCACTTGAACGAAACATCAAAACGCTTTCTGTAGCCGTCATCAACCTGGGTTTACTGGAACTGTCACACATGCAAAAATCAAACAATAAAAAGTATACTGAGATAAAGGCTCGCGGAAAACGTCACGATAAACCTTCTGGTACGAATGGTGACTCGTACCTGGGCAGGTTGTAGAGAGGGGCCATGCGAAAGCAGGCCACCACCGCACGCTTACGCTGTTTGGAAAGCAGCTTCTGCCACACACACTTTTTGGACCTCAGCGGCTGCTCCACCTGGTGCAGACCAATAGCCGGGAGATAGATACAGACACTGGCCTGAGCAATCTGGGCTGCTCTTGATAGGAGAACATATTGACACCTTGAACTGGTAAGAGGAGATTGTCGGCATGAGCTCATGGGAATAGGCAACGGCTCACCTGCTCCAAGTGAAAGACGGCAGCGGAGATCCTCTGCACGCGGTCCACGACGCGATCGGGGTCGGCTGGCTCCTCGTTCTTCACCACCACGTCTTTGTAAAGGTTCAGCTGCCACCTTACTGCTGGGTCCTCAGACTGAAGGCATGTCAGCAGCTATTTAATTACTATCAATCATTTATGAGGCCACGATGCCGTCACCATCACCGTAGACCTTCTTTAAAAACACGCAACGTTATTTTGTCTTATGCTCCTTGCATATCATACATATCACTCGTTAATGGGTGAAAACATACATTCTTTTTATTGCTGTTGGTTTTAAACCTTGATGCCAGATGTGGAACATAATCAATATGTGTCATCACAATTTACAGCCACTACTTAACAGGTCTGATAGTTCATTAGGACTTGATATTGAAATGACAATGTTCTTTGCGTGGCGGTTGATGACTCCCACATCTCACCTTCTCCTGCAGGTGCAGATTCTGCCGCACGTGCTCTTTGACCTCCTCATCCGTGTCTTTCTGTTGAAACGGTTGGATTGGGCAACAAAGTCATAGAATAACTGTATCAAGGCAATTGGACAGCATCTATGGAGCCGCCCTCTGCCGACTCCCAGCGACGGCACAGCACTTCCTCACCAGAGTGTAACGGCTCTTGGCCAGGGAGATGAGCTCCTGGTCTCCCGGGGTGCACATGTTGAGGCCGATGGGCAGCATCTTCTTCAGAGCTGCCACGATGAGGGAGGTCTGGATGGAGTAGAACTCGCCACGTCGTTTTTTGTGCCTCCTCTCCTGGTCCTGTCCTCCTGACTGGCAAGGAATACATGTGCATGTACTTCTGCATTTTTATGGTTCACCGTAACACTGATGCAGAAAGATAACAGGATCTTTTGATGTCGATTCTATAAAAATACTGGGCTATCAATGATGTGAATCTTTTTTAAGACATAGGGCTCATATATCCCCTACAAAGAATCTGTAAATTGAAGTTAATTTAAAAATAACAGTAATCATTTCCCAGACTAAGATTTTAATCTGCAACTTCATACAGTGCAACTTTATTTTTTTGCGACACAAAAAAATCATATCGAAAAGGTATTTAAATGATATACTGCACTCTCAGTTTAGCAAGCTGTCGTATTTATTCAATCTAAGCAGGAAATCCCGTGTATTTTGTTGCCCCAAAGCAAAGAATAAAACTGGTGCCAATTAAGCGTTTCCTTGTGAGCTGCAGCCCAGGAAGCTGCACTATCCTGGCGTTTGCCTCAGTCAGCACATAACACTTATAAAGGGCCGGTTTGTGCTGGGGGGGGGGGGGGAGGCAAAAGGGACTAGCTGGCAGAGCAGCGACACAGACGCCTGACAGATAAACCGACAGTGTATCACACCAACGTGGGAACACAAGCAACAATGGGCAGTGGAAGCAGAACGACACTTATAAATACAGGACTTGGCATGTAATAAACAGCTGCTGGTGACTCGTCACCTGATGACGTCACAGATGGTTACCATGGAATTTGTCTGAAGACGTTGGAGGGATGTCTGTCAACATAGGTGTGGAAGGTTGTACTTGTTATTACGTCGACGGCGACCAATGAGGTCATTAGCGACTGACTCGTGAAATGTGTTTATCACACGCCACACACTGCCCTTCCCTGAGAACAGACCGCAGCGCGAGGCAAGCGCGAGGCAGGTGCTAAGATGTTTGTCTGAAAGACACAGCTCATGCACTCTGACTGTACCTTTCCCAGATAAGACTGTGTGAGGGGAAAAAGCACAGGTTAAACGCACTTAGACTTCTTTGTAAGTTGCACGATTCAATTTATATATATAAAAAAGCATTTTTAATTCACATATAATGTCACTTAAAATCTCAGTCTTGAAAATCAGCAGAGTTCTGGCACTCCGCTTTATAAGGTTCATAATAAAGGTCTCAAAAATAAAAATAAATGGTATTAGCATAACTTATAACAATTGTTAAAGGTTTCCATTAGTCTTCATAGTTCTTTAAACCACCTGAAAATGTAATGCCCCCACTATATGAGAATATTGTTCTGGATCTGCAGCATAAGCCAATAATATATTACCTGCAAAAGTGCTGACAGTAAGCACAGAGTAGAACTAACCAGGAAAATACTGCAGGAAAGTTACAGAGCAGATTCAAACTACTCCCCGGTGCAATTAAGATGTTCCTGGCTCTGAGGTACAAACACAGGTCATTTCCGTGGCCTGCCTGTTGCTGTGATAAATGGGCTAATTCATAAACTGTTAAAGAAAATATTCCAAACTGCTTTACCTTGGACATCTTGGTCTTGCTGTCTCCAGTCAGGAAGGAGAGGTTGTTGATTTCATTCTGAACCACAAAGTTCTGCTCTTCACGTTTGAAGTTCTTCAGGGAAAAGAGAGAAAGAGTGAGGTCATCATTGGCTCATGCATCTCAGTTCTTAGGACAGAACTCAAGGCAAAAACTCACATGTGATTTACACCAGAGGATGAAGATCTCAGCCACCATTCTGAAGAGCTCATTGGAATCAGCATCTGGCTCCTTCAGCCATCTTGATCTAAAGGATAGATAACATTAAATCATGTCAGAAGAGTGGAAGCAAACCAGGTATCATAACAGTTTTGACTCTGAAGCCTCTGATTTTCACCCCACTCATAAATGAATGGACAGACATTCCCTATATTCTGTAGAATAATTGCTGGATTACCTGTTGTTGTCTACGTAGCGAATCAACATGGGGTAGAAAGCATACAGGTCACGGCACAACACGGCAAACTCATCCAAGATCAAAAGCTCTGCTTCTTGGGTATCAGCCTTGCTGTCTGCTTTGAGAAGCTCCTCCTCTGCCACCACCTTCACGGTCTTCTTCTTCAACTTCTCCAGTGTGGGCAGGAAGTGGGTCTTCAGCAGATCAGCCCGTGCCTTGCTGATGATGGGTTGGGCGTATACTGACAGAGCAGAAGATATGATAAAGACCACATACGACAAGATACTTCCTATAACGTTCATGGGTTACAGAATCACTGTACACTGCTAAGAGTAATAGTGGCAGAAGTGCTCATCATTCTTCATTTACTCTCTTAGTAAATCATTTCCCATTATTTGCTATTTTAATACATGACAAAGATGTGCTAAAACACCATGGTAAGATCTCTAGTGATGGGAGCTTTGGACCGCCCTGGTCTATGGCCAAATATGGTCGTTTAACACCATAATTAAATAAGCAGAAGCCCAAGAACAGTCTTGACTCTTCCCACCCACCAGCAATCCTCTTCATCCAGGAGGCCTCGTCGATGCCCAGGTTGCTGTTGAGAATCTTGAGGATGTTGCCCAAGATGATGCTAAGATGCTCGGACGTTACAGTGGTGCAGCAGGCGACAGAGCTGCCCTCAGGGGTATTTTCTGGCCCCTTCTCCCACCAGTAGGAAAGGTAACTGCAGATCATGGGCAGCACCACCTCTATGACGTGAGGCATCTCTGTGTAACGTGCACCAGACTCTGACATATCATTGATGTCAGACATTAAGCCATCAAGTCGAGGTATCTCCGGACACATCTCTTCCACTGTATCTGGCATGGCTAGAACTGGACACAGAGAGACAGTGGCTTTACCCAAAAACGAAAGGGGACAGAATGAATTTGCACTCAAGCACAAAGGGATACTCACTTGCACGCTCGCGGGGAGACTTTGTGCTAAAAACTGAGCAGGGATTGTGCATGTTTAGCTGGGGCTCCAGAAAGGCTACAGGCATGGCTCCTGCTAGAGTAGCCAGACACTCCCCCAGGGCAGGAAGCTGCCTAGGGAATGAGACACAGCTGCTTTACACAACTACACTTTGTTACAGTTGCATGCTTTCAGAAATGCAGTATTTGTAATCTCTTTATATCCATCTAATCATCTGAAAGGTTGATTTACCTTGTAGCTATTAATAAATCAGTACACTAAACTATGATATATTACAACACAGTAGCTGTACAACCAGTCTGCTTTTCCTACAAAAGGTTTGCTGTAAGTTCGGTTCACCTCTCTACATAGATGTTCTTTCCGGTTCCCAGCGAGTACAGGCTAGTCAGGATACGGTAGCAGGACACCTGGACATCATCCACTAAAACACAATGATGCACATCTTTGAAAACAATCTCTGCTTTAATGGAATATAACACCGTGGCAATGCTTGAAGTTCAGGTACTTCTTCTATCTACAAAACTTGGTATTTATGGTCAGACCTACGAAAATCCTGAAAGTCGATGCATCAATTACTGAATAAAGTGATGGGACTGCAAAAAAACCAAACGGTCGACGTACATAGCAGGTCCACACCAAACTGGTGTTGGGTGATGTGCTGGAAAAGAGCCGTGAGGATTGGCAGAAGGGCCACTGTGGTGTAGTTGATATTCTGGGAGACACCCTTCATCTGGCTACGAGAATGTGTGAACTTCCCCAGCTTCAGGTTTTCCAGCGTCTTCTCCAGGTCCTCTGCGGCGTTCTCAAAGAAGGTCCGCAGCCCCGCCTTCACTAGGTCTGAGCCGGACTTCATCACCGTCCTGAGGGAGTGAAGAGCGCAGACACCCACAAAAAATTACACAAGTCACGCTGCACAATATTGTGGTTTAACACAGGGCTCATGCATTTATGCTGTTATATAACTCTTAATTATGGAAGAGAGCTTAGCTTTAGTCACTATGCATAACTGTCAGTATACAGAAAAGGAGAAACAGAGCCTAGATCCATAACAAATGCAGAGGGAAATCTATATCAAGCACACGCGGTTCTATATGCTTCTTCAGACATACTTGGTATTTCTGAGACTTTCGACATAAGAGAGGACCAGGTGTACTACTCTAAATCATGGATTCGGTTCACAACACAGAAGCATACCTGGTATCAAGAGTGTGCGCCAGGATGTGGAGACAGCTTACCATGGTGGCTGAATCGCTTCCTTAGGGAAAACAAACCCAAGAGGGGAGTCATGTCAGTTCTCTAAAGCGGACAATGATGAAAACTGTGCGTGTAAAAGAGGCCGAGGCATCCATCAATTCCCTTACCAAACAGAGAAATCCTGTGTCTGACAAGAGCTGCCAGTTTACAGAAAAGGCTAAAAAACAGTGGAGACCAAGAAGAGAGCTGTGAGCAGATACACAGATATACAGGGACTGAGATTTGTTCAGGTCACAGTGACAAAGAGTGACCGTTTGATGGGTCACAGAGCACTCTCACATATGAACACACACACACACACACACTCAGTCATTTGGAGTTGCCAATTTAGAAGACCCAGCAGAATTTATTTGGACTGTGAAGAGAGCAAAAGAAAAATAAAGGGACACATGCATAGTGCTAAGGCCAGAGTGAAAGTTCAATGTTGAAAATGTGTATCCTCAAGCTATAGCACCACTAGTCCACAGCTTTGCAGCAATACCTAGTTATTGTATTATATACAGTATGGCGAGCCTGTGGGATTATAAACACATTGTATCAGTCACTGGTGCAGTGTCTGAGATGTTACCTGGTGACCATCTCCTTCTCTTTGTTGGAAGCATAGCCACTGCTACTCAGGTTCTTGCTAGGAGATGAAAGAAAATAGAGACTGTGGTTCTTGAAGTACTGGTCTATTAGCGGGAGCAAGACCTGTCATCCAAGAATGGGCAGACAAAGAGGAGACAAAACACATGAATGGTAAAGTATGACGGTAACCCTGAACACTGCAGAGAAACAGGGAGCTGAGAGCACAACATTCTAGCAAATAACTCCGAACACTAATTTAAATTTAAATAATGAGTATGTGATAATTGTTTTTGAATTAGCAGAACTAGTGGGCCTTTCTTACTTTTGCAAAGAATTTGATTTCCTGCTCATGTGGAGACTTATCAGTCTTGCCGCTGGAGGCCATGGCCTCTGAAACAAGAGGATAAAAAGTCAATAATCACATGCAGTGAGGCAGTGAGAATCCCACAAGGTAACAGGCACCATCTTGGTAAGCGACCAGACTGTATAGAGGTAATAACACCCTCTATACAATGGGGGGGGGGGCTCCTCTAGGACCAGAGCTTTCCATCTACACATGTGAGAAAATTCCAAAGGGTTCACAAGCGTTATCTGCAGATCTGAATGAAAGCCTCTTAAAAATCTGATCCAGGTTGTCAGCAGTGTTGGGGAGTAACTAGTTACATGTAACGGCGTAATGTAATAAAAGTATAAAATAAATGTAATTGTAATTCATTACATTTACTGAGAAAAATTATGCAATTAAATTACAGTTACCAATCAAAATACTGGTAATTACAAATGGGTTACATCTTAATATTTTCTTTTTGGTAAAAAACGTATGTATTATATACCTTATTTTGGGATATTTACAAACAATGCAGGTCAGCAAAGCTGTTAGGATATTTCAGCTTTACTGCCCAGTTTAAAATATCTGTTACGCATTTGTTAGAAATCTAATCAAAAAGTAATCAAATGTAATAAGTTTCATTACTTTGATGAAGTCATCAAAATAGTTACATTACTCATTACATTTTTAATAGCATAAGCAGTGCCTGTATCTGTAACCTGAAACATTTCCAAAGTATCCTTCCCAACACTGGCTGTAATAATAAGTCCTAATGTGCTCTAAATCATAATAATAAGATCTTTGTCTTGTAAACGGCCACTGTAGCTGCACTCAGTCACACACCTAAGTGAGCGATGAACTCCTGTGCAGAGTCCACATATTTCAGCAGCTTTTTCAGAAATTTGTAGGCGAAGCGCCTTTCCATGGAAGAAGAGTCCTGCTCCATGTGCTTCAGGCCTCTTTGGAACAGAGGGAAACGAGATGATTAAAGACGTGTTGAAATAATCATTAGGCCACTGAGATGCGTTTCAGCTTTACACGCTCGTCGGCTGTTCGCTGGGCATTCACCCATTTACCAAGCAGACAGTTATTCAAACGGCTGAAGACTAAAGTCATTGAAAAGCTCTAATTGTACATCTGATAAGACGGTGAAAGTTGCGGACTGTTCAAGGTGGTGCTACAGGAGTCACCTGACCTTGTGATGGCGTATCCATTAATTTGCAGGAAGCGGAACAGCTCCTGGGACTTCTCCCGGTCCCGGGCCTTCTCTTTGGCCGTCAGGGTGTCATAGGGCACCAACAAGGGGTGTGTCCCACCTCCTGGGCAAAACAGATACAGTCAATCCCAGTCAAAGTGACAAAAGGACAAAGGAACAAAAGGAGATTGTGACAGGAAAGCAAATGTCCCATTGTGTTTGTCACAATGAAATGTCACAAAATACCATACGATCATTTCCGTTTTGGAACTGTCACTTTCATATATAGGCATTTTCAGTAAATGACATTTTTATCCTGGTGCTGATAATAAACTGTGTGAGGAGCCACTGTTTCCCAGGGGTCTGCGATTTGTGTCAAAAGGCTTTGGACTAAGCCTTGTCAGCCGCATCAGAGCAGATGGTGTGCTGGAACAGATCCATGGCTCACAGACTAGAGGAGACTCAGATCGGAAACACTCTCTCTGTCGCTTTTGCTCCATTTTAGACCTTCACAGAACTGCAGGCACTGGACCAGACAACAGCACAACACTAAAGTTCCAGCAGTTAGTTGTATATGCAAAGGAATAAGGTACCTCTGCTTCCAAGTTCAGTTTTCTTTTTCTTTGCCCAAATATTGTGGTAGTTTTCTGCTACCACCTCAACCATACCCTGCAATGAAAACACCATGTATTTTAGATGTAAGTGCACAGACCTGTACAATGTTGATTTTGCTATATAAAAAATAAACATTTGTAAAACAATGTACTATGAAAGGCACAAAATCATCTGCATTTAAAATTCCATTAATCATTACGGGAACACCCAGCCACCCCCCCACCCCCCGATCAGTATAAGTGGTTAGAAGATGAATGGATGGATTATGGTGATATTAATGTTAAAAGCATCACCTACTTCAGAAGCACAAGAACAGAGATAATACCACAAAGGAAAGGCAAGTCTATCTTTACTTTTGACAAATTCTGGTCTCATAGTTTCTTCTATACCAAGATCAAATCATCAAATCATGTAAGAGGTGGCATATAGATGCGAGTCACACAAAAAGGAAAAATGTAGATTGTAATTAGTTACGTCATGCAGACCTAAACTAGATTTCTTAAGTAGGGGTTTGATTACAGCAGTTTTAAGTGACTTGGGAACATATCCAGAATGACTATCTCTTTATATTATACAACATAGGTTTTCAAAATACAGCAAGGAGTTCTTTCATTGACTTAGCAAATATGTGATCCAGCAACTGCCTTATTCCCTGTGGTGCCTGGGATATGCTCCAGGTCTCCCATAGCCCTGTCCAGCATAAGCGTTTGGAAGATGGTTAGATGGGTGGATTGATCAATCATTATGCTTTTACCATTATTAAAATTTGGCAACGTGATTTGTCACAGAGTAATACATTTGAGTGCTAAGAAATAAAGACAAACTTTCATGCTAACCTGTAACTCTCTTGACAGAAGTACATTACTCATATCCACTGGACACGGGCTGTAGCCATTTCCCTGCTAAAATTCAGACACTGGTTACTAGTGATGCACCATCAACAGACACTATAAACCAAGAACACATTTTATAGGTAAAAGAAAGCAGACTGTTAGAGCTCAACAGCATTATCGCGATAAATGGCAGGAGTGATGAAAGAGAGATAATGAATCCAAAGACAGCGCCTCAAAGGCCGGAAGTACGCAGGCATGGGTGAGCATGCACGCACAGACGCAGTCCTCTCAAGCTTTTAGAGATGCCCTATTTCAGTGTTGTCTATGTAATTAATTGAGATGGTCATGCAGCCTGATGGATAAACGCAGAAGAGATATTCGGCAAAGAGAAACACATGTATAGCATACAATGTAAAACAGAAAACAGCGTTTACCTGAGAGGACTGGGAAATCCTACGAAGCTTCTCACTCTCCCGCTGCTGGACCATGGCTTCACCCTCCTTGGTCCTCTCCATGTTCCAGCCCATAGCTAGCATGCTCTTCAGAGACTCCTTCACAGGCCAGCGATAAACCTCCCTCTCCTGGTATAGAGATGCACACACTCAGATTCTTTCCCTTGACACACCTGCTCTGGCTGAACACAGCTGGCGTGTTAAGTAGCAGATCTCCACAATCACTGAAACTCTGCTTGGCCATACCTTCTCTGCCAGGGACTTGTAAGTCTTCAGCAGAGGGTGGGTCTTGGCCTTCTCATCTACCGTCTCCCCAAACTTCCAACCCAAGGTCAACTGAATATTTACAGATAACAAATTAAAGCTACCCACAACTCTTAATGGAAACCATTTATTTTTTTAGCCTTGCTCTCAATTCTGTTTTCATTCAAAGGTGTAGCACAAGCTTCCAAGTGCCAACAGTTTCTGCTTAGTCCATCGAACAACGTTTTCCTTCAAATACCAAATGGAAAGGTGTTATATATTTAATATAAAGTCAGATTATATATGATCAAAGTGATGCCGGCACATCTGAAGTGGGACTGACCTCCACGGCCCACCTACCTTCTCTGCAGCCCATTTGTCATGACAATGCTCCGCAAATTTGTTGGCAACATATTCCAGCTTCTCTGGAAGCGAAATGCTGAAAATACATTTAAAAAATAAATACCCTTCTTTTTCCAGCCAAATACTAATTTGTAATATAGACATACAAACTTTTACAAACTGATACTGTTAACTCTAATGAGCTACTGGCAAAGACTTGGCGGTTTAATGTTGGTATCAGTTACTGTGTTTAATTTATTATTAAAAAGTCTCAGGCAGTCAAAGAAAGTGATGTTCCTGTGGGGAGGTTTGAGGACTGAAGTATTCTAATAGCCATCCTTAGATATCAGTAACTTAAAGATCTTATTACTTTTTATTGCATTATGTCAATTGTATGTTCTAATGTTAAACTGTGTTTTTTTTGAGTAAATATACACTTACTACCCAGATAAATAGCGTGAAACATCTCGACTGCTTCGTAGTACTGAATATGACAGATGGGAGGGCACAATGGTGGCTGAGATGACCGGGAGCTCTGTGCTTTCAGGGTGCTGTCAAAGGCGTAGACTTGGGTACGGATGGGAGAGACGGTATTGTGGGAGTGCTGTGTGTGTTTAGGCCGACTTGGTCCATACCAATGCTGAGACCAAACCTACCCACCGCAGTCCCACAGGACTCACTTGGCAGTGTTGATAGGTTTGGGGTCGAAGTTGCCCTGGGCATCCACTGAAGCCTGCTTCTCCAGGGTGGTGCTCATAGATGAGTCCACATAGTCCGGCGGCAGTGCTCCGGAGATGGCGCTCAGGCAGGGCATGGCCATTTTGAAGAGCTCCGGGTCGTATTTCTATCACGGCAGTTTATGGGAGAGTTAAATTAGCAGGAAAGACCAATCAGCTGAGTGAAGGAGAATTGCTTGATCCATGCAGCCTGCTGTGAAACGGATTGAGTTGAGGCCAGCTGCTTAATGGACTGTCGTTTTGAAAAGCAAAAAGCAACGAGGGAAAAAGGCTGAAATCCCATATGCCAGCTGAAATATTTACGTTTTCACCCTAGATTTTCAGCAGCTTTACTTTTATGTGTGCTTGTAATGTCCTTAAAAAGATTCAGCGTACCATAGCAAGTGTTAAGCTGGAACCATGATATTTAAACTGGAAGTTTTTTGGTATTAGACGTTGTGAATTACAAATACGTATATCTGACCACTGCATTGTTTGTACAATGCCTGTATTCTTAATACGTATTAAAGGAGAAAGGGAAGAGTGAAGAAAACAAGCTTTGAAAATCTATTTTCTATCCTATTGAAGGAAATTTGTACCATGGTTAATAGCATTCATGGGAATAAGTAACCAGTACTTGTTGATTATATTTAAAAAATCAAGAACTGGCCATAACACACTGCCACACTCTGACTGCACACACGTCCCGATGGTAAAGCAACACCATACCTTCTGTGAGAGTGAGTCGAAGATTCCCCAGAACAGCTTCTTGGTAAGAAGAAGCTCCTCCTCAGATGCCATACCATACCCACCGCCTCCTGCAGGCAAGCAGTAGTACTTCCAGCTCTGCTCGTAGTGATTGGTCAGGAGCTAAAGGACACAAGACAGGATTGGACAGTCAGTTGCCCCGTCACAGGAGTCAACACAGTGAGACTGGATCAGAGCCCAATACCTATCATTTTTAATGAATGCAGATAACCCAGAACCAGGCCTGACAGCTGTCATACAGCCAGCGGAGTGCATGCTGTGTGCCTTAAGTGAGACGCACTCTGTTTTCGTCATCAGATGGTGACAGGGTTCTGGATGCGTGTGTTTGTGTATTTCATGCCGGGCCAGCGCAGAGACACCCATACACCAGTTCTACTGACAATGACACTTGGCGGTACTTAGGGGGGTAAAGAGCACCTGGGGTGGCCTGTTATAGCCACCTTGGTTGAGACGATTGGGAAAGGGGAGCCGTCAGAGACACTGCAGGTCCGGGCACTTCATCTACCACTAAGTCACCAAGCAGCCACGAACACTAAACAACTAGCGTCAGGAACAAGAGCCAAAAGCAGAACCTCACAGCAAGTAGGTCATCTATCAAATACCGATTCCCAGTTCAGTTCCCAGGCAGAAGGTGATCTGGCTGTTAAAGAAGCAGTTCTTGAGTACAGTACTCAACTCAAGGTGTTCAGTACTGTATTGCATATGCAAATAAATCTAACTCACCAGCAAAATACTGGCAATACCATTATTAAAATTAAATACTACAAAATTACACCCATTGGGGTGACAGTATGACCCCACAATCTGAGCTTGCATTCTGGCGGCAGGAATAATACATTGACACGTTTCCCCTCACAAAAATACTAAGCACAGCATTATGTTCCACATTCAGCATTAATGATTTCATTCTTGCCCGCAGCTCCCTGGGGCTGCCTGTTTTAAAGCCAGGGATGCTGACATCTATTTAACTTGGCATCACCATCTCTGATACTCCTACCGTTAACAGGGAGTCTTCATAGGAAACAAACTGGTCCGGCACGACAAACAGTAACTGTGTGTACTGTCAAGGTTAGGCAACTAAAACAAGAGACGCTGGAGGCGGCAAAGATGGGGGACGCTCACTTTTAGGGGCATTTTGCAGTACTCCGACAGCAAGGGCACGTCAAAGACGAGGCGACGCAGAAGCTGTTGTAGCATCGAGGGCCGGAGATGTCTATGGAAGGTCACAATCATGTGACCATCAGGGGGCGAAACACCATGCAAGCAAAAGATCTTCGTGATTTTGAAACGTCAAGTGGTCATACTTGCAGATGGCGAGCAGGCACTCCTCAATTGCGTCGCGCTGGGCCTTGGTGAGAGAGCGGCCCTTGGAGAGCCGGTAGATGGTGTGCAGGGTAGAGTCGATGAGCATCGCGTAGTGCTCTGTGCCCGCAAAGTGCGAGGCGTAGCGGGTCAGCAGAGGCAGCATCGCAGAGCATATGTACCTGTTCATGGCCAGCGCTGTCTCTGTGGTGCTCAGTGTCTCCTGCAGGTAGAAGCCCAGAACAAAATAATGGAGTCAGGCCAGGCCACATGCCTGTAAATCTCTGCACCAGTTGTTGGGGCTTTTGTTGACATTTCATTCATGACACCAATCTATCAGCATCCAACTTTGTGGAAAACAAACTACTGATGTCCATGACATCATGAGAAATAATAGAGTATTATAAGGAGTATAGTATACTATATACTACATACTATATACTATTACATCCCATGTAAGATTTAAAATATTATTTAAAAGCAGGGAATACTAATCTAATAAGCAGATTTGTTAAATCTTATAATCAAACTTTTTGTGAACTTTATTGTAAGTCTTCAGCTTAGCAGTTATGATTTTATTTAATTTCTGCATGAAATCTAAAGCAAGCTTTCCCTGGTGCACTGAGAACAAGACTGCAAGCACCTCAAAACGTGTCAGACTTGCAAGCTTGTTGTTCATGCTCCTCGCTTACCGTGTCCAAGGACGCAGAGGCACGCAGGTCAGGCAGGAAGCCCACCTCCAGCAGCTGTAGCAGGAAGCTTTGGTCCTCTATACCATATACACGGTCCAAAAACAGCACCATGGGTGCCTTGTGGTCCGGACAAAAGCTGGCTGACATGTCGGGCTCCGTTACAGTTCCATCTGAAAGATGATGTAAGACAACGCATGGAGCTCCTGTCTCACACTTTGGCATCTGGACAGTTACTGAAGCAATGTAGGTGAAGTACCTCAGAAGAACCGGAACAAACAATATTTATTATCTATGACAACAAACATAAACTCTGAGCCTGATCCTAGTACAGGGGTGGCGAACCTGATCCATGGAGAGCCGCTGTAGGTGCAGGTCTTTGGGATGGCCTCTCAGGCAGTGATTCTCAACTCCAGTCCTGGAGACCCACTCTTATTGGCTGATTGAGAGGCCATCCCAAAGACCCGTACCCACAGTGGCTCTCCATGGATCAGGTTCTCCACCCCTGTCCTAATGCAACAAACTTCCCTCACACAACAATTATCATTAAGCGAAATTTATTTGCCCTACTTGAAACCATAGAATGAACAAGTATCAACGAGTAGATAAAGTAAAGCAGAGGTGGCGGGGTTCCACTAGTCTAGAACATTATGATATTGGATGTTAATTCCAGGCAATGATTCATGGAAAATAATATTAAGGCTGCAGCATGATAAAGGAAGGGAAATTTCATTGTGATTATTTTCTCTGGCTTTGTCAGAGGGCTTTTAGTGACAGTGCTGAGGCCTGGAGCACTGAGGATGGCTGCAGCTGCATTGAAAAAACAGAACAGGAACACCTTCAATGGGATTAGGGTGATGGAGACGTGGATCCCATTTAGTCATAACAGCGGGTGACATCTGCACTGATTTTTTTTTTGCCAACTTTCTTTAAAGCTTTAAATCAGATGAATACCAAAGACTTGGTATTAACAGCACTATGACACAATGACTACGGTTACAGAGAGGAATTCGAGTGTACCACTTGGTATCGCGGGTAGCCTGCTGTGACTGAAGCAGCCTGGGTGATTGGGAAGAGTGGCTGAAGAAGATTAGCCGTGTACCTTTGTTCACTACAGGCATTTTAAGGGGTATACTGATGATCCCCACCAAGTCCTCTGTGGGAACCAGAGATCGCAGGATGGCACGGATCCGCAGGGCCTCCCCTTTACCCTTGTTGATCAGCTGCTCGGAAAGAGAGCAGAGTCAGGGGCGACGAGTCATGGTTCCCTCTGAGGCATCATTAACTGAGAAGAATCGCTCCCCGACCCCGAATACAGGACTAACAGCAACGCTGGAAATCAACTATAATCACATCCAAATAATACTTCGGCTTTGTCACTGTCACAGAAGCTAAAATCAGCCGTCAGTCCCCTGCTTCATCTCCAGATGTCCTCCATATGACTCACATGCATCTCCGGGGCGCAGCGCCCCAGCAGGTCAATAAGAGCAGAGTAGAAGGACATGATGGCGTTGCCCATGTGTACCACTTCTTCCTCTTCTTCATCTTCGGCAGAGCTGGATGGATCAGAAAAGGAATGGAGAATTTGTGTCGGGCTGTAATGCAGTGCGGTGGTCAGTGGGGTCACTGGGAATGGCTACTTACACGTCAGAGCTGACCCCCTGGGCAGCACTGGGCAGGTCCAGGGCCGGGGTCTCGGAGATCTTGATGGCTTCCTTCATGGCAGCCAGGAGGCCATTGCCCCCCTCACCCCGAAGGGCTGGACCAAAACATTCTGGCCGCCGGATCAGCAACTTCACCACAACAGTGGAGTTCTCCTCCACGCTTTCACCTGGGACAGTGCACACATATGCTTTTGTAAATATATATATATATATATATATATATATACACACAGGGTCCCATTATTTCAATTATGTGTGTCTATCTGGGCTTGATAGTCAGTGAGGTCATATGATCAGTGGGTATGACGTACCATTGACAAAAACAGCAAAACGAAGGAAAGACAAGTAGCGTTCGCCTTCGATAGGGTTCCAGCCAATGTCAGGATATCCTTTCACCAAGAGCATTGGGCAGCTCTGGAGCCCACAGCCAGCCAGGTATGTCACCACCTACGTCATATAACCAGACCTCAGCTAAGGATTGCCTCAGCCTCTTTTCCGAAGACATCCTCAGCCAACCGCTGCTCACTGTCTCTCTCTCGCATGCGCAGACAGCATACACACCTTGTCCAGGTCTGGCTCCTCTAGTGCCAACGCCAGACCATTGTTGTCCATCACTGATGAGGCGGCTACATCCAGAGGGGTTGAGCCCCGCATGGAAGGAGATGCTAAAGACAGACAAACATGAGAATTACAGGGGAAGTTACACAGTGAGTCTGACAGTTTCTAACAGTTCTGGGGCTTAATTATAGAAACTTCCTAACTTGCAGATTGTATCGTAACTGTTTGGTAATCATGGTAACTAGGGTTAATACCTCATTTAGGAAAAGTTAAACATTAAAGAAGAACAGTTCCTTAGTCATTATTACGAACATAAGAGAAAAGTGTATTACACAAGCTCTCTAACTTGCGAAAAAACTCCAAACATCAGGATGATTGTTAAGCTCGTTAAGTCCTAACTTTCACTGGCCACCACACTGTTAGCTATAGCTAAACTTATTTAATCCGTATTTCTGCTCTTTTATCATTTTTTGACAACCAAGAAAATGTCACCAGGCATAATTTCTTCACTGAGAAGCTTACAACAGATTCTAACGGTGTGTTATGGTTTGATGACCAAACGCTCATTAGTAGATTTAAGTTACCCCAAGCTATGATCCTGCAGATTGCCAAGCAACTATGACCAGCTTTGGAGAGGCTGACTAGGTGACATGGGGCTCTCCTAGTTGTGGTGCAACTGCGAAATGCTATTCTTTATTTCTTGTTTTTTTTTTTCTTGCTAAACAGGAGGGGAACGGTAAACTTGGCATGTGAAGTGAAGTGGCCAGCACAGCAAAAATCTCTCAGTCCGGTATGTCATGCAGTTGAACTGAGGTGGCAACAGCAATTTGTAATTTGGCTGTTCATTCCATGCAGTTTCCTGCAGACTCCTGTTCATGACATATTCATGAAAATTACATATATTGTGCCTCGTTCTACTAATTTGTTCCCTCACTTTATATACATCATGTTTTGCTCCGGGAATAAATTAAGAAAACGTGGCCAAAATTTAATTAAAATAAGGGAATGAATTCCAAAGTTCACAGTGGGGAGGGTGAGGCAACATATGTGCACTGCAAAGGATACTATGCCATGAACATCCAAGCCATAGGAGATCATAACATGATGATCAGGCATGTAATAGGAAAGTCGCCATGTTCAACTCATGGTGCTTTCTTCTTTATGACAAAGTGGTGCATTATTATTCTTATTATTCTTATTATTATTATTAGTTTTAAGTATTTGATGCTCTTTTTTGATGAAATATAATGCTAGTGGGTCAAAAAATAGCTCTGTGAGTTGTGTAAAGTAACATTGGTTACTTGGTAACAGACATAAAAATTTATAAACGTCAGAATATTTAGGATTTCCTAACCGTAGATAAGATAGGATTCCTAAAGCTTCTGTAATACCAAACTGGAGAAAATCCTGTCTTATGCTCTACCTATCTTACTTTAACAATTTGGCCCCTGGAACCTCTGACCTCGTGTTTCATTCAGTAATTTAGCAAATCTATATTGCCACACTACTACATTAAAAATAAAACTATATTATGCTCACCTTATTTAAATTATTTAATTCTCCCCACTACCCCAAAAACAACAACAGGGCTAAATAAAAGCATGTGCTGTCACAAAACAGCAGGTGGCAGCATTTTGACTCTCAGTATAGAATGCAATTCTATTCCTGTTACCAAACTGATAGTCCGTTAACAGCTTTAAGTTACACATTCAGATTTAAACTTTCAAGGAGGTCCTTACAGTGATTACCTAAAAATCCTTCCTGAACTGAATGCATGTGCAAGTCCCCCAGAATACTGCAGCAATACAACTACAGAGCTGCCATAAAGTTAAGGTTGATATTATTATAACTGCCAAAGGTGGATGGGATTTCATTTATTAACTAGAACAGACTGTTGCCAGGCACAGGTGTAGTTCTACACACCCAGTCCCACACTGCTGTTCTCCAGCAGGTAGCTCAGGTGGTCGAACATGGCCTTCTGGTTCTGACGGCTGATCCGACAGAAGTAGCACAGGAAGCGGCAGCAGCTGGCCACCATCTTCGGGAAGGCGATCTCCTGCAGAGTGGCATGAACTTCACATCAGCTCACATGATATGTTCACATCTCAAATATTATACACATGGCTGTAGACACTAAAAATGCTAATGCTAACTAATACTCCCACCGGGGTGCATTTTCAATATGCTACACCATCCTGACTGAAATAGTGTAGACGCATGACATTTACATTAACATATTTATGAGACTTGTACATCCACTAGTACTAAACCTTATTTACATGTATCTATTTTTAATGGCTGGTTTCTAAATAGGAGCACAGATCGCAGGCAAGACATTAACTAAACAAAAGGAAAGGAGGCCAGGCTGACAGCATGGCAGCTAAATCATCACTAAAATAATACTCACTTTACCCCCCCCCACCCCCAGTGCATGTCCCCCTCCGTACCTGAGACTTGCCGCCCCCAAGTACATTCACCATCACCTCCATCACAGTTTCATGCATGCCCAGGACCCGCATCAGGTTGGGGTGTTGGTAAAAAACTTTATTGTTCATGATGTCACTAGAGAGCGGAGAGAAGCATCGCATGGCTTGTCTGAGTGCTCCAACCCTGCCTCATCTCTCACATATACACCAGTAAGAATGACGATCCATGACACTTTCCATCTACATGGGACGCTTATGGTAATAACGCCTAACCCACTTCAAAACGCACGGTTAATGAGAGCCGCAGGGTTAGCAGAGCTAGGCTGAGCACAGGTGCAGAGAGATGCACACCTCAGGCCGTCGATCATAAGCCGCTCCTCCTCCTGGCCCATGCGTACGCTCAGGAGCGAGCGGATCTGGCCCAGCGAGGCTAGCAGGTTGATGGTATCCTGCACGGAGGCGGCGCTGATGCTGTAGCTCTTGCGCATGGCCCGCAGTAGCTCGCCGATGCTGTCGTACTGCCGCCGCAGCAGGCTGAACATCACCCGCACCAGCTCCGGGTCTTGGATGTGGCACTCCTGGGCCCAGCTCACCATGGTCTGGGAGATCAGCTCCTTCAGATTGGCTGGGGAGGTTACGGCGGGGAATGGCAATTAGTGTTCAGCTTGATTAACTGCATATTAACTATGTCATTATAAACACTTACAATGATACGACCCTTAGAGTCTGCAGAGAATCCTATGTGAATTGGTGACACTAATGAGAAACTGCATCATCTCCTCCTCATTTGATCAACTAACGAAAAAGGTAAGTGATAGTTAAATCAAGTATTTTTTCATGCATAGAAAACAAAAAGCAGCCAAATTCTAACCCAACACAGTGACAGTCTCTTGGCCACAGGGTTGGCATTTTGTCAGCAGGGCCCGAAAATGATGTGCGCAGTAGAGCGAGTGGCCTGTTGTGTCTAGCCAGCAGCTATGGCGTGCAGCTCTGACACGCCTGCTGGAACGTAGCAGGGCCACAGGGCTGCGGAGAAAAGGCGCAGTTTGTGTCGGTGATCCCACTTGTGACTGCTGCACCAAACAACCGATTAAACCTATGCGAAAGCTGAGCATAACATTTGCATGTCATTGGGTCCTTCTGACGTGACTAATTGGTGTGGTTTATATTCTGATTCTACACCTCCTAATGCCGTGCATGTCACTCGTCAGATGAGCATTGGATGGCCTGTGGAATGTTCTGCTCAGCGACAACCAATACGATGGTTAACACTCGTAAACTGGGGGTTATGCAAAGGCATCTTTGGACAGAGATCTACCACATTTTCCACATTCCAAGTTTCGCCTGGACAAGGCACTTGGGATCCAAACGATAGATTCTTCCAAATAAAAGCGCACTGTTCTCTTGCACAAAGCTCCAGTGTGTCATATACCCTAAAGGGTAAATTTCTACTCGCCAGTCATGACAGGATATTCTAAGTCCGCCACGTTTCGCACCTATCAGGTCCTTCATTCCATCGTCCATGCCACCCGCTACACCATCTTCTCCAAGTGGAATCGCACAGTGTCTACCAACCTTCATTGTTAAAGAGGAGGCGCTGTCAAGACAGTTAACATTTACGGTACCAAGGCACATCTATCACAGCTGCTCCTCCCATTCTAGTTAGCCTGTCTTGCAGTGGTCATAAATAACACCATTTATAGGTCCCGCCTTCCCCCCTAGACTGGGCCAATTATGGGGAGGGGGGGGGGGGGGTAACTGCAAACTTGGCAGAACCGGGGGAGATTAACAGGTGGCTCCCTGGCTCAGGGGGAACCCTGCTAACGCAATGTGGAGCTGACTGTAATCAGAGTCCGACCTCTCTCCCATGTGCACCAAACCTTCTTTGGTCAGGTGCATCCTTTAGCCCGAAGAAGCCCTGCCCCCCCACCTCCTCAAACCTCCAACTGCTCTCTAAACCTTCCCATCCATGCCAGATTTTCCTAGTCACGGCTGAGGAATAAACCACAAAGCCAGAGTAAAAATGCTAAGTTGACATCTTCACTTCCTCGTCCTGGAGAAAATCGATGCAGAGAATTCCTCTCCTTGGCACAGGCCGAACACGACACAACAAATGTGCTACCACAGAAACAAATGTAATGGCCCAGGCTCCTCACAACTCTTTAAAAGCTGATTTCAATTACTGTGATCACTGGAATGCATGCAAACCCCATGCTCCTTTTAAAGCACTCATAAACAGCTCACATCCCTGCTGGCACAGTGGTTTTAATGCCATGAGATGACGTTCTAGGTGCCAAGAAATCCAGCACCAGCCATTTCAACTGTACTGCTTGTAATTAGAAAAGAGAATACTAATCACATTTGGTACACTTGCTTCCGCTAATATGGTCTGTATTATTTGTGTTTATTCCGAATGCCTTTAGTCAGTTGGCATTTCACTCAAAGCTTTTCATTTGGTGGTTTAACAATTAGGACAAAACTGCTTTTTGGAAGGTGACATAAAACAAACAAACTGCCAATGATAAATTCAGAAGTAAACACACCGTTGATTAATGTTAGTTTTAAAACAGTGCTTGTCTATTTTTTAGGAAAATGTCCTTTTATGAACATATATATTATCCAGTCTGACTTCTGGGGGGCCTCAGTGTGAACTAGTTTTGTTTGAAGATGCAGATATTCACACACTGACTTGATGTACTATTTTGGTTATATGCATGTGCCACTTAGCTAAGTGAACAAATTAAAATAACAGGTGTAGGTTTCATTTAAGTCTATGCTCAGGCTGCAGATCATAGGCTGGATACCACATGATCGGTGGAACCAGTAGCTGGAAGGCATCAAGCTGAGACATGCAGTATAGAGTCTCAAACCCAATAAAAATCTGCTGCATCACACAAAGTACTGACCTTAGAGCAAGTTTAACACCCCAGAGTGTACTTACTGCAATCAAATTTTTCATTTAAATGGTGATTTCCAAAACCCCAACGAATGGTAGTTTGAAGCCGACAACAGCAGTTTCTTGCTTCTAAAGAGCATACGCATTTTCAAACACCAGCACGATACAGGTGCCAGCACCGCAATCCAGAGTCCTACTGTGAATTGCTTAACCTCCCCTTACAGCTAGGGGGCAGCCCACTGGCCAAGGTTTAATGCAGGTGTCACATTTCCATTAGAAACACATTTTAATGTAGGTATCAACGTTCATATCGCTGATAGCTGAAATATAAATCAGAATACCTGTAAAATAGACCGAATAGATGGGTTGTGGCAACAGTCAATTACTTATAATCTAAACAAATATCAAATAGCAATTGCTATTTACCATCATCTCCTAGTCCTACTCCATGAGGACCGTGCAGGGCACTAGTATTACTGGCTTGAATAAAATGATGACTTGGTCAGATCAGCTGATGTTTTCAGACATCAACTGGCTGCTAAAATCAGAAGCTCTCCTACCCTCAAGTCACCATCGACTGTACCCACTGAGTGTGATCTCTAAATGTGCTTGAGCATGGAACACAGATATAATGTCAAGGAAGTGGCTGCCACATGCATAAGCACATTTATATGACTATAAATGAAATGGACCTGGAAGGAACAGATGGGGTAGGCTGCACAGAATGGGTAGCAACAAACACTTAACAAATATAGCGACAAAGGGATCACTTAGGGCTACGGCAGAGGTGCAGTGTTTTGTGCAGTGAAATTTTGGCTGATGAGAATATCCAGGAACAACAGGATGCAGCTCTATCTTATACATGCAGTGCAAGTGGAAGTTTGTGCAGTGGTGGCTTAATTGTTAGGGAAGCGCACTTGTAATTGAAAGATTGCTGGTTCAACCAGCAAGGCACCACTGAGGTACCCTGAGCAAGGTACCGCCCCCAAGCGCAGCTCCCCAGGCGCTGAATTAGCTGCCTTCTGGTACTGTATGTCACAATGTCACATATGGGTTAAATGCACAAGAGCCATATCATTGTTTGTGCTGTGGTGTGTCAACAATGACCACTGATCACCTAATTAAAATTAAATGAAGACCACTTTGTTGCATACTTGTTATATCTGTAAGAGGTCCATGGGCTATGTGACCAAACGACCCCAAATAAGTTACAAAATAAGGACATTAATCATGAATTCCATTGTGCTGTGTGACACCGCTTTTCTTCTGGCATTCTTTGACACTAAAAGTCGCATGATGATGATGAAAGCGTTAAGTGCAATGTGTGCGCAGACCAGCAGGGGGGTGAGGATGGGGATGTGTTTGGGCGTGGTACATGGCAAGCGGGCCAAGAGTGAGTACGCCCTTACTGGGAGCCGACTTCTCCTCCACTGTAGGCTCCTCCTTGGTTTTCTGTGGGGGGCCTTTGATCTTGTAGATCAGAGCCAGTAAGCGGCCCTTGATGGAAGTGTCCTGCTCCTCTTCCTCCTCCTCGGTAGGGATTCCTAGATGAACAGGCATAGATATTTGCAGAGTTCATGTAATTGCCCAGGCATCATCCTGGCATTAAATGAGAAAATATTACTGAGTATGGATACAAAACACAAAGAGTTTCATATGAAAACAGCTCCCTCAGGACTTTGATGTAGATCTTATTTCCATTGCCATTACTGTGTAAAAGAAAACAGATTGTAAAGACCTGTGTTTTTGAAGACTACAAATGTTTAAAAACTGTTTGCAGATGCAAATGTCTGGGACAGTGTTCCTGTAAGATAAACTGATACTATCTGAAAGGACAGAATAACATGCTAGAGAGCATTGAGACTGATGACCAAACGCATCGTCGTTTTTTTGCTTTAATAGTGTTGCTTTAACAAAAGAGCTAATCATTGCCATTCTTTCTTCTTATGGAGGGAATTTGATTCACACACGGTTCTTGCACAAAACAGATCCTTCGCGCAGCATGTAACTGCCAGAGTTGACCATGATTCAGAAAACTGAAGTCCTTCTTGAAGATTTTAAAGCTGAATGACTACCGTAGGACAGCTGGTTGTCTGTGTCCAATTTCTAGCTGTGAAACCCATCCCACATACAGAGTGACAATATGAGACTCTGCACATACCACAGTGCAGGCGCAGCTCATTGTGTAAGTCATACAGCTCCTCCTGGATATCCTCTGGACAAGGGCAATCCTCGCCCATGCTGAAATTCAGCAACATATTAATCTGGAAATAAGAAAAATTGCAGAGCTTGCATGTTGGCTACTAAGACAATGGCAGCAAAATGCTCATCTCATCAGTGGTTCTGCTAAGTATACGACCCCGGACCCTATGCCAAGTGTCGCACAAGACAATTTCCTGTTTGGGACCGAAAAGCCAAACAAATCAACAAAGCACAACATCACAGTGTAAGTTACATGGGAAAAAACAGGGCTGGTGTAATTGTTGGGGCAGGCGTAGACTAAACCGTGGGTACGCAAGCTTTCCCCAGCCGTAGGGCTGGGACCCCACAGTCCCTAAGGCATTACCTTTTGCGCAAACAATAAACATGCCAAGTACCTCAATGAAAAACCAAGGCAATCTCATTGAAGTAACATCAATTGATCACAGGGTCATAGATGTGTCCCTCATCCATGTCAACACACAGTTACATACAAATAATGCTCCTTATGAGTGCAGTACCTGCTGCAAACCCTAGAGCTCCAAAAGCACTGGGACAACGTTAAGGTGGCACAGATCGTGACAGCCATTCTCGGTTGCGGCCATAATAAATGACACATCGAAGCATAAATGAAATAGCAGCTACAAATATGAGACGGCAAAAACCTTAAATAATGCGAAACTGTCAGAAACAGAGAAGAGTACGCCAACAGCTGTATGTATTTCCCTACGCAGCATTTCTGTAGGTTCCCACCTGCTCCTGGGGAGGCGAGCGGAACTCTTTCGTCTTCTTGGCGGTGACGGCAGCAGACATGTTGAGGGCCTGCATCAGCTCATTGTATCGGAACTTCTGGTTGTACTGAAGCTTGGAGACAAAGCTGTCTGAAAAAGACACGATGGCTTCGATGCGGTGCCTCAGCTCGCAGTCACAGAAGTAGTGGAGGAGTTCGCACATCTAGGGCACAGACACACTTATGGGATTATTATCTGTGCTAAACCAACTGAAGTAAGCTACAAAAGGGAGAAGGAAATCCATGCAGAATTATGACATTTTTATTTGTGTCATAAGAGGAATTGGCTGGATATTATTCAATTAAGTAATAAAATACATACACATAGAAGTATATATGTATGTATATATGTATATATAATGTATATATTAAATATATTTCAATACCTGTCGTTTGACAGACTCAGGCAGTCTCTTTTCGAGCAGGCCCTTAATTGGCTGCCTGGCATCCTTGGCCTCCTCCTCTCCTGCCTCCACGGCCTTTTCCTCATTGCTAGTCACCTCCTCCTTCTTGGTGGCCTCCTCTGGTTCCTCCTCCTTGGAGTCACCAAAGACATTGGGGTCAATGAGCAGCAGGATCTTGTGCACGTCCCCACTGGCCAGCACACCCATGGTGAGCAGTGTGCCGATCAGCTTGAGGATGGGCACAAACTGGTACTCCACGCTGCCTCCCACTGGGTCGCGGATGTGGTGGCCGCCGCCCTGAACGGCTTCCGTCAGCATGCTGATGGCTTTCTCCTTGAGGGCGTCCAGCGGGATCTGTGGGCTGTAGAGGTGCTGCTCCCGCTTGGTGGTGATGAAGCAGGGTGGCACAAAGTTGAGCCGGGGCTTGAGCGAGGTGCTGAGTCCCACGCCGGGAGGCGAGTGGATCTTGGATTCGTCGGGGAAGAGGCGGATGCTGCGTGTCTCGTCGGTCACGGGGATGATGAACTCGTTATTCATCATGAGGCGGGCCTCCTTCGCCGTCTCCAGGTGAATGCTGACGAGCACGTCGTAAAAGCCCTCTCGCAACATGCCGGACAGATACTGGTTGTCGATGGTGTATAGCAACTGGGACTGGTCAAGGTGGCTGCACAGGGCGTGTGCCACCCGAGTGTTCCCCAGGGCGCAGAGGGCGCAGTAGAGATTAAGCGTGTGGTAGTGGAACTTCCTCAGGTCCTCCTGTTCTGAGAGTTCCATTATGTCCACACACCTGGGGACAAGAAGGAGACTTGTCGTTGGGGATATGCAAGACGATGCACCTGAATGCCTTCTGCTGTACACGTTCTCATGTGAGTGTCTGTGCGTGTTACAGACTGAGTGCATGGGTGCGCGTGTGTCCTGACCTGTTCTCCTCAGGGATGTGCACAGCCAGCATCTGCAGGGGCTCCAGGCACTGCACCACCCAGCCGTGCCGCTCGCTCACCCTGGCGGTCTCCACCTTCAGGAAGGTGTTGGGCATCCGGCTCCACAGCACAGAGATGATGGTCTGTACGTCCAGACGGGGCGGGCACTGTGGCACGGGGTTTTTGTGCTCGCTCTTAAAGATGGCGGATGACAGGGGCATGGCATTCTGCAGGAAGTGCAAGGTCACAGGTCAAGAAGCTGCAAAAACGCACCTAGAAAACACCTCGAGCCCAATGCTGAAAGATCCAAGACCAACTAACCTTTATCTTCGTCAGCTCGAACTGAAACAGATTGGGACTTGTGGGTTGCACAAACACTGCTGGGAACAGCTTTGTGTTGGGTTCAACCTGAACGTCAGACAGAGAACAGCGAGCTTCCGTTATACATTTGTATGTAAACTCCTCCGCATAAAAAAGCAATGGGATGCTGCAGTTTAGCATCAGGATGACATGCGGAGGGTAGCTGCGCACAGTGCCGCATGGAGCTGTGCTCTGAATACTCCCAAGTTGCATTCATCTGCAGTGCCACTGTCCCGCAGTTGCAATTCTGTCACCTTGTCCACAGTTCAGTAGCTGGCATGTATATTGCCAAGAAGGACGAAGCAGCACTAGTGGCAGTTTTGACAGACCCTGCTCAGGCTTCATCTTATCGGAAGAGAGCGCTGAACCATGTCACCCAGCTTTCCATTCTGACAAGGTGTTAGAAATGGAAGCCTATATGAGAGGCCCAGGACAAGGGGAGAGCAGAGGGAAGGGGAAGCCGAGTCGCTGGGCTTCATGTGTGTAACAGCGCTCTGGTATCTGTGTATCTCTGCAAAATGTACCCACGTCGGACGTATATAGGTGAAAAAACTAAACCGCTTTCTAGGCCAGTGTTTCCCAACCCAGTCCTTGAAGACCCCCCAAAAGTCCACATTTTTGCCTGCTGGGAGGTGGGAGGGAGTAAAAATGTGGACTCTCTGCTAGGGAGCTGGGAAGGACTAAAAACATGGACTGTCTGCGGATCTCCAAGGAGCGGGTTGGGAAACACTTGTTCTTGACAATGGTATTATATTACTAGGCTATTTTCCAGGAAGCAACTTGGAGCATGTTCATCTCTGACATGTGGTCCTCTATAGCGATTGCTCCTGGCTTTTTAAACAGAGTCAGCATTCATGATAAACACTCCGCAAGAGAAGTGCAGTAAACTGGACAAAGCTGGGTCTCTCCTGCTAAGGAGTTTTGCGCATGCATTCGCTCAAATTCTTTCTATAACGCATCCACTGCTTGCCTACATGTTCCTGTAGTCTTAAACCATTCCATGGTAGGTACCTGGTAGCAGGTTGGCAGCTCTTTGCCATTAGCAGAGAAAGAAACAAGGCCAGTGGCCAGGTCGATGAGACACCCGACCTCCAAGTCCACGTTGCTGCGGCCAGAGGAGGGGGAGGTGCTGGCGATGTCCCCCCCCCACACCATGTAGCAGTTGCTCCTCTTAATGCTACGCAAGAAAGGACACAAAATTGGCAAATTAACTCAAACTTTTAATTACACCTAAAGGAAAAGGCAGCTTGGTGCTAATTTGAAGCAACAGTGATTGAGCACACAAACCTTTCATGTACCCGCCCTCTCTCATCTCCCAGAGTAACAGTGACTGTTCGGTTCTTGCCGAGGCTGAAGTTGTTGCTATAGTAATGGTAGTCAGGAGTGACCCAACCCACCCACACACAGGAGGGGTCCTGACCCGCGAAAACCCGCACAGAGTGGTAGTACTGCGAAACAGAACACAGGCAGGTTATCTACAGCATCTCATGCTGCTTCTACCGAAATGACGTCGTTTTTACATACCATCGTGATGCTACTGTAATCTGTCCTCCTTCCATCTTCCTGATGTTTCTGGGCTTTGCCAGCATGTCTGAAAACCAAAATGATCAGGAAACATAATTTTCTGGCTCTTATGGCCAGAATAATAAAATAAAAGGTACAAGCGATGTATCAACTACTGAGATCTAGTATCTTAGTGACTTCCAGCAGCTCTGAGTGTCTCTGCGGTGGGAGATTCACACCTGTGTTTGGGCTTCTGGGCCTCATCCTCAAGCACCCCATTTATGTCGATAGAGGGACTGCTCCGAGAGGTGGGCTGGAACTCCACTGGCATGCTCAGCCGGCAGAACACCATGTCGGCATTGCTGTTCTGGGTCCCAAAGGTCTTGTGGGTCACTTTGAGACACGGCGGGCTGTCGATGGTGCCATCAATTCTGGTCACCTGCATGCATCCAGAATTCAGCAGACAGCATGGGGCCCCCATTAGTTCCACACACAGCAGTCGAGATCAGAATCTGAAATTCTTAGCTGCATCTTCACTATAAGATTGCAGAACATAAATGCAAATAACTGCTTCTATTACCTTCTGGCCTTCTACCTAATCATGGCCTACAATGTGCATGCTTGCACGTCTGTTGAGTGTGGTTCCTATAATGACTTGCCTCTATATGGTTGTGGTTTTTTGGCACATTGACGAAGGTAGGTAGACGTTTACTGAACCACATAGTAACTTCCCGGTTCATGTTAACGGCAAAAGGCTCAAAGCCCTCCTGAAGACCACACATGGTGTAGTATTTGAAGGTGCTGGCATCCTTCCCAAGGTTCATGCGACCAATCTCAGAGAGACCCAGGCTACATACTGGGATGAAGCCTAAAGAGAGAAAGGTGAAGAGACCATACTGGCAAAGCAAACATTCTTTCTGGAATAGTCTTCATCAAGAAATGTTAGGCCTATATGACAGACAGCATTTCAAGATAAACCCAATCTTATCCAGCATAGTCTACCTACAGCAAGGGGTTCTCAGATGATTAGCAAGACATACACCACTTCATGAAACACGGCTTCCTCAGCTAAAACAGCACTCACCATCCTCAGTCTCAAAATCTGTGAAGCACAGTTCGGAGCCCTTATTTGTAATGAGGATTTCTCCATTCAGGGTGAAGATCATAGATTTATCCTCCATATTGATCATGCAGCCGACAACATCGCCCGCGTGCCAAGTACGACCAAAGAAGCGACTGCCCATGTTTAATCGGTGACCCTGAAAATGTCACATGGCTTCAGTTTCAAAATTCATATAAAAAACACTTGAGAAAAATATTTCTCAAACAACAGAATGTAATAAGCTAACAAAAATAGGAGCTGCAGGGACTGCATTCAAATACAAATATTCCATGCATTTAGCCGATAAATGTGACCAAGTGGGACTTACCTTGTACCCATCAAAAACAAATGCCTGGTCATCCATGCCCAGATCTACATCAGACCTGCATCCTGGTCGGGCCCAACCTACACGCATGTCTCCCCCGGTGACAGCTTCAAATTCAAAGTACCACTTCCCTGTTTTCACAGCATATGTCTGCTCCACACGGAAAAAGCGGATCTTGTCAATACTCAGCCTCTCGCTGGCATGGCCGGCTTGAGAGAAAGAGAGAAAGTATTACCTATGTAGATGTACTCCATAAATATGAAAAGACATATTTTTCAAAAAACAAAATATACATTGCCTAAAAAAATCCCTGAAATACAAAAATATATATAACTATTGTGATCCGACAACAAGTACAGCAGCCCACACTCAACTCTACAGTATAAGAACAACAGGGAATATGTCATTTTACATTTGATCCCCCCATACCCTCACAGAACAGAGCAGATCAACTCACCACTCTCTTGGTCTGGAGGTTCAATGTTGTATCCATATCCAATCAGTGTTCTGATAGCCTCACGGAGACTGTCCCTGTTCGACTTCTTTGTACGCTCATCTAATAAAGCATATGGCACCAGGCGAGGATTGCGCTTACTCTTCAAATCCTTCACAAAACAAAGACATCTTTCAATTTCCAGTCTCTTGTGCTTCAGTGCCTTGGTTACCCATGAGTGCTAAGTCCTGGTGGTTAAGAGTAAGCTGACAGTCCCTTCAGCATAAAAGAATACTTAATTGGTTGTTTCCTTCATTTGCGCACCCATGTGAAATTATTGTTTAATGTTCAGTTTGTGAAAGCAAAAAACAAAAGTTATGAATGTATTTTTGCAATATACAGTATCTCACAAAAGTGAGTACACCCCTCACATTTTTGTAAATATTTTATTATATCTTTTCAAGGGACAA
>JAODUD010000026.1:236122-247809 GCA_026784285.1 Stomatorhinus walkeri | reverse complement strand
GCGTTGTCCCTTGAAAAGATATAATAAAATATTTACAAAAATGTGAGGGGTGTACTCACTTTTGTGAGATACTGTAGATAAAACAGGTTAAACTGTTAGAAATGGTATTTTCAAAACATCCAGGTAAAAGGGTGTCATTTTTTCGTTACATATGGTCGCTTATGTTGAATCTGTTATTCCATGAAATTTCGCTATCAGATTCTCTTTGAAATAAATCATCAGCGTGAGCCTCAGTTCTTTTCACATCCCAACTGTCATGCACAGCTTGGCAGGATAATTAATGTGCCGCTTTTGCAGGCCATCACCTGCTGAATGCCATAGGTCCATCCTTGCTTGATTCTGTCCTTCGCCCAAACATTGTGAGCATTCTCAGCCAGCTTATCGACCAGAATTTCCTGAGCAGGTGTCAGCTTCACGTCGGAAAGTTCCAGCGGTGTGGGTTTATAACCATTGGACATCATGTAGCTGCAAGAGAGGCAAAGTGATCAGGTGACAAAGTATTATCTGGACGAGTGGTCTATAATAAGCTTGAGAGAATCCCATTCCTTGTAATGTGTATATACTGTAAATACACAATTTACTGATATGTAAACTCTGGTACATTTCTTTTTACCTAGCTGGGTGGGACTAGACTACAAACAGTCCTGTTCAGACTCTTACTTTTTGGGAAGCTTCATTTTTTTCAGATCATCTTCTGCGTCGACATTGACGTGAACAACATGGCAGCCCAATGCCAACAAGGTCCTGAAAAAAATAATGCAACCAGGGTGGAACAGTGGCCTTGGGGGTTCCAATACCAGCCACTGTGTAAAGGTTTTCTTGGGGTCCACTTTTAATGTATCGCAGCCCACGCTGTTGGGTGAGCTGGACTCTCTGTGCTGCCCATAATGTGTGGTAACTCATTCAGAGAGTTTCCCTTTCCTCTGCTCTAGGCGATGGTTCAGTCTCGTTGGCTAATGAATTAGGCCGACACAGGCAGAATTTTCCCTCTCTCAATCCACCGAGAACTTACTTCAGCGTTTCAGTTGACATCTGCAGGTTATAATTCTTTTCAGTTTCAGGAAGCTTCGAGAAGTCCACCAGGCAAGGATGCTGTCTCTTGTTGTCATCCCGCACCTATATAGAATACAAGTCCTCATTCATGTACACCATAACACAAAACTGTCCACTGTCAGCAGAAAATATACTCCAATTTCCTCTTTTGGCAAGCCAACACTATTTACAATTCCTGTAGATGACCGTGTTAACTGCCGCTACCAAAGTTCAGGGTTTCTTAGTAGGAGTGTAATGGTACACATATTTGTACCGAAAATGTTCAGTATGGGTCTTTCGGTTCGGTACACATATGTACTTAATGCAGAAAATACGGAACCTTTGTGTGTTGCCCCTGAGCAACTTTCATAAAGGGGCGGAGAAGGCCGCGCCACTACGCAGGCGCGTATGTCCTAATTTGAAGCTGGCCGCTGTTAATGTGAGTACTGTTAATGTGAATACTGTTAATGTGAGTACACCACTGGTATCTTTTTTAAATGCTGCACCATAATGGTTATTCATTTTGTTATGCTTTGTATTTTTTGAGACAATATTTGTGTTGCACAGTTGTAATATGAAGCTGAAAAGCTGCTAATGTAAATACAGTACAGATCAGGTGCAGTTAATTTTCTAAATGTGCACCATAATGGATATTTATTTTATTTTTATTTACTTGAGAGAATTTTTATTTTGATTTGATTTTAAGTAAATTTTAGTTTTTTGTTAGTAAGTCGCACCAGTGTTGACAGAGACTTTTTAATTTAAGAAAGACAGTCATAGTTTTTTTCAGTAAACCACTGTTTAATAAAGAAAAAATAAGCAATTTACGTTTTTTTTCCCTTTAGCCCCCTGTACCGAAAATGTACCTACCGTGACTTCAAAACCGAGGTACGTACCGAACTGTGATTTTGTGTACTGTTACACCCCTAATATTTAGGCTTTTGAACAAATTCTTTCTTAGCTTTCAAACTCAACAACGTAAACATCCATATTAACATTACTGAACATTAAACAAATTACTCTTAATTACCATTACACAAAAAATATTACCTCATGACTAGGGCTGGGTACCGAACTTCTGCATTTTTGTGGTACTGACTGAAATGCTCCAATCCTATCGAGGATCGAAAAAATAATTTTCTTTCGGTGCCAAATTCCGATATCCAAACAGTAAAGATCTAAAGCTGCTGGTGATTGGCTGTCTAACATAGAAACACCTTGTGTTTCTCACACTGATGCGTAAGGGATAATTCCTCCAAGGTGTCCCGTTATATAGAATTAACGGACGAGACAGATGTATACAGGGTTTTCCACTAGTTTTCATAGCTGTCCCGATTCAATTAGACAAAGTTACTAGCTTCCTAACAGCCAATCAGAAAATAGCATTTGTTGTTTCCAGGTAATTTCCAAAATAAGTTACACGTGATCCCACTGCAAGCTCGTTATTACATGGATGCACATACACAGAGCACAGACAAAGTGGAAGTTGCAGCACTGTTGCCAACTCCTCAGCAAGGAAAGTAGCCACTAGCTGTGCCAAAAGTTGCTAGAAGTCGCTAAATGACGCATCTGTATATCACAATTCCAACCGTCCTCTTTTATCCGGACTTGGGACCGACAAAAGTGACCCAAAGAGACATTCTGGCGGAGTTACTTATTTTTGACAAGCCAAGGCAGGATCAGCCAAGATCAGTCTCCAAAAGTCTCCACCAGAAAAAGTCACTAGATTTGTCTCTAGTAGCATTTTGGAAAACAAGTCGCTAGAGGGGTCTAAAAACTCTGTTGCTAAGTTGGCAACACTCAGTGGCAGAGCGAGAGCCAATGAAAGCAGTAGGCAGGGCTCTAAAGTGTCACACATTGACCATGAGACACACGCTGCATCCCTAACAGATGTAATCGCACTCCAAATTTTTGATGAAACTGGAGAGCCTGGGATGAAATATAAATAAAAGGCTACAGTATGTCCTGATATGATCGTGATCGATCCCCCCAGTAACTAGCCAATAACTTAACAAAACGATTTGTTCAAATAAAGGATTGTTGTAATGTTTAATGTATTCTTGTTGTTGTTGAAATTGATTTAAAGACATATTGGTATTGAAAAAAGCATTGTTCAGACATCGGTATTGAAATCGAGGAATCGTACTCGTACTGGTATCGGATCATTTTGAACGATGCCCAGCCCTACCCATGACCCTGAGGATAAGCATTTGAAGGTTGAATGAAAGGATGGTAATATTACGGCTACACACACAAACACAGTAAGAGTATTATTCTTTACAAGCCTAATTGAAACTACTCTAGTGGACATGACATGGATGCATGCGAGCTGGTTTTCTTGGTGAATGATATGTAAGCAAACAGCTCATATTGCCAAGTCAGGATTAAAACTATTTGTATTCTGTGTTTTATACTGCAGCGTATTGGAAAATGATCCATTTGTACACCAGGCTGAAGCTGCTCCAGTGTCACATTAATACTGCCCAAGAAAACGCCCCACAAATATGCTCAGCGCTGTAAGGCGTCTCAGGTGAGCAGCTGTTTGTACTAACTGAATGAACACCAATTGCCTAGGATAATTCCACTGAAGAAGTGCAACTTGTAGTGCTCATAATAGACAGCTGCCCCAGGCCCATTAGAGTGCCTGTACATCATCATCTTCTCACTTAAAACTACACCTGACAAGTCAGCTTCCCTCTTCGCTTTCTAGTGCTTGAAGAAGAGAAATACATTTCTGTGAGAGTGGTGGCACTGCGGCAGAACTTGTTAAAGGTGGAAAATGTATTCATGCATAAATGCACTTAATTTAAATAATTCACGCTGCGGCTCTGGTTTGGCAATGCAAAGGACACTGTGTGGGCAGGGCACTCTGGGGTACACAGATGCTGGCCATTAACAAATGCAATTAGGCCCTTGGGTTTCTCTGAGTCTAACTGTGTTAGTAGAGAACAAGGTATCACGCAAAACATGGAAATGGTCAATAGCTAATGGTGCCCCCAAGGGAACAGAGCAGATAATACAACAGCAGTAAATGAAGGAAATGAGGAATCACAAAACTCAAAGATATCACCTTTAGGAAAAAAGTCCCACACACATCATGGAGATCTCCTCTACAAGGGCTAGACTAGCACTTCTACGGGCTAAGAAGGTCTCATTAAAAAGGGAAATCAGATCAATTCTGCAACAGCTGTGGCTCCAAAATAATGTTTTAATGAACACAAAGTATGACCTTAACATAATAGATATCTTCCCTCCCAAAGAAGTTGCCTATTAAAATCTTGGAAGGCAGGGAGCTTTACAGATGGAGCGATTCGTCATAGAGGACTACACTGAGAACAGGGGCGCAGGGCACAGAGTGCAGAAAAGCCGGTCCACTGCAACATGGTCGTTTTTGGCCAGATATTCACTTTTCCCATAATCACACAGCACATGGCCCCATACATTTGGCTTGTGATAAACTGGACTATATTAAAATTTAGCTTTAGCCAGAATGGTTGGTAAGAGACTGATCTGATGGGAAAAAGGCTAACTGAATTATTACAACAAGGAAAACAGCTGGGAATGGGACCAAACTTATTACAGCGGAACACGGGTGAAGACAGAACTAACTTTGGTTATATACCACCTCACCAGACCATGATATCCTTGATTTTGATTCCTGTTAACCTTTGGTTTCCAGTCTTGTCCTCTGTTGATTATTCATGAGGTTAGGTACACCAGTCTATTGTGTAATAGATGTTAAAAAGATGGAGGTATGGCAACTACAAGCAAACTAATGCAGCATTTCTATAAACAATTGATGACAATGGCTCAATGGAAAACAATCTTATTTTATTTCCACTTACCCTCTGTTTAATTTGAACCGCAAATTATAAAAGAGAAAGCAAAATGACGTAGAGGCTATTTTTATTTTTTAACTTCAAAACGATTGAAAAACGATTGGAAATTGATTAGATTTAAGTTCATGCAGGTCATATCTTAACCTTAATCCTGAAACATACTCTATGTACTCATGTCCTTCAAGTAGTTGCATTTCACATTGACCCTGACACACTAAATCTTTATATACCGTATGAGAATCGATCGTTTTCCCCCATTCAAAACTGTGTTTATGGATTTAGCAATGTGATAAGGTACAATATGTAACTGATATACCCATTATTTTCCTTTTGTAATAACAATGCTGATACTTAATATGGATTAACTTGCACACAACAGAAGAATATGCAATATTGATCATTTTCCACTGCTGTTCATGCATAGACCTCATGGGGTTTGTCACCCTTATTTCAGAGTGTACCTACCTTACCGTAAGACCAGCCGAGCTCGATCTTGTTCATACCCCACAGTTCATGGATGTTTTCTGCCAGTTTGTCCCGAACTTTCTCAAGATGTGGAGGCAAGACGATCTACGAAAACAGGACAAGTGACTCCATACCATAGGACTGCTGCTGAAGGCCCTCCCATGCACACAATGCAGTGCCAACGGTATGACTATATCACCAGCATATCTGAGAGGATGTCTAGTCTGTTTCGCCTTGCATGTATACATGTGCACTTAGAGAGGCGTGCTAACCTGGCTGGTCTCCACAGGTTTGGGGATGAAGGACGCTTGGGACATAAACTGGGTTGTACCCAGCAGATCCCTCACACCATCTACATCACGCTTGTACTCCTTCACTGGCTCCACCCGCATCTTCTCCTTGGGCAGCAAGGCCTCATAACATGGCGCGTAACCCAAGGGGGGAAGGAACTTGAAATCGCCATGGCGACCCCCCAGCAAGAAACGCACTCTGAAAAGACCAAATCCACTACTGGTCTATCATCGGTTGCTGACACTAGATTCCTTTAGCATCACAAATCCCAAATCATTCGCCATTAACTTCCCTTATATCTCAGTGATACATCTGCGGTAGCATGAGTGCGAAACCAAAGGGATTCATGAACCCGACGCACCATCCTATTTCTGTGAGATGGCTACTGACACCCAGGCACAGACCTGCTAAGGTGGCACCGTCCCCACCTACACCATCACAGACACACAGAGACTCTGATGTCCCTCAGCTCTGCACACCAATCAATTATTTAAGACCAGAACATAACCAATACCCATTTCCTATAGAGTGGGGCCCTCAATGGATCATTTCCTAATGAATTCAATGAATTGTTTACTACTGGCATAGCCTCTTTATTAATCCTCCAAATCTGGCTTGCAATGCAAAAACTAAAAGATATTCAATGACATACCCCTTAAAGCCATGAGTCCTGGCTAATGTTAACCACACAAGAAGAAGTACAGAGAGCACAGGGCTGATCATAGGTGCCATGTTAGTCAGCTGAAGCTATAAATTCCTACCGCAGGCATGCCAATCAAATAATCTGAAGTAACCATAGCAACACCTGTGTGCAGAATGTAAGCTTCAGTCTCTATAAATAGCCTGATACTTGTGTTTTTTATTGTGTTCAAAGTAATTCTCTGACATTTAGCTAGAAAACCAGTGCCAGCACACAAACAGATGGAAGGAAGATGTGTGCATTAGTGTAGAAAGTGCCTCAATAGCTTTTGCATTTGTGCTTATTAAAATGTGTTTGTCCTTGTGTGGGAGAGAAAGAGCAATTTTAATTTTTAAGAAGTTAAAAAAATCCTGTGAGCTTACGTAATCATTCATTCTTGTCTTTGACTGATCATGTGTGAAGGAGTGTGAAGTATGTGCACATACTTGACCCCAGCGGAGAAGCTGACGACGGGGAAGAAGAGGCCGTCTGTGTTGAAGTTCTCAAACATGCCCTGAACGGGCTGCCCATTGATGCGGAAGGAGATGCTGGGGGCACCCAGGTCTAGGCAGCAGCTCACCACGTCATCAGAGGTCAAAAGGTGCTGGTTAATGGAGGCTACCGCCCGTGGAACGCGTCCTGTGACATTCAAAGCAAGGGGCGTTATGGCCCCTGGACCCGCCTTACTGAAGCTGATCAGTCCTGAAGAGCAGAATCAAAACTCACCAGACCAGAGGTGCAGTCCATCAAAGCTGTAGGAGTAGAGGTCGTCGCCCACACCATTACCCCCCCAGCCCTCTCCACCCCCAGGGTAAGGGGCATACCCTTTGTTGTTGGCCCAGCCAACACGCAAGTGGGAGGGCTCACTGGTCAAGAAGGGGTCCACCTGGTCAATCATGAGCTCATAGTACCACTTTTTATACTGGGCCGAACCTTCACTCATACCCAGGAAAATATTGGGCCTCATGCTATAAGGGAAAGAAACCCAGAGTGCAGTTACTCTAAGCAAAATAGTATAAAGAAGCAAAACAAAGCTTTCTCTGTGAATATAAATATGTTTTTAAAGGTAAATCAAAGTGAAGATATTTCACGACAAATTTTCACTTATTGTCTTTAAACCTAAAATCATGTCATATAGCAAGATCACAAATAACAAGCCTGTTACCTCTGGACGTCATTAACCAATCGCGTCTGGAGAAGCAGATCTCTGTTGGGAAGCAGGTGATCGCAGATAAAGTTCTGATTGGCTCGCACAGCAACCCCATTGCAGACGCACAGAGAACACAGCACATCGAGAATCTGAATCATCCAGAAATAAAAGCACAGTGAGCCAAGATAGGAAAAAGGTAAAATAAATGCTTAACACCCCATGTTTTTCCAAGCCCTATTTTTGCATGACAAATTATTTTTAATTGCAGTGCTTATTCCATTTATACCAACATTTAACCTCATGTCATTTTGCTCTTTGTATGGATGCCCTGTTTTACTGGTGCTGACATTTTTTTCTCCCAAAATATAACTTGATAATATAACCTTTGCATAAAAAGAGGGGATTCACTGAAAATAGTTTAAGGTGATGCAGTCTGCTATACACACAAGCAGACTGTCCATATCATTATTCATTCCCCACTACTCTCAAGGTGTCAAAATTCTCCTGTATGCAGAGTGACGGTGTTTAGAATGCACCAGGCATCTGTTCAACACCACTGTGCATCACCTTGTGGTTACGCCCATGTTTGTACAGCAGGGAGATGATCGACTTGATGTGCCCTTTCTGGATAATATTCAGAGCTTCAGGGCTCTCAATCAGGATGCAGTGGAGGACTTCCAGGATTCCTTCA
This sequence comes from Stomatorhinus walkeri, assembly GCA_026784285.1. Lineage (NCBI taxonomy): Eukaryota > Metazoa > Chordata > Actinopteri > Osteoglossiformes > Mormyridae > Stomatorhinus > Stomatorhinus walkeri. The sequence goes on along the minus strand of JAODUD010000026.1, from coordinate 239,662 downwards.
AAAGGCAACAGAACCATCTTATCAAAAAAAAAAAGATATTTTTAACCAAAAGATGACTTCCTGAGATCGAAAGGCCAGATGAAGCTTCTCTTTTCTCTTGCGACCGAGGTGGAAGCAAAGACTGTCTCACACATCTGTCAGCCTTTATCACAAAAATATGGTGGAAGCCCAGTTAAAGACCGTATCAGTATCACAGAGCAAGCATATCAGCTATAAAAAGCCAGTTGTGTGGCCCTGTCTAGCCAGATTGCTTGGAATGGACCCAGGCTGAGGGACAGGAGGCCACCGCAAAGTCAAACCTGCAAGGCACTGGCACTATGACAGGAGCTAGTGGCCCCACTATTAATCGCTGATTAGCACCTCCTCTCTATAGCCTGAAATGTCAGCAGTTCTCAAACGGACTAAAGCACGGTAATCGGGGTTAGGATAGTAAGGCAGCAAGGGGGATTACTAGGCCATTGGTTGGCAGCTCTGCGACATACCTGAGGATGACTCTAGTCTTTCAAGCTTGCTGACCAACCAGTCCAGGTTTTGGGAGAACTGGGCACAGTTGTTTCTGTTCCCCTTTATGAGGGCAGCTGAACGTGAATGAGAAGAGTTCATTTATATGATATTACTCTGTAGGACATTCTACGTTGGATTGTCTGCAAACATAAAACACACTTTACTTATAAACCCGCACATTTCAGGCCAAAAATAGCAAATTAGCTAAAACAAACACACCTCTGAAAAAACAGACCTCCCAAATAGCCTCATGCCTTTACGCATACTAATTACCCAGCTAATTACTGAGGAAGGCACAGCACTGAGCAAGAGCAAAATGGCAGGGTCACCTAAACCAATGCAAAAGAAGTCTTTAAATGTATTAAATGCCGGCAGCATGATAGGAATATCAAATGTGTTCATGCCTGCACAGAAATTTGCACTGAAATACAATAACCTGAAGTCTGCTCAGTATGAAGGACAACCTCCACAGCACTTGTAGGGATGGAGAGCCTTGTATGGGGAATGAGAAATTACAGTGCAAACTATACAAGCCCAGAGCAAATCCATAGAAATCTCTACTTATGATAAGAACTGGTATCACCCGCACACCTCTTCCAGATAAACATCATTAGCACCTCAGATAGGGATCAACTGCTAGTTCACTATGTGTGTTGATAATAAGGCTACACAATGGGAATGTGGGTCAGCTGGTTACTAGTTCTGAAACATCATAAACAGTGCTGCCACATTCCTAGAACCAGGCAGTCACGTGACACACTTATGGGCAATCTGCTCCCCAGGCACAAACTGCGAATGGAAGGTATGGACAGAGCGCATGCTGCTATCCCGTCTTACCCAACAGCTCATAAAGGAGGTTGAGGATGTCCTTCCAAGCTGCTCCGCCCTCCTCCCCAGCACACTCCCCAAAATGGGCCGCACTGTTATACACACTCAGCCGGTCAATGCAGCTGGACACCAGGGTCAGCATTCCCTGAAACACAAACGCTGTCAGCTCGGTGACCTGCTCTGTCCGACGTCGGCTTCAGCTTCCATCACATCCACACCCCTCTGCGCTGGCATAACGGGCATGAGGACAGGCTCTGAGTCACAGAGGATGAGTAAAGAGCACTGGGAGAGAAAGTGTGACAATCACCAAACTGCTGGCGATCTGCGACATTTAACAGTCTCTGTCAATTAACAGAAATGACAAACTGACATATAAACATTTCATGAATATTTTAATAAAATTATAATAATTATTAAATGAATTATTAATCAGGACCAAATTAAATTCTATTTAAACTGAAAGGCCAAGGACCAAAGAAAGGAATTTCAAGAATGATGTCTTGAGCCCAAGGACCAACCCGTCACCTAAACATCTTCTTTCCTCAGGCCATTGCTCCTCTAATTAAGGCCCCACGAGAAACTGGCTCATAATCTCACCCCCCACTGTACAAGTTTCATTCCCTTATAGACTCGTTTGCACTATACCCAAGCTGTTTGCACATTACATTTATTCACTTCATGTTTACTATTTTTTGGTTTATTCTATTTACTTTGTACTTTTACATTAAGATTTTCAGCAGTATGTTTAATTTACACAAGTCATGACACCACCCAGACCAAAAGAAATTCCTTGTTCTTTTCTGTACATGGCAGATAAAAAAAAGATTGATTCTGATTAACTTCTAGTAATTGAACAAAAGGAATCAAAATTAGAATAATGTAGAAGAATAAATACAGAATTTATATGTGTTACTCTCAGCAGAAAGCTGATAATACTTATAGTAAATAGTAGACTTAATTGCTATTTTGACCAACCAGGATTGCTGAGTGAAACTGGGGCAATAAAATTGTGTTACATTGAATTCTTCAACATTACAGCTGCAACTGAATGTCTCTGGGGAGGGAGGATCATTTCAAAATTAATGAGCGCAATTTAGGGCCTGAGAGCACTGCGATCAAAGCTATACTGCTTTGCTGTCAGTCAGAGATTAACATATCACTTGAAAGCAGCTTACAGTTAAAAGGCAACACTGTAAATGAAGGATTTAGAAAACAAGGAAATCCATTGCTTCTGTAAAATGTCTTCTCTTGTCTGTGACCAATTGTTGCTATTTTAGATGGCCTCTTACTAAAATTGACTGAAACATTACCAGTACAGGGAGCACAGGGGGTTTCCCTTTGAATGTCAGTCCAATATAGTCGGTTCTGATTCTGCATTCTGGGCATGCTGCATCTGCCCACATATAAGGTGCGTTCCTTATGTACAGAATAATGCACAGGTCCATCTGCATTTCTCACTTCCTCGGTGCAGCCAGACGTACTTCCTGTTTGAAGAGGTTCTGCCGGTTCTTGAGTGAGCGGAGCTTGCTCTGTTTTTCCTCATGCTCCAGCTCGGCGTCGGGCAGCTGGAAGTAGGTGATGAGGTCATTCAGAGTCTGCAGGACCTCCTCAATAGGCAAGGCGACAGCCGCACGGTTCTTTCCACTCAAACTGTCCAAGTCTCTGAGGGACAGAGTGAGAAAATGAGAAAAGACAATGAAGACGTCTCTCCGCACTGGACTAGGGTATAACTGGAATAACAGTGGCAATTATGACAGGAATGAGCCAAGACGTTTAAGAGCTGCATGAAATTCCCATTTGTAAGGCATCTGAGTTGCGTGGATGGTGATGGGGACGAATGGAACGCATTCGAGGAGCAAGGAACGGCAAACCAGCATAACCAAAGACATTCACAATGTGACCGTGACAAAGCATGGTTTCTTAAATGCCCTTAAGTAAATTTCTGCTGAAGTGTTCATTTCTGTCAACGGGATAAAAATACCCCCTGTCACATCATGGGGCAAGGTGGAGATTTTTGGGGGTGGTGTACGTTCTGATCCAGGCATGGTGCCAGAAGCAGCAGAGCCACTGCGTTTTCTGGCGATAGAGCATGGTGCGTAGAAGAGAGTGGCGGGGCATTTGCCTTCTGGGGCGGTGGGGCCTCCCTTCTGTAAGATGACCTGCTGTGTTCTGTATGTCGGGAACAACGGTAGTTACCTTAAGAGCATG
>JAODUD010000026.1:215302-227424 GCA_026784285.1 Stomatorhinus walkeri | reverse complement strand
CCAAAAATAAAGAATTAAAACAGAAAGAAAGAAACTTTCTGGAACCAACAGAGATTCCAGAACATTCCAGAACATTCTAGAACATTCCAGAACATTTCCTCCTCCTCGGTACCCTTGAAATTTTAAATAGTTAGATCACAAAGAGTAATACCAACAAAAACATCCATCGTACGGCATTCAAATGATCAGAAAAAATCTTTCCATCATCTCTGTGACTGCCTCAGTCCCATGAGCGGCACAGCTGCTCAGTGTATCAGTTTGCAGCTCTGTGAATAACCCTCCTGAGCATTCATCAGAGTCGTCAATGGGATAATCCATAGACAGCTTAACAAAACTGCAGGCAAAAACATCAGGGAACTGATATGTACACTTAATATGCCCTCTGAGTCACACTGGGGATTCCATTTTTTTAAGACAGGTTAGTTAGAGGCTTTTAGTTATGGTTCAGAACAGCAACCCCAGCCACTAATGTGTGTCTGAATTTGCAGTACTCCAAGGTGCTGAAAAAGGGCTTTTAGCAGTGGCAATAATATTGGGATGTTTTAAAAGCACTGCTGGTGTATACCTTTAATTGTCACAATGTGCAACCATATACCAGCTGAACAGGATGTGATGGATCAAAGGGATATGAATGTAATTAGCATGGACTGAAAATACAGAGTGTAGTGGCAGATGCCAATGCTGACACATTTATCTTTAAACTCCACATGCTCTGTGAGAGGTATAGCGAAGTGTGCAATGTTGCTTGACACACTCACTTTGACAGTGCAAGGGGTGCTTCAAAAATTTCATTAAGCACCATTTCCTCCCATCTGTAAGTATCACAGGAGCTCCTATCTACATCGGATACCACTCTCTGCTTGTCATGTTACTGAATGCTTCTACAAGAGAAACTGAAATGTGTTTCAAGACTGAATCCAATGATGACTTCATGTATGCAAATCATTCCATAACTCTAACCAATAATGCCTTAACTGCTATTAACCCCAGCACCGAGAAGACCCGTAAAATAAACACCAGTTGTGGGAACAATGGAGGGAAATATACAAAAATATGTTGGATTGTTACAAAATAAAAAGAGAGCATTTGCATGCACATGATATATCAAAATGAGCCGTGGACATACCCATTGATCCATGTCACGTGGCTAACAACATGGGAAGGGGTGGGGGCCAGGTTTGGAATAATACAGCACAGACAAATGAAAGCATTACTGCCTGACTGCAGCCAATGAAGGCATACATGAAACAAACTGGACACAGTTCACTTCCATGGAAGGTCCAGTTAATCAACGTCTATAAGGATAATGCAGAAAAGCAGCAAAGATGCTCAGTGTACGTTTAGCAGTGCAGCCACAGTTTCACGCTTCCGGTACCCTTTCAGCAGCATCGTAGATTTATGAGAAGCAACAATGAAACTGGGAAAAAAACTACTTCACTGTTTACCATTCAATTCAAACTAGCAAATATACCACCAATTATTTTTTTACTCGACTGAATTTCATATAAGACGAGATGTATTTAATTGATCCCAGGGGGAAATTTTGATGCACACAGCAGGCAGGCACAGAAAGTGCATAGATACAAACATATAGTGCAAAACGTAAAGCCTGACAGTTTACTAATAAAGATGGCACTGTGCTAGCTCTGCTCTTATGCTGAATATGCACATTCTGCCTGACATATGAATACAGGGCTCTACAGTCAGTTCCTCATGGCTGGAATGCAGCACTACAGGCCTATACAGTTTCAAAAGGAAGGTCTTACTATATTAGGGTTGCTAGCAGGTGTTGCACTGTTGAACACTTACATGACAGAAATACTATAAAAGCCTCAGAAAAAATGAACTTATTTAATAAAATGCGTTAATACATTTCACTTAATACATAGATCTGCTGTTTCTAACACTGGCAGTTGCTTACAGAGCTATTAATCAATCAAGGTCAAGACCCAAAAAAAGTGAAATTACCAAACTGGGCCATCATGATGACAGTTGTTGTGCTGGTTAGACTCTGATCCTATTTTTACTGCATGAAATTTGTAAAATAGTCCTGTATCCCTCCATTTTTTTTGCCTGTATGCCACAGGTGAAAGCTCAGGTAGCAGACAATATTCTACTTTGATTTAAAATCCCTTCAAAAAAGAGATAAATAAATAAATTCCCAAAAAAGACTGATTAGAGCAAAAAACTTAAAGATTATTCTTATAATACTGTCATAACTAAAAATGTTATGATACATTCATAAGAACATAAAAACAAAATATAGTGTAATTTTAAACTGGGAAAGTCCACGTTCACTGTTGCATGCCAGTTCTTTTCCACTATTTTCTTGTTACATTACCTTGGTCAGGGGGGGTTTACATCCCCTGTACTTTTGAAGGCATTTCATCTGTATCTATTATACAAACCTGTAAATGACTTCATAATTTACCCAAATTACTGTAGAGCCGTGCATTAACTCTATTTGCACAGTAGACAGCTGATTCCAATCTGGTGGTTTTTGGATTAACGGGTAAAGGGAAACGGTGACATATTACAATTCACCGCCTTAATGATGGCTCTGTGCTCAGACATTAAGCAAGCAAACCTGCCTTAAGTTTCACAGCCATAGAATGGAAATCATTCAAGCAACAAGTCATGGGATGCCGTTTTTGAAAAAGATGTTCAGAAGGGATCCCCTGCATTATCATGAGGTTCTCAAATGATCTGTTATTCAAAAAAGCCTTGACAGGTACATAACCCAGACTTCAAAGCCCTGGTTATAACAGAATCCTCTTCTTTGTCTCTGGGAAAAAACTGGCAATAGTACAGAATCAAGTGAATGTCGGGGAGAGAGAAATTAAATGAGAAATTCCTTAAACTCATTTCAGATGGTAGGATTAAACATTTTAAGTCTTGTTACATAATTGTGTATTATTATGGAAATATGAGTGGTAGAACAGATAATGTGCTGTGCACGTATTTTTAACACAGCATACAGTAATACTGTGAACACTATGAAGAACACAATTGAAAATCTAAAAAAATTAATGTCTACTCACACTCACACCAGTAAGAAAAAATGATGTCAGTGCCAATGAATATGTGCTACAACAGGTACACAGAGGTGAGGCAATGATACTTACTCCCTCGCTGTTCTCTCCGGTTTTGGCCAACATCTCTTGCAGGGCGCGCACCGACAGGGACTGCTCCAACACAAAGTTACAGATGCACAAATCTGGAGGGACATACTGCAGAGAATGGGACAAAGGAGACTCTCAGTTTGTTCTAAAGTACAGATGACTTCTGTACATAATTGGATACGAATGGATTTTACACTGATCCCACGACAGCACTTACACAACAGAGTCATTTTAGAGGGCTGACAATTTGGCATTTTTTTTCTTTGATACTACCCAAATTGCTCAAAAAAGAATCCATCTGCTTTTTGTGCTGAAAAACACTTAAGTGAAGTGTTATATATTTATCCATTTTCCGACTGCTTATCTTGGTCAGAGTTAGAGGGAAATTTGGAGCAATTCCATGGCAGCACAGGGCACAAGGCTGGGATGCACCATGGAATGAATGTCAGTTTCATATACATGCTGGTTAGCCTAAGTGCACGTCTTTAGCATACCCTTAACCCTGGTGGGGTGGGGTGTCACCTCTATAAACATATATCAGTTAAATATTTCTAAATGTCCATTGCCAAACTACTTTCAGCGAAATGCCCCACCCTAAGAACCTTTGATGGCATTTTCTTTTCTATAACGTTCACTTTCTCAGAGATTGGCACCTCAACCTGAGCGTAGGTGCTGAAGTGTTCCAGCACAGTTGTGCCAGCAAGTACCTAGATAATTACAATTATTTAGAGCCACAAATTCAGCCAATCTACACGACTGCAGCCTGCACAAGTGAGAAAGTAAAACACGTCACCTGACGTCATTTATTGTTAGGTTTGTGGATTTTCAAAGGGATGGCAAATACCTCTGGAGGCCTGTTAACTTCTAAAGCCCCTGTTACAAAAGGCTTTATATACAGGAGCACATATCTACAGCACTGCCTGGGCTTCACTCACTGCTGAAACTGAGATGCCTCTGAACTAAACCAGACCCCCCAAGGCCCACAGGGCAGGTCAGGAAGTCAATCAACACAGGTGACGACTGAAAATGAAGACATGCTCCGCCTCACTCTGACTGAGAGATAACAGCCACTCTGGGACAACAGTGTAGCCCTTAGGTTTAACATGGGAGTCACACCACTGCAACACAGATAAAGGCTGACCATAGTTTTGCTGCAGATACGCAACTAAAATGGCATGCTAATCAAATTTGGACAATACAAAAAAAAAAAGAAAAACATAAAACCAGTTTAATCGAACCTAACAGGTCAGCTTTGCGATGCCAGCAGTTTAAGGTAAAGAGGAAAAGGAACAAACAAAAAAGACAAAGTGATGCACACCGTAGTAAGCGGAGGCACCCCCATATTCTTAGGAGTACCAGGGAAGGAGGCTACTGGCAAGGTGCTATGGCATGTAACTTGGGAAACTCTTTGTCCTCATTTTCCTTAGTCACACTCCAATCCCTGATAATTTACCTACCCACACAAGATAAATATCAGATAAATACCAGAGTTCTAACAAATTAGCAGTCAGTTTGCATTACCGCACTACTGCTGTGGCCTGCTATGGACACCGGTGTAGCAGCTATCTGCTGCTTAACATTGGTCGATATGCATTTCAGACCTACACATATAGAATGTCACACAAATCAATATTGTGTGCATGAGACAGAGTGAAAATTATAGGAAAAGTCAGGAATAATAACAGCTATATTGATGACTGTATTTTACCACAGAAGAAATAGATTTGTTCTTCATAAAGCAACTCATGGGTGTTGGAAGGGGAAAAATGTTCTTTCTAAATTTTCAAAAGATGCCTTTTTGTAAAAATTACATTTTCAGATGCACTTCTGTACTCACTACATTATAAATAACATTTTTGTCCAAGTTTCCTCTGCCTTTTTATTCAAGCCTTTATATCTTGTTCTGTGACAAGGGAGGGTCCTAACTTAAAGTCACTGTCACGAGGTGGTGGCCTGGCAGTCATTTACTAATCAAGGTTTCCTCTTGGCTGTAACCTCCGAGCTTTAAATTCTCTGGGAGACCGTGATGAAACAGAAAAGACCTCTGACTTCTCTGTCCACAAATGGCCGTTCATTCACTTTTTACAGACAAGGAAGCAATACTTATGATATTCCCCGGGGACCAGTGGCCATCTGTGCCATTTCACCGCTGGATGTCAAATGAATGCAGTGTCCTCTCACCAAAAGCAGTGTTTGCAGAGGATTCCTTCTACTGAAGAATGCAGGATAACGTGAAACAGGACCCCGGACCCCTCCTGCACCATTAACCCAATAGGCACAGTGCTTAACATGAAAGTGCCCACTGAAGTGAAGTACACTAGTGATGTGGTGACATGGAAACAATAAAGAGTATATAGGCCAGACTGAACGGCATACTGATCTACTGAAGATGATTTAACGTTCACTTTCTGCACCACCAAAGGTAAGACGGCAATGAATGGACCTTTATCATAGGCATTATATTGTAATTATATGATGCCCTTAGGTCTCCATAGAATCATCGAAAAATATGCTGAATTAGTAATTAAAATATGCCAAAGTACTAATTAAACTCCCTTTAGTTGTCCAAATGTAGCAATATGTACATCTCTGACAGAATACCTACTATTAATCTTTTCTTAGTAGCAATTTAAGCTCTCTTGGAATAGACCATATAGACAAGTAAAGTGTAAGTAAAACCATCAAAGGCAAGACACAGGAGTCTGAAAAACTGAAAATTTGTTGCAACCTCAAAAATATATGGTTTACATTCAACATGTTTTTCACTAATTCTATCTGGATTGTGAGGGTTGTACTCTTCATGCTTGTGTAGCCAGACTTTCCCCCAGGAAGTCACTCATGCTGGTCTTTCTCATCCAGAAACCAAGAACCAGAACTAAAGCACAGGACACAACAGCAGGTGTCAAGAACAGTGATGAGTAAAAGCCAGGGATGTGCAGCAAAGCGCACCATCCCACAATTCCATTTTCGTATGATCTCCACCCCAACAGAAGGGGTCATGGACCTGCGATGGCAAGGTGATATTTTATCTACATTAAGAGGCAATGAAGACAAACTGCCATACGCAGATGTCATGAATCACTGCTGCAAGCTTCAATAATCATTGGATATGGTGCACAGACATTTAACCGTTTCTGATTCCATTGTGGAAAGTACAGAGAAACAGGTATTTGCAAACCGCTGTGCTGCCCTATCCACCAGCATTGTATGCTGAAGAAATTTCTTATAGATAATGGAAATGTTGATTAATGTAGTAAATAAAGTGTGAAATCTAAGCATGCAACAGGATCACTGCTGTGGGAGAATAATAATCTGGGATTAAAGAAGGGGAGTCAACTTTATTTATTTAAAACCACAATTTTAAAAACACTCATTTCACACAAGATTTGCTTTCTGTTCACTGAATATCTACATTGCTGCAGTATAAAATTTTCCACTCAGAATAGTGAAAATATTATCTATCCCCAAACTGAAAATGAAAAAACATTAAATATTTTGATATTGTCCCCCATAAACGGCTCTTGCTTAAGCTCAAAGCTGCAGGGATTTTAGGAACTGATAACACACGCAGTAGTATGTTTTTAAGGAGACAGTGCATGAACTTGCACTGGGGAAAGTATTAACAGAATATATATATTTTAAGTAGTAACAGAATTTTAAAAAACGAAGTAACCACCATGGGTAAGGTAACGTCAATTCAAGGTTCTGAATGTCGGTTTTGATTAATTTTCGATTAATTGCCCAGCCCTAGTCCAAAATCAGAATTTACATTTGTTTTGTACAGTCACCAGAGTAAGAAACATATTTAGACTATAATTAGAATTGTGCAAAAGCAAATGGACTGGTGAATGAAGAGGGCGTCCCCAGCCTTGTGCCCGGCGAATCCTGGGAACAGGCTCCAGGCTCAAACGGACCCTGCACTGGATAAGTGGTGAATGAAGAGGGTGACCCCAGCCTTGTGCCCGGCGAATCCTGGGAACAGGCTCCAAGGTCAAACGGACCCTGCACTGGATAAGTGCTGCATAAAAGGGCAAATGCAGCGCAGTCATTTCTAAAGGGGATGAAAAATGCAGCATCTCAGAAACATTGTGTTTTTGAGCTGTAAAAGGCAGGCTTGCTACCCTTCCATCTCTTCATTCATTCTTTTCCCAGGTAGTCGCAGAGAAAATTCAGCCTCTGATTGGACATGGAGCCTACATTGGGATTCTATACCTGCTATCATGTACTTGAAGTGGGGAACTGCAAGGGATTCAGTTTTACCTAAAACACGGCATTGTCTGTGGTGCAGCTAATTAAAGGGATTAATTTCAGATTAAATACATGAGTGTTAAATGAAATAATGTAGAACCAAACTGGTATCTTACAAGATCCTATCTGTTTAGAATCTTCATCGAGAAAGGTGACTCAGAATCTGTTTTTTAACCAATCTATCCTCACAGGTTATAACCCCACAAGGAAAATGTGGACCGTTTGATTGATTACTGCTTACAATGGCTTTGAAAACTAGTTTAACTGAGGAGACATGCAGGCCTGGTCACTTCAGTACATCTTTTTTTCACTGGCTCCATCTTGCCAATTCCCCTACCTTGGCCTCTGATGTGGGTTCCAAGTAGCACAGTCGGTTCCCCAATCCCTCAGCAGATAGACAGAACTTGCGATTCTCCTTCTGAATGCTGGCGACACACTGCAGCACCACTTCATCATCCTGTTAAAAGACACAACAGGGCAGTTCAATGCATGGTAAAAAGGCAGGAAACTTCCAACAACACTCATTTCAAGTTAGTCTCAGCCTCCAGTAGCATATCGTCAGCAGGAGCAGCCATTTTGGAGTATAGGTCACACACGGACCAGTTTCCCTTGACTGTAGGTTAATGCTACAGTAATCCACACATAGGACAGCCACTTGTATTCCATTATCTGAAAGCTGTGTCACTGTCATTAAACAAAATCAGGAATTTGATAGAAGTTAAAAGGCAATTAAACTGTTTAACATTTACAATACTTAACATCATTGCTTACCTTGTGAGGGTGATTTGTAACACATTAAACCATGGAGAGGTGTATATGGAAAAGAATGGAACAATTCAGTCAATCAAAAAGCTGTCATGAACTATACTATTTAATAACACCATCAACTGAAATACATTATATGGACATAAGTATTGGAACACCGGGCCATTACACCCACAAAATCTTTTATGATACCCCACTCTAAAGCCATAGGCATCAACAGCTGCCACTCTTCTGGGAACGTTTTCCACAAGATTTTGGACTGTGTGTGTGGGAATTTTTGTCCATTGATCCAGAAGAGCATTTATGAGGTCAAATACTGATGCTGGATGTGAAGGCCTAGCAATCGCTGTTAGTTAAAACAATTCAGGTTCAGGTGTTTGAAGGGGTTCAGGTCAGGGCCGTGTGTGAACCAGTCAAGTTCTTTAACAGCAAACTCACCCAACCATGTCTCTATGGACCTTTAAGTTGAGCACTTGGGCACAGTCATGATGGGACAGAAAATTACCTTCCCAAACTGTTCCCACAAAGTTCCCACAAAGGAAGAATTGAACCGTGAAATATATCATGATATGCATACCAAGACATTTTAGGCAGTTCTATGCCTGAATACTTTTGTTCATATAGTGTGATGATCCAGATCAAAATCTCTTGCTGATATACTTAGGAAAAGGCAAGTTAGATTTATCTAATTTAATGACACAATGAGATACGACATGACATGACACAACATGAGACGATGAGAGAAGTTTTAATGACCCCAGGGGGAAATTTTTCACTCTTCATCAAAACGCACACAATGACACTATTCCCAAGTGAGCAAGAAATACACACAAATCTATGTCTGTGTGTGAAATATCTGGAAATGGCTCACAAGGTCTTGTGGGGTCACTACTAGCATACAGCTAAGGTAAGCAATCCTGTTGATGAAGTAAACATTAGACTTTAAGGAAGAGGAGAGACAAAACTGCAGGCAGCATGAGACGCTATGCAAAAGCACATAAATCAACAATGCACAGCCTGCCTGTTAAATGGAAGTAATAATCTTACATGAACTATTCTGGGAATCAGTGGGGTGTCCTTTACGGTTGTGGTTTAGCCTGTTTAGATAGTAAAAATGCTGAAGTCACCAGTCGCACCTCTGACACAACGATAAAACACAGCTCAGTAGGGAGCTTTCATCAGCGAGAGTGGTTTACACTTCGCTTCAGGGAGGTTTAATTTGGACAGAAAGAAAACCTGAGTCAGCACTCCTTCCCATCCAAAACTTTCCAAAGTCATCTTTTAAGCTACACTGAGGAACTGTGCAGGACACATGCTTTATGAAGCTCATTAGCTACATTAAAAAATGATTCTGACAAATTTTATCTAGGTGTTGGGGTTAATGACTACATTTCCCAGTACAGCAAACAGAACCAAAAACCTGGAACAAATGTTTTTTTTTTTTTCTTTCTTTCTCATGTATGAGACAGTATTGACATTAACATCAGTATTGACATTAGTTATGATGGCTAATTTGAACACAGCTGGGATTGATAAATCTAGATCTTCACCACAGCTTACAGCCGAGTAACATAATATGTATCTTATATAGTACAGCACATGAAAAACTATGAAATGGTCTTAGAGTATTTTTATACATTATAACAATAGAGACGAAGAAGGAGTTTATATTAAACTAGATTTGGTGCTGCTGGAAATGACAGCAATTTAATCTCTTCTCCCAGAACTTCCACGTACCTTCCAAGATAGGTTGACCACAAGCACCGACACTATCAATAAGTTATCGCTGTATGCCCCACCCCAGTAGTTTGTGGTCAAAGGAAAGTATGTAGTCTGGAGTAAGGATCAATAAAGGGTTGTGGAACTGCCTCTGAGGACATACAATCAGGCCAAGTTATTGTGTTCGTACTGCAGAAAAAAATTCTAGTTGTGGAAAAAAGTTTGGGCGGTGTGAAAGCGCCCGTACCATTCCTCGGACGGCCATTAAATGGTCTGGCTATCTATGCCATACTGATCTCACAATCACCAACCTATACAATTTCAAGAAGTACTGGATGGAACACCCGAAAATGTAAGTTAATAAATGTGTTTTTACCTAAATCCTATGAGTTTATTGTGATATTTAGGTCTCAAATTGTACTTATGCATTTACTGAACATTCCACTTAGATGACAATTTGCAAAATCTTTCTCCACTAATTATGTGGTTACTTGTATTCCTCATCCTTGTAGTCTAAAGGAAATATTATTACAAGCCTGAAAAAAACTGACAAAACTAAATTCTCCAACAATAAATTTTGCCAAGTTCCCCACGATACATATCAAAAACCGACTACCTCACCGGTACAGAATTTGTCAAACAGGGAGGCTAGCGAAAAATTAATACAAACTTTATTACAGAATTTTTAGAAAATCATCTCATGCCCCACAGTTTTAAAATTACTCACCAGTACAAAGATCCATGGAAGATATAGGTTTACAAGTGGGCACCATTTTTGCTCTTAGCTGCCCTCAGTTGGTAGTTCCAATTTCACTGCCCTCCATCATTGCAGTTACAATGAAATGTACATTTTTAGCTGCAGATTTTCTTCCATATAATGTTTTTGTCAAGTGGCAATAAGACCAATCAAAAATCAAATAGGATAAGTAGAGTAAATAATGACCTACAGATCCTGATCACAAGCATAAGCCTCTTATCGGATCTTCCTTCTCTTTGGTATAACTAAATGCCATTGCTCCAATTTTGGTGCGATTAGTCCCAAAATATTAACAGGTCCAGATCTTCAACCTTACGACATGTCTGCAAAGGTTGAAAAAAATCAATGAAATACTTTATGGGATGTTGTGCATGAAATGTTTAAAAATACCTTTTTTGTTATCACTATGTTGTGTCTGTCTAAACAATTCAAGTTTGTTATTCTTACAATGTGCCTGCAAAAAAGATCCGTATAATACTTTTAGAGCTGCTGTGTTCATAGTACCAATCGTCAACAGCAGACATTTTCTTCCTTTGCTGCCGGACAGCGCATTTGTTTCACTGTTAGAGCAATTTGTCTGAAAATGAAACCAGGTGTAGATCTTCATCCATATAATGCTTTTAAGAAGCAGTAATAAAATTAATCAAATCACTTTTGGGGTCATCGCAAAATTTAATCAGTTCCAATTTGGCATCCAAATGAAAAAAATCGATTTTAAAAATTTCTTCTGAGTTACCGTTTTAATGAGATCAAGTGTGAAAACTGCCCCTTTTTGCTGTCAGTACGATATGGTTTCAATTTTGGAGTGATCTGTCTCAAAACTTAATCATTCCACCCCCCTTATAATACTGGTGCCAAGTTTAAAGAAGATTCATCAAATTGTTATTGAGTTATCATCTTAATGAGACATTCCTTTTTTTGAATATCACTATGCAGCGCTGCTTCAATTTCGGGCTGATCTGTATCAAAATTCAAGCAGTTGTAGTTCATCATCCATAAAATGCCTGTGCAAAGTTAGAAGAAGATCCGTTAAGCGGTTTACAACAGGGCTATTCAAATCAAAGTCCTTAAGGGCCGAGCAATGCTCATTTTTCAGCCTTCCTTTAGCCGTGAGCCAGGTTGCAAACTCTTGCATTCATACAGAAAGTGGTAGCACTAAAATGCAAATTTCAAAATGTAAGCTCATTAATATTAATAAAAGAGGCACTACTTGATGATTGTTGAGCTGCGGCGATGATTTTAGTGCTATGACACTTTTAGGAAACTTGCTCCTTACTACTATTTTGTAGTGCAGAGCATTATATATATTGGTTAAGATAACCTAAGTTAGCTAAAGACACAATTACTAACATAATGGCTCATACACCATTTATAAGAGGTCTCTAAGTAGCGTGACATGTGTATAATTCATTATTAAATCTGGTCCAGGGATCGATATTTCATTTTCCACAGAATAAAAAATAATGTAATGGCAAACACCGATAGCAGAGGCTGCTGCAGGCAAGGCACCA
>JAODUD010000026.1:169311-215202 GCA_026784285.1 Stomatorhinus walkeri | reverse complement strand
CCAACCCACCCCGGGCAAATAGCTCAGAGATATTAGGTTTATATATCTGAATCAGTCAGAAATTCAACATTGGCACACGTTTAGCCTCGGTGAATGTGGCCAACAGACAGCGCTTCCGTTGTAACAACACATTATTAGAAAAATACAATGTAGCACTGTAACTATTTTTAATTAATGCCTAAGCGAACGGTTGTTTCCATACATAAAAAATCTATTTCACCAAAAGCCTTCATTACATACATTAGTATATGAATTTAAAAATAACCATCCCCTTATAATTAATTCCATGACTTAATTAACAAGTTTAAGTAGTTTCCAATTTATCTATCTTGTCCCACAATTAATAAAATAATTCATATTGGAATAGACTTTGAATATGACAGCTGTTGTCATCAGTTGGAAAATATGTCATTCTTTTAGTTAGAACTAGAAAAACTGACCTTGCCCATGCAATTGAAAAGCCTCTTTACAAGCATTTTACATAAAGTCCAGTAATGGTATTGATTTTCTTGTGGGGGAGATTGCTTGGGGTTTATATTATTTGTTTGCTCCAGGCTCGAATGTGCTGATCAGGCTCTTAAATGAGAGAAGCTGCTTCGATGGCATGATAGCAACCTACATTATTAAATAGGAGATTCTGAAGAAATGGAAACGCAGCATTTTGGACAAGCATAGGAGACTCTTCCACCAAACAGTGACCTTTGTAGGGTGACATGAACATTGCCCTTTGTAGGGCACGCTGGTCCAAAAATGTAGATAACCCAGTACAGTTCCTTAAATGTATTGCTGTATATAAATCAGAGAGAATGTTGATAAATCCATAGTTCGTTCAGCTCAGGTTGCCTTTATACCTTGGGCTTGACCGATTATTCTGTTCAAATTCCAGAGCACATAACATATACAAAGTATTCAATTTATCCATAGGGGAATTAGAATAAAAACAAACTGTTAAGTCCAATCCCATTCCATAATATTACAACACTGCATTAACACTGGGCCAATTAAAAATGATTTAGTACCTGTACAGAGCCCTTTCCTTCCCTTTGCCAGGGCTGTAGGGGAGCGGTATTGATTTGTGTTTCATTCTTGCAGCAGCTCAGCTGGGCTGCTAACTCGTGGGCAATATTAATCTGAGAAGATGGTTGCCATGGTTCTCAGAGTCTCCTCTTTTCCAGGCAAGCATTAAGATATTACAATAAGAAGGGGGGGTAATCACACTAAGCCTTGAATGCACCTCCTAAGGTATGAGAAGTATATGATCAATTTAGACAAATGGCCCGTGGTAAAAATGATTGTGATCAACACACAAAGCTAAACCTCCTAGACAATGGAATTCGGAAGGGGGGTGGGCAAATTCTTCTTACTGCAAGCACCGAGATCAAACTCAGCTGAAACAACACACGCTACCATATCACACATGCTACCTTGTGACACGCCAGAGGACTGCCCCTCAAGAGATGACAGCCACCCCTCTCCCTAGGGAACCCCCTAAGCCACAGTGCATTCTGATACTTAATCAGGGGCCTGCATACCATTCTTCGCCACCGCTTTAATCAAAGTGTAGTAGAGAAGGCATGTTAACACCCCGGAAAGATCTACCACGTTACACGTAGTCCAAGAAGCACTTACTATTTCATTACTTATCCGAGCCGTGCATCTAAAGTGTCCTAGTTCGGCCTTTGCCTCAGCTCAATTTTCTGGTCATATCATTACTGTTTAGGCAAACTGTAAACTCTCGCTGTAGTAATGGAAGCCATACCATGCATTGTTAGAACTATTATTTCACCTCAGCACAGAGATTTTCATTGTACTGCCCAAACCCAAAAGGTTTTACAGAGACTTGTTATACAAGCAAAAACCGTATCACCTCCACAAGCTATAGTTTATAAAATATTAACATACATAAAAGCAACGAAAGAAGGCATCCTTAGTTAATGCATTGAACAATTTAGAAAATTACTGAAATGTGTACCATTAATTTAAGATGCTGAGATTAAGTCGCAAGATTCCAAAATGGATGATATATCACAGTTTAAAAAGACATATATATAATGTTCTACCAGGAGCATAAATCTTTTCCTTTCCCCTAAATTTTCATTGTTTATTTTAAAATTAAAGGGGAATAAATAACCCCATAAAGAGAAAAACATGGAAGCTTTAATTACCACTGTGAAAACAGAATAAAGAGATTACACTTTGTTTCTTAGTAAAGAGATTAAACACAAATCTAATTTTTTTTTTCATAACCAGAGTCTTGTGGGTTTTAATCCGGGTCCGGACTCTGGGTGTGTGAAGCTACCATGTTTGCATGAGTCTCCAAGGGCTCCTCCAGGGGTTAAAAGATTTGCAATTTAGGTCAATCTGAATCTAAATTACTCTCAGAGTACAAAGATGTGGATTCTCTGCAACAGGCTGGCATCTGGTCCTGGATTTGTCCTGCGTTTTGTGTGTTTAACTGTTTAATTTACACCAGTTTCACAACCATGACAGAGAGCTTGTGTTGTCATAATATGACAAAGAATAAAACGAAATCTTGTGTATAGCAGCTAAAAATTCAATCAGGGCTCAACTGCTGCAAAACTCAGGTATCAGGGATCTATCATGCAATGAAATGTACATCATGCTTTTCCAATGATTCTCTTCTCCAAGTTCAAGCTGCTGAGAAATGACAGGATTCCTTTGGGCACTACTTTTAGCAAAAAGGCAGCCTTCCGGTCCACACTGGGCTCCTTGAACTTAATGTGGGAAGGCAGAAGGCAGAGGGTCCTCTCTGTCCTCATCTGATCCCCTGCCAAGGAATCTGGTGAATCTGCTGCAAAGTGATCTTGGTGGGGAGTGTCTAAGGAACCATCTGCTGGAGAGATAAGACACACATCAATCTATCTATAGACCTGGGGGAAGAAACGGGGTGAGGGGGTGGGGTTGGCAGGCCATATCTATCCAGGGCAGCCCTTCCCAGGAGCAGCAACCTGAACCAAGCCTACTTTCATACACAATCCCTCTGGTGGCCAGCAGAGCTCTACCAGAACTCCCCTGCAGAACTTCTTGAACTGGCATTCCACATGTCCATCAAGCCACATCAAAGAATTCCAGTAATTTCCATGGCCATGGAAAAGAAAGGACAATTTAAAAGGTATACTGTCCCGTCCACCCTGAGGACCCTTCTGCAGTTACTGCAGGACAGGAGCAGGTGTCACCACAACCCCTACATTCATCAGAAGTAACCTGAGATCCCCAGAAGCACAGCTCTGTCAACTGACCCTGCACACCACAGATATGGGCACAGAAAAAAAAACCTTAAACACGACGGCCTCCCTACACTGCTATTTTCACATACATACATACATGCAACAGTATAGATATGGTAATCCTCTATAGAGGGCAGAAATTCCAGACAAAAAGGGACAAACCAAGCCCACAAGCTTAACCGATCCTAAGAACCCTCTGTTGGTGTTTACACCAACTTGTTGGATGAGCTCTGGATAGCACTGACTTTCTCATAAATGTCAGGTGAGGTGGGAGTGTCATTTTCAAAAGGGTAGCTGAAGCATTAAAGAATGTTCTTAAAAGAGCAAAAGAGCATAAAGAAAAGACTTGCAAAGGCTATGTTAAGCCCAATCTAATCAAATAAAAAACAAATACATATATGAAACAGGTAAGACTCAGACACTGATCTGACCACAGACACACAACGATCCGTCTTACTTCCACCCCAGAATGATACTCTGCCGAGTTCACCCTCAGTCGTCATTGTGTTAGTCAGATAAGGAAGGAGCAGTCTGGTTCACGGTTGCCATGGAGAGACAGCTCATGTTCATGAGGTCACTGACGCTAGGGAAGCAGGCTCGCTGAACAAGCTGCCCACCACTGCAATCCCCCCTAAGAATATCCCAAGAGAGACATGAGAAATTCATTGACATCCACAAACTATTTCAGACTGTGTCGATTTCGTTTGCTAACGGTCCTGTATTTGACAGCTTTATGATGTGCTATTTGCCATAAATTCTTGTGGCTAGGCTGAGCTCAAGCAAGCCAGCAAAAATCTGTAGGGAGCTGTTGCACATCACTATTCCATCACAGTGTGTTTCAGTGCCTTATCGTACACCTGAGCTGATCCTGGAAAATAGAGTTGTTTTCAGATTCCACTTGACAAACAACAACAACAACATGCAATTATATATTCCTATTCCTAAATGATTAAAATCTAAGTATCAGGTCTAGTGTTCTGGTATGCAATTAAGTAGACTGATAATTTCCACAGTAGCTCATAGTTACAGCCTAGTAACGGACCCACAAGGGCAGGGTTGGGCAGAGACCTGGAGGAGCAGGTGCTAGATCAGTCCTCCATGGTAAGACTGGCCAAGTGGGTCTACTCTTATGGAACTCATGGTACTTCCAGTGATTTGAGCAAATCACCACCCCCTAAACCTCCTGAAATGTTCCTGCATAAGGGCACTGAAACAGTGCAACACCAAATAGAAAAAGAATTCTCATTCTCATAAAATCAAGAGAATGATTTGGAAAGTGGATGTTTTTTGGGGTTTTTCTGGACAAAGTATACTTATCCCCAAACAAGCTTCACATACAGCCTGTAGGGAAAAATATATGTCTTATCCACTAAATACCAGTCATTTCTGATATCAAAAAATAAATGAACAGTTACCCTGACATGGATAGCATACACCAAGCGACCCAACGCCTGACAAATACACCGTTTAGGGTTTGCTGTGTGCAGGATTCACTGTTCTTTCGACAAAATAAATTTTTAAAAGCTAAACATGATTTATGTCAGAATCTCCATGAACAGAAGACTTGCCAGCAGCAACGTGAGGATGGCAAATTTTATTCCTGGGGCAATATTTTTAACAGGTGATGCAAGAAAAAAAATTAAATGGTAACAGGAATTAATAAAAAAAATGTGCACAGGTATGGGAAGTGTTCAGCACTATATATAATACAGATTTAGCCAATCCACTTTTCACCTTGCCTCTCTGAAGCCCATTAACAGGTTTTCCTTGTCAACAAGGACACAGACTCTCCAGTCATGTGACCATGAGTACAAAAAGACCTCAACAGGGGGAGCAGCCATTCCAACCAGCAAGGATCTCCCACTTTGTCAAATACAATTTAAAATGGGATCATCAGGGAAGCTAGGGCCAGATGCTGTTGTAAATCAGTGCATTTCGCTGTCATTTGAGAGGCTGGATATACTGAGGCTGACTAACATAAAACCTCCTGTGGCTTAAGACCACCAAAACTATCATAAAAGGAAAAATTAAGTCAAAAGAGGCACATGGAAGAAAAATACAAAGCTCCTAAAGTGGAAGGAAAGATTTTATTGGACTGTGACATCTTACATCAGTCTGTTTCCCTCACTCACAGATCAATCCAAAACACATTGTGGAACAGTGCTAAGTTACTAGCTATAGGAACATAATGTTAAAGAGGGAAACAGATGGGGCACCCGAGGTAGGTCAAGAGCATCAAATAAATCACGTAGCTTGTTCTCCTTTCATTTTGACTATGACTAGCCAAATTGACTGCTACATTTTAGGTGGAGTTCAATATGTCTTAATTAGGCATCTGTATCCTTAAAGGTGCAAGAGCTGACCAATAAGGCCTGGAGGTCTGGGGCCCTTTAATGTCAATACTTATGGAATTGAGGTTTATCTGCTATTTGTATAGGGACAAGTATATTCTTTAGAATTTAAAGAGTTCTTTAGCTTCTCATCCCATATTGCTCTCCTTAGAGACATACAAAAATATTCAGGTGAGAGTAAAGCTTGGGTTCCGAACACAGGGTCAGCCATTTAGCCGGCACCCCAAGAGCATATTTCATGGGGGGTAAGGGTCTTGCTCAAGGGCCCAACAGTGATGGGACCATTTTGCTGAGCATGGTATGTGACCTGACAACCTTCTGATCACAGGTACAGTCCTACTGAACCACACACTGCCCTCCAATGCCGGTATATAAGCAAAATCACAGTCAGAACTCAGCACTTCCTCTGCATGCTTACAGATGTGACCATGGCAGAATGATACATTGTTTTATTGTGTACATAATTGACTTAATGACAAGAATACCAATAAAAACACAGATCTTGCTTATTCTATATCAGGGATGTCAGACTCCAGTCCAGGAGGGCCGGAGCCCTGCACAGTTTTTGGTTTACCCTCATTTAACACACCTGATTCAACTTCTTGTGCTAATTACCACACAGCTCTTCAGCTGAATCATTTGTGGTGGAACAGGAAAAGAACTAAGCTACACAGTGCTCCGACCCTCCAGGACCAGAATTTAAGACCGCTGTTCTACATTCATGATGAAAGTGGAAAATACAGAGGTTCTCAAAGTGGCATGAATCTTTTATGAGATGAAGATTGAGATCAGGATCAATACTGGTCATTAAGCCTGTCACAGGCCTAAAGAATCTTTATCACATATCAATTAATGAAAATGAAGCTGAAGCTTATTGCAAGCGGACCCATATGAGCAAATCTGATGGCAGTCAATTAAAGTTAATTTTGCAATTAGAAGTGTTTTATGTTGCTCATGTTGTCACAAAATGCACAACTATAACTATCAGAATTCCACATGCACAAATCTCAACCTGTAAAATGTTCGCTTCTGATATTCTGTTTAGTACACAGAAGAAAAAAAGGAGATGTCACAGTGTTTTTGCTTATGACATCAGTTGTGTCAGTTTTTGGGCTGCTGCAAAATAAACCAAAGCACAATGAAGCAGGCTTCTAAAAACTCTTAGTTTAGCTTCTGAAGAAACAGAAGAGGCTTGTGCAGTCTGATCATGAAAAACTGATATGAACTTATATAGCTTACATTGCCTTTAAGGATCCAGTGCACTTCACAGGAGACTTTAAACTTGACCCAGGAACAGGCCAACTGCTGAGCCAATGCAAAGGCATATCAGGAAAGTCTATCCTGATAACATGCAAGCAAACTATAATTCACTTCTAAACCATAGCTCTCTTCCTTTGGCTTGACACGAGTCCCTATATATCGATCACCCATAGACAATTTGCTTTACAGTCAGTGTAAGAAATTACCCATCCCTCTGTCTTTTCATACACATATCTTGATTTCCTTACTAACAAGTAATTTCAACCAATAATAAAATTATTTTTCCCCCAAGTATGCTGTAATTTGCTGTGTTTTTGTAGAGCCTGTTGTTTTGTATGACACACTAGTCGACTCAATACATGGATTTACTGTGCAGTATGAACATCAGCCTCAGGAGCCATTTGACACAATCAGGAAGTACACATGGAGCTTCAAGCATAGCAGTGACAACTGTGTGAGCAGAGACTGATTCACAGGTTCACAGCCACCCACAGACTTCCACATAGCACAGCCACAGCACTAACTGGCTCTTCCCAGACTGGATTTCATTTACATGACCCTATAGCTACTTTGTACACACAACAGGCATTGTAAATTCACCGGGATTACCATGCTGGACTGAGAATCCAAATTCAGCACCGAGAAACAGCAGAATGCATCACTAATATAGGCTGAACTTTTGCTTTAAATGTGCCTGCAATTTCTTATGTCAATTTATTAAATAAACCCCTATTGGACTGGCATTTTCCCAATAAAAGCAATATTCTGAACTGCTTACAGACACTGTTAGCCCACGGCCCAAGGAAAAAACATCTGTCTGTAAGCATGCTTTGCTTTAAATTTTGGCCTTCTCACATTCCTTCCTACAGGTGCATGACACCGTATTTGAACAAATTCAAAACATGCATTTTTACAAGACTCTCAGCTTTGTCCAAATATAACCAGCCATCATCAGATGCATATTACAGATAAGAGCAATGGAGCTACCAAATCTTTATTAACTGGATGGGAATCTTGGAGGCATCATATCACCAATAAACCATAAAAGTATTATGTTCTATTTAAGACAGAATACTATGAAAGATTTAGACCTGTTGATGCTGAATTCTCCATTAACTAGCTTTCCCACTTGTAACATGGAAACATAAAAATAAAAAAATCACACTTTATTAAGGAACAAATGTGAGTTCTGAAAAACTAATCAACTAACCATCTTGGCAACTTCCTCGAAAGCACTACAGACTGTCTGCTATGACTTAGTAGCCCAATCCATACCTTAGTAAAATAGGTATTTAACAGCCTAAAACTTTCAAAGATTTTGTATTTTACATTAATTTATCTTCTGAGAGTCCCCTTAAATATAGCACATTATTTTTTATTATTAAAACTGAATGTAAACACAATGTTTTAATAAATCTGAAAATGTCCTTGTAATGACTTGAAAGTGACAAGGCTTGTATGCAGTTTGTATGGTGGATCAACTTAGATTGTACTGTTGTTTTAAAAATAATAGATTATATAACTATAACTATACAATATAAAACTTGAGGTGATTATACGTATATGAGGAAAACCAAACCAAAACCCTGAAACTGTGGACAGTGCATGGTATTTTTCAGAAAGACTGCATTTTTGTATGTCAAAATCCAAGCTCAATAGCAAAGATAAACATAGAACAAAATAAATAATTGCTAACAAAACTCTAAACCTTTCTCTCAAAACCCAGCTTAAGTGATTTCTTCTGCTTCCCTGAACCTACACCTGGTGAGACTCATCAGGTTTGTAGCAAGTGATGATTTCAAACAGCTGGAATCAGCCTCTAGACTTGTCCAGTTATCTGGAAGGTTTCCATGACACCATAACAGACAGCTCAGCAGAGCCTGATCTAAGAATACCGCCATCACAGTTCTGAATAACTTTGTATAAACGCAGACTCACGGTCCCCCACGGCAGAGCTGGAGCAAAAATGAGTCACGGAAGAGGGTGTGTTTGTGTGTGTGTGTGTGTGTGTGGGAGTTGGAGTGAGGCAGGCTCTGCTTTCTGGCATTTGGGCAAACACCCACCAGGATAGGCGCTCACTGCTCACCCACCTGTTTGGAAGCACAGCCTCACAGAGATACAGTGGTTCTAATTAAAAGCTCTGTGTGGCAGAACCAAAACACAGATGCAATGCAAGCACACTGTTCACCTGAAAACCCGTCTCCACTCCAAAGAGTTTCATATAAAGGCTGCGCCTTTTGCTAACCAACCCCCTACAGCTCAATTTGCCACTACTCCTCCACTGAAGGATGTCTACCTTGGATGCTGTAGTAACTGTACCAGACACTCTTGCGAAAGGGCAAGTAAAAAAGAAAAAAAAAAACACATCGACGCAATTAATTTGGGGTTAGGGTTAGCAACTTAGAGTTTCAGTGGCTCATTACCAGGGATAACATATAGGAAATGGGTTAGTCTGACTGGATAATGCTGCTTACAACCAGCCCCAAACTTCCTTCCTCGTAAAAGATTTGAGTCAATAAAGACTGCCATGCCAAATCGTGCAATTCCCCAACAATATTCCAATGAGATGTTCTTACTAGAGGAAAACAGGTAATTTATTATATTGGGTCATAAAGGTATCATCACTGATTTAGTTTACCAGTACAATGCAATCTTATAATCCAATTAAGCTTCACCTTCTCCTCATGCGTAACACAGGACAATGCTGGCTGAAAAATCTCAGCACCCCTAACAAGAAGCATTTCTCTTTCCATAGCATCAAAATACTCAAAGCAATGAAACCCTTTCTCTCCACTGGCCTTACAGCAACAGCCAAGCTGTGGTAATCTTTTTCCTCACCCAGGGGAAATAACTTCATTTTTGTTGTTAGAGGTATGCAGCAATAGCACTGCCTCCGCTTGCCTTTATTACAGAATTCAGTAACAATGAAGAGAACAATCAGAGCGCAGCTGACTGCCAGCAAATCACAGGTTGCACAATTACATATCGAGGGCAACAAAAGTCCTTTTGTTGAGTCCAGCAAGGCAGCACATCAGTTCCAACTGTAAGGGACCAACAAAGGCTTTCATCATTGGCAAATAAATTCATCCCCTCTTGTATGTATGTTGGTGTGTCCTTAGACAGCATGTGAGTGTGCGTTCCCATGGAAAAGGTATAAGATGCAGGTCTAGGGATCAGCTGTTACTATACAAATGGATTAATGTGCTTATATGGAGTTTTGGAATATGATTTCTGAGACTTGCGCCATTTTTAAATTTGTCAGACCACCACAAATCTTTTTTTCCCCGCACAGCATAAGTTCTCCATCTAAAATAGCTGGTCATGCTATCACATCTGCTGCTGTCTGAACTTGCTCTACTCACACTTTCTCTGGACATGCATCTGTGCTGTGCAGCACCTGAGCCTAAATCATCCAGTCATATGCTGCCCCGTGTGGAGTAATAAGAGGAGCCTCTTGACTTCTTAAAGACACAGAGTCTTTGCCCCTTCAGGAGGTTGGGGCGCCTTTACGTGCAGTACATGCCAGTTTGCACTTAGGTGACCTGCAAGTGACCCTCACATACCATTCCAAATTTTTTACATATTAATGAAACTGATGCCTGTATGGGATACTGAGTCAGGGAATACAACGCAATGCACCTGTTTCTCCGATAATAAGCAAATGACAATTTTTACCATTTCATAAAACATTTCAGCGGAACAATTCCACTTCAGTATCTTGTTACCACAGCAACAGTCGTCCTCAGACTGAAACCAGTAACAACCAGGTTATGACTCCATGTTTTTATCTGCTACACAGTAACCCACTAAGAACAAGCACTAACTGATACAATAACTGTTATTCCATGTCATTTGATGTCTGACTTAAGAGCAAAGCAAAGGTTATTACTAAACACTGTGCCTCCTAATATTATCGGCAGTAATATTAAACTCATCTTGCGCGACACAAGCCGAAGCAATGGCCCCCGCTGGCAACAACGAAGAGCAAGGAGGCGCTGTGGAAGCATCAGCTTTTTAAAGACTAATTATAAACTCTAGAGTCATCTCAAGGAATGCAGAAGGCCTCCAGAACAACAACCTCCAAATAAGATCAACGCTACTGTTTGGGGCCCTCCATGGTACCTCATTTAATATGTGTACTTTACTCCCATACGCATGTTCACAGCGGCACGCTGACCACTCAGGCAATAATCACACACAATTATTCAGTGTCTTTTCATATTGAATGAATTTTGATCTAGTCAAGGTCATACGCTATTTTCATATTTATTATTGTACTTTCACCTGTAACTGTGCAGCCGAGAAAAGATAAGACCACCAAACTCAAATCAAATACATGACACTTTAGTTTGTCTACTTTACATAACCGGTACTTTACAAATCACAACAGTTTATTTCTGCAATATGACATGTTATCTTTACAAATGCAGGGCAAAACCCAGCAACAGCCTATTAGGTTTCACATATTACTTAAAAAAAATATGGCAGTTCCATTCTGATATATTCACAACCAGTGTCTCTCTATTTAATGAGGAAAGAAACTTATTTCAAATTGACCACAGGGACAGACATATTTCCAAAGACAATGGCACAAAAGCTTAAATTCTGGTTTTGCTTTCAATTTAGCTGCATCTCTTTACTACCACTGACAGGCATTAATTCCATTAAACAATCAGCCTGAAGCAACAAAGTAAATGTGGGCTATTGGTGGAAAATAATCTGAAAATGTCCTAAGTCACCATCATGCAATTCAACAAACATGCCTCTAAAATTTTGCACATTCTGAAGATGCAAATTGAAAAGTCGTTGATGGAAATGCACGCGTTTCAAGAAAAATCCTCGAATATCCCAAAAAAAAACGTTATCTTAGCTTGAGGGATTTTGTGGCTAGTTGAAAAATAAACAAATTGCAAAGCTACAAGGAACAAAAAAATGTATACTAGTTGATAGATAAGACATAATATTTCATTATTCTAGAACAGGGCTGCCCAATCCTGCTCCACCCTGCAGAGTTTAGGTACAGCCATAATCTAACACACCTGATACGGATAATCAAGCCCTCAGTATGAGAACCAGCTTAACTTCAACATAGCTGATTCTAATACTGAGGCGCTACTGAAGTGCCTGATTATCTGTATCAGGTGCGTACCTGAGCTCTGCAGGGGGGTAGACCTCCAGGAGCAGGATTGGGCACCCCTGTTCTAGAACTAAGCATTATTCACATGACATCCATTAATGAATAAAAACACCCTATTTGCAATTTCACTTTGTTGATTTATTGATAATTCAGTTAAATTTGCACAAAACTTTAAGGGAAACATGGCTAGTGTCTTTCAAGATAGATTTTTTTGTGCATCTCAGAAACAGATCCAATAACAGCCAGCAACTTCAATATCCACTGGCAATACTAGCTGAAACCAGAACAAAAGCTAACCCGCACATTCTTTTTCATATTATTCTTAGAGCTGAATCATAATCATTCTCTGCACCAGGATTTCCACTCAGATTCTATGGGTTTAAATGACATAGATACAGACGAGAGAGAAAGATAAACAGAGATCAGCCTCAAAATCACTTATATGATTTAGTAAACAAAGGCATAATCTGGATCACACGTGGTCAAGAATCTCCTGCTTCTTGAAAGACTTTCCTACTATAGGTTGTCATTGTGAAACCCATTGATTTCACTGCCAGTTTTCCCACCTTTACACATCAGTGATGCAAGAAGTTTAAGGTCCAAATTCAGGCAATGACAAAATAATTCTAGGCGATTAAAAACAACATTTATCAACCTCTGACTTTTTATATAATGAGAGAACTTTTTCTTCGTATAGTTCTCTGCATTGACTGTAAGGTTTCAAGGTTAGCAAACAAGATGAACAAAACAGCAGTAAACTAATAATAAAAGGATATACTAACATGAAGGTATTTTAAATGAAAATGCAAATGTTAGACTACTAGGATGCATGCAGTCAACTTTCATGTGACAGTTTAGATAAATGTTTCTTCTACTCAATTTTTTCTAAAATTTGTTTCCAACAAAACATTGTCCACGTTTATAGCAAAATGAACTTCATTGCTGTATTCCCTGAAGGTGCACACAGTCCATTTCTACACAACACTGAGCAATGAACAGAAGGCTCCAGCTGGTGAACCTGTTATGGAAAGGCATCATCGTTAAGGGTCACACATTTATGCATCAAGCAGTTTCCAACAGTAAGACATGCAGCAGAAAGATAGAACTAATATCTTTATTTATAGCAGTGTAAGTCCAGAGACTTACAACCACTCAGCCATATTAATGACATAAATACTTATTAGGCACCAAAACAGCCATATCTAACTCATTAAGCAAGCATGCATATAAGCCCTACATACAAGAACAATTAAATATATTTCATCAACCACTATAACATCTGAAGTTTAACAGCTGAAACTGAAATTGTCAGACAGCAGACACTAGCATAACACCTGACTGTTTTACTATACAACATACCATCTGACTATTTATTGGACTATAGAGACATTATGATCTTTACTACAACACAGTCAGTGTTTGAACCAAACACAAAGCAGATTGTGAACAGAAACTTTTAATGGTCCATTTTCCATCCTTTTCTATAATAGTAACATGGCTGGACTATATAAAAAAGGAAACCCTATCATTAAGCTGCTAAGTGTTATGGGGAAAAAAACTTCTATGGAAAAAATTCACAACTTAAATGTAATTCAAAGCATCAGAATGATCTATTCTAGTTGAAGTCTGGACCCCTTCCCATTCTCACATCTTTAAATGAACAACTGAGCTGCTATTGGATCGACACGACACCAGAAAAAGGGCATGCGAGCCATCCTCACCACCAGCAGGTGACCATCTCTTCATCATTATACTCCACTCCATTCATTTGTCTCCAGATGTTCCTGTCACCAGGACAAGACTCTACAGCTGCTCTGGCTCCTTCTTTTGACACGCATTAAAAGCCTTGAGGAAGCCCTCTGAAACAGGCACTGCTGCTACAAGGTTTTTATCAGTGCAGAAGGGAGCCAAGACTGAAAGCACATTAGGCACTGTGAGAGCTGTCAATTACCACAATATTTCTTTTGGGTGAAAATCTCTCACTGGAGACATATATATATAATCTATACTGTTAAACAACAAGCAAGTGTGACTCTTTTGTATATGAATGTGAAAAAACCTTAGAATAAGCATAACCAGTCAGCTTCAAGACACAAACATCTACAAACATACAAGGGTATCTTGAAAAAAGATGGTGGCTATCTAACAACTGACATCTTGAGGTGTCACTTGCAAAGACCACTGCCAAGCTGCACCACTACCCTTTATGTAATTAATTCCAGGCAATTCACAAAAATAGAATCGTCTCTTAGAAGCTAATATGTTAACAGAAACGGCCGGTCTCATTTTCCTTGAGCGCTACGTAGATCCTGCAAAGGGCAGGAAGGTCTTTTTTGAAAAAATTAATGCAGCCACTGTCAAATTTACAGACGGGATGATGTCTAAACCACCACTTGTTACAAAGTGGCTATGCTGCCCGCGAAAACACAATATTACGGCGTTGTTTACATCGCAACATACTTGTTGTCCTGAATATTATACATTTGTGACAGTATTTCATTATACATTATTAAGATTAATTATCCTTGCATTATAAAATACGAAACTTTTAGGTGAATCCTGGAGTCCAATAACGTGGGTTTTAAGTCACGAACAAAGATATTGCCTAAGTGCGTATCTAGTAAAAGAAAAACAAAACCCGCATACACGGTGTTGTAAAACAAGTTTTAAATGAGCACACAATCGCAGCGCTCTATGCGCAAAACAAAAGGAGTACCCCTCCGGTCAAAGAAAAAACAAAAGACAGATAATTTCGCAGGATCCCCTGAAAGGTTTTCCTGTCGATCAGTGCATTGGAAGGACCACGACAATCTGGGATTTATTAGTGGCGGAATCCGCGTCGAGGGAATGATGCTACTGTATGGACCACACAAGAAATAATCGCGTCCACGGTCTTGACAGCAGCGACAATGCATTGCACAGACAAAGAGATCAGACATTCAACGACAGTCTGACTTCGAATGATACATCAACGAAATTAATTACTTACAGTTCTCAAGAACTGAATTTCATCTTCCCCTTCTCCACCTTCAGCCATGGCTGTTGAGGAGCCTGCTTAGACTCTGATAGCCTCCACTGTCGCCTTGCAGCACGGCGCTGCTGCTCCTCTCTCCTATCGATATTAGCATATAGCTAATCCACAGCCATATAGGGGAGCTGGAGCAAACGCACTGCACTGCAGCCTGTCACTCACGCCCGCTCACCGCCAATGCCGGCGGCGCCGTTCCCCTAAGGGGGGCAAGCGGGAATCGCTTTCGCGGGGACTCCGGATCTAATACTGGGGGGGGGGGATGGAGAAATAACAAAACGTAGTCTTGCAGTCAAAATACGGCACTGGGTACGGGAACCTGACGTCAGCGATGGCGTTCATTAGCCGATAGTGAAAAGCAGTCACCGCCGCTTAACTGGCAGACTTTCATCACTCGGACAGTTGCCGGTTAACTGACGGGCGTCATCTTTCACGAAAATGGTGAAATCCAAACGCGGCAGGGATATGCTATACGCCGTTATTAAAATGAAAAAAAAAATGTCCCCTTCCTTTAGAAACCCAATAATTTACGGACTTATGTTTTATGAGCAAAAATCTCATTGAACGGTGAAACAACCGGACAGGTCGGTCTCATTTAAGTCCGTGACGAATGAAACGCATAACAGTGAATATTAAAAGCCAAAACACTGAAAAATACAGTCCATTGTCAATTTCATTCTTTTAAGTGTCGTATAGCTATGTTTTGCTGTAAATCCGTGCGGTGCGAGTTAAACTCATTTTAGAATATTTATGGTGACCCCCCTAATATTGGTTAAAGTCAATGAAAAAGACTCATGCTGTGCAGCAGATGACCATGGTGTAGAACCACTGTGGGTTTTAAATGTTTTCACGTGTATCCATTACAGATGAAAAAGTATCATTTTCTGGGACACAGCCAGTCAAGCTTGGGCCTTCAGCATGTGTTTGGGGTCCAGCTGAGCTGTTCAAACAGCTGCCAAGAATAGCTCTTAAAATAATGTTAATAAAGTGTCTATAAGAAGAGAAACCAAACAAATCCAAAGCATGACAATCACGTAATACTGATAACTGCCTGCATTTAAGTTGTGATCAGCACCCAAACCTCGCATTTCCGTGGAGCCCCCTGTAGGCCACATACAGTCACTACATTGTTAGAGAGGTCATATTTCTAATTTCTAAGATGAAGTTAAATAGTATTTTAAACAACTTTATGCTATGTCTGTTGCAATGAAATATCACAATGTGTAGTTGGTTAACTTAAAACAGGTGACATTCAAAGGTAGCGTTCGTTTTCGGGTGAGAGCGGTTTAAGAGCAGGCCTTCATTTTCTCTCCCTACGCAACTGCAAGCGTAGTTAAGCAATGAAATGTTTTCATTAACAATGTATATCAGAATATACTTTTTTGGTTGGGCCGCCAGACGCTAACAGTAGCCGTTGGGTGGCCTGGGTCAGCTGACGGACAGTCTCGAGCCTGGCAGGCATGCAGTCACGCCAGCGGCGCGGACGTCATCAGACAGATACTGGCGCGAGCCGCATCCGTAAAATTATTTTCCGCCCGCCTTCAGGCGCGTGCTTCCAGGCTCGCGCCGAGCAGCTCGAAAGGTGTGAGAAATTCGAGAAGACAGGCTCACAGAGAAATGGTGTGGGCGCTTGGTTTGCCTCTGAGAGGACAAGAAGACCAAGCCGGATACTTTCAAATACACACAAAAGGAAATATGAACATTTGGCTTACTTGAGTAGAGGTAAATGTATTCTGTAAGTAAGAAAGACAAATTTAGAGTTGAGTCTGTTACGGGAAGAACTTAGTGTATACTTTACTGTCATCCAACTTGTGTATGTACATATTCCATAATTTAAGTATATGATAAAAAAAAAAACGCTCCGATATCAAGCCATTTACAAAAGTTAGCGTAAAAAACTTAAAATATTTATTCTAAAGCATATGCTGCCATCTAGTGGTCATTTGTATAACGCGGCTAACTTTAGCCTCGAAAAGTGATGGGACAAAATCAGGCAGAATCGGGACAGTTGAACGAACCAGACTCAGAGTTTTTAATTTCTCAGCGAAGTATTAGGTACCCAACCGAATGGTGAAAAAAACATTTTTATTTACTATATACATATACTTAACTCCATTCACACCATTAGAGCATATATTGTTTTTCCATATCTATTTAACGGTGCTGTTACAGCCCGTAGGGATCGCGATGGGAGTGTTTCACTGACTTGCTGTTGACCGGAGCAAAAATATGAAATGGTGCTTGACATAGTTTTGGATTCTACCCGCTACCTGCTTCTTTTTGGTACCTATCTGTGATTTCTTACTGTCCCAGGGACAACGGACAACGTGTCCTGCCGCTAACAGACAACATTTATGTAACACTTTCAGCCGCATTAAGGCTTATTTAATTAAATGTACACCATTTCCCCCTTTCCATCTTTCTATGGGTCTGCTTGCCTATGACTTAAGTCATGATAGAGTTTTACCATGAAACCGTGCAAAATAAAATATATTGGGTAATATACGTACCGCGTCCCACTGGAAAGCCATTATAGGCGGCTAAGCTGTGAGTGGTGAGAAGGTGTGTATGTAACCCTCTTGTGGAGGAAAGTAAGACTGCAATGCAGTGACCGCAGTCAAGCGATCTGATGAAACAGGACAAATTCACTAGGCTAAATTATTTCTTCTTTTTAACTGATTTTGAATTTGGTGAATTTCTTTGATTGAATGATTTACACTCATTTTAGTCATACGTTTTGTTTGAGCTGCAGTAACCTTTCAGAGATAACAAGGAAGCACGTTATAATATTTAAAACAACATCGAAATCTCACACAAACGTGATTATGCTGAAAAAAAATATTGGTCGTTTAGAATTGCAAGATGTTCTCCCACCCCTATCTTTGAATTATATGCAACATCTAACGTACTTCCTCTGTCCTTTCTGTGCCTGTTTGCTTGTTCTTGTATGGGACCTAGCTCATTTTAGGTAGCGAAACATCCACGTGAGCTTTTCATGTTCACTTCACTAGAGATCCGGGTTTCGAGTACATTTTTGGGCCACAATGTTTTTTTGCCTTATGTCAAATCTGCAGCGTCTTCTGATTTTCAGTGTGAGTACGTGCATCTTCTATAAGATGTCAAGGTCATCTAGAACGAGACCAGAATATGTACAAGCTACTGACATCCTAGTTGATATTATTGCTGAAAACTAGGGTCGAATTAAATTCACCCTACTGCTGTACCAGTAGAATAGCCCAAAATGTAGGGCAGATTGACCACGCTCGGAAGACCGCAGTAGCGGGACAGAAGTCTGCTGTTCATCTGAGTTCAGGCACGCCTTCAGCATGTGCAGATCATTCAGACGTCTAATTTATGGCTGTGACGCGCGTTAAAATCAATAGGCTTCCTAGAAGGTATGACTGCAGGTAAACAGTAAATGGGTATACAGCTGGCGTTTCTTGTGGCGTTGCATTTCCTTTGACTGCATTTTACCTGAAACCGTAAGAATTTTAGTATCGTTTGTTCTCCATTAAAATGCCTCAGCCCGGTGTCTCCGTTTGGTTTTAGTTTGTGTAAGTATTGACTGTCCTGGAAGTCCTTAGATGTACATGAGCGACCCCGTCTATCTGTGAGACCGCGGTAAGGGGCGGGGCTTTTATGTTCCAATAGGAGCGATCCAATGAAAACGCAAAAATCTCCGAGTGGCTTTGTACGCTGTCTGTCAAATGCGCTTCGAGAGTCAGCAGGCAAGGCTGGCTGGACGTCAATGAGCTGAGGAAACATTGAAGGAGCTATGCAAAATGTTTGTGTATATCGTACAAGTCTTCTCTATCTGCTGACAACTGTCTGCATCAGGTGAGTCGTGGGAATGTTTGTTGGGGGGTGGGTCTAAAATGTGTTCAAGTCTACATTGATATGGAGTCGGCATGAAAACTTAAAGCTGTGGTCTTTCTTGATATACAGTATATTAAATATGTATAAAACCATTTTGTTAATGATTTTAGATGTTTTAATTTTAAACTGATGCCTTTATTTTTATTATTATACGCTCTTGTTTGAACGTAATAATTACGAGCTATAAGAACCATCTTTATATTGTATATTTTCCTCATAACTGTCTTTCATCGTTTTTTTCTGGACAAGTAGTCGAGTAAATGTGAAGTCTATAGTTGCTATTTATCACTGTTGTGTTCCCAATGTTTTGTTTATGCGGATTTAGCCTTTAAATGCTCATGTACTTAACATCTTATTAATGAAAAGCCCCATAATTTAGTTTCATATCAAAGCATTTTTTCATGTGAGTGTTATTCTCGTCAAATGTATAATTTTCGATTGTGTGCGTTGTGCATATGGCTTTACAGGCCCGCGTACTGTCGGTGTTAGTGCAGTAATGACGAGAGGTGATTTCAGTATTTACAAATAAATGCGCAGTCTGTGATTGGCGGCTGCGGTGAGAAGTGTGGTGTGGTATTTCCGTCTATGCATTAGTTAATTGACTATCTGAATGCAAAGGATTCGTTTCTGTTAATGGGCGTGCCTTTCATTTTCATGATTATTAGCGACAAATGCAGACACAGTTGAAAACGCTTATACTTATTTTTTTTTATTCAATCTTTAAGACAACTTTTGAATATATTCAACCTGTTTAATATTTTAGCACAGTATAAGAGTAATGAGGACTACGGGGAAGATCGCCTTAACAGTGATGGCAGAAATAAGAGTACTGATTCTCGTGCCATTATTAATATACTATTTTTGTTTTAATTAAATATTCATGTTCATCTTATACAAGGGTTTTGGGCAATACTAAGCTCTTGCTGTACGTTGATTTCAATAACGGAGTAGCAGTGTTCGTGTTTTTGGGTTAGCTTCAGTTTATGTGTGTGTGTTTCTTGCCCAGATACTTGTGCCTTTACACACATAAGGAACAAGCTGTATGAATAGGGAAATTAATTTTGCACTAACATTTCTTAATATGAGTTAATGTTTAATATACAGATGTAAAAAGTAAGCTACCTTTTCCATCTTCTGATTTCTTATCCTTGTCATGGGGTAAACATGTATGAACACTTTAAATAATTCAAATTGTCTGTGTGGTTGAATTGCTGGTAGCATGATTGTCCCATGCAAAGCGACTTCCTTATTTGTCTATAGTGTCCGTTTTTAATTTGTGAAATGACTTTGAATGTGGCCATTTACTTAATGTCTTATAGTCTTATATTTGATGAGAAGTGATATTCAGATAATGGATTATATAAAGTCAAAATTATATTATGTAGATTGTATTAATGTAGATATGTACATGTCTTTGTAACTATTTATGTTGTTTTAGGTTAGGATCTTTGATAGGTTACATTTTTTAATGATTACAGAGTATCTGAGGATTTTTTTGCAGGCATTTCAGTTTGTCTCTGTGTGTATGTGTGAGTGGATCCTTTATACCTCTTCTGCAATTAGTTTGTTAGAGAGGCCATTTCCCATTGTCATATCCATCCATCCATCCACTTTCTGTTCATGGTTTCAGGGCCCCAGAACCTATCCCAGAGGCTATGGGGGCACAAAGCAGGGAACAACCCAGGATGGAATACCAACCCATCACAGCCATTGTCACATCATAGTTAAATCGAGCAGATGTATAGCTTCTAAGCAGATGGTTTTGTTCATAAAGATTTTATCCATTTTTTCAGCCAGATATCACTGAAACATTTTAGAATGTCTTGTGTACATCACTGGAGCCTGGAAGTAACTGTTACAAATGATTTAACTACTACCCCAGCTACCACTGGTGCAGGTTTAGGCACTAGTGATAGAAGCTGTTTGTTGTTTGTGCAATGCCAGAGTAGGCAGCAGAAATTAAATATCACAGTTGTTTCTCATAATGGCTCTAGGATTTGTTTTGTTGTGGTTTTGCAGGTGACCCTTTTACAGTTTAAAGAGATTATTTATGCTCTGCAAAAATATTTTATTTTGGACTCAGTTTTTCATGTATTATCTGTTCACTTCAGACACAAAGAAGATATTTATCTGAACCATTTTTATATTACTATATTTTATATTCATCCTTGAAGTATTTAAGTCTAAGAGGTGTATTTTTTATTTTTTTACAGGTAATCAATAACTAAGGAGATGAATGACCAGGCTATTTTTGTCTTGACTTGTTCCCTGGGCTTGGTATCAGAAGCAGGTCCCTCTGAAGAGTCACCCCTTAATTAGTGTACGAGACATTAAATGACGCCCATTATGGAGGGAAGGCACACTGTCCTTCGGCTGTATAAGCCCATCAGGGAGAGGATCTGCATCAGCCTGTACCTCCCAGTAGGGCTGGAACACAGTAGAGCCTCCCTATTGCACAGTGGCCATGGTCAGACGAAGGTGGGGCCAATGGGAACAAAACAAAAGCAGCAGTCTTCTGAGCTTCCAGGCAAAGACCTAACCTCCAACGAGGTTACAAAGGGTGCCATTGCAGATCTCAGCTGGATTGCGGCTGTGCATCGCCAGGCACTGGCTGACCTCTTTGCTCTTTGTGCTGACTGTGCAGCTAGGGTCCAGATGGGAAACCAGGACGACAAACTGGAGGTCCAGCAGGAAGGAGGTGCTGCCTCCCCCTTGAGCGATACACTGAGCAGCAGCAACCTGCAGCATTCCCCCAAGTTCTCCCCTGACCAGAACAGGGGCACCACACGGGGCCGAAGGCTGAGGAAGCTGGCAGTGAAGCGAACAGACAGCGCCGAGGGTTTCCTGCAAAGCAAGTTTAAAATGAAAGTAGAGAAGGCTGTCTCTGAGGGCTCCCCATTCCAATCTGGGAAAGCCCCTGGGACCTCCACCCAGGAGAGCAGCTCCTGCACTAGCAGGGATAGCAGTGCTGCCCCACCTGTGGAGAAAGAGCTTAATGCCAATGGGCAAACCAAAGAGTTCTCAGTAGACTACACCTTTGAGTCTGACACAGACATCTGCAGTGAGCTGTCGGAGTATGACAATGATTTGTACAATGGATTTGGGGGACTCCACAGCTTCCTTGGGGAAGAGCAGCAGAAACTGCAAGAGGAGCAGATGTTCAGCGGGAACAACCTGCGACCCACTGAGGATTGTGGTCCATCTTCCTTGGAGGTCCCCTCTGCTGCACATGAAGAAAGAGACTGGAGAGATGCTGGAATCCAAGTGACAGCTAGGGTGCAGGAAGTAGGGGGCATCGTGCAGCAGATCAATCACTTTGACTGTGAGAAATCCACTCTAGATTCACCGTCTGCAGCCAAAACCTGTGGAACAACCCTGCAGGAGGGGTGTGAACTGACTCGGGTCACTCCTCTTAAGCCAGAGCAGGATAAGTTAGTAGTGAACAAGCCTCTCCACAGGGTTTTGGAAGTAGAACGCATAGATGACAGTGAGGGGTGGAGGAGATTTCAGGGAAGCTCTAGAGTGCCAGTTGTGAACTCCAAAGAACTTTTACCACAGTCACTCTGGGGCCCAAATGACAGTTCTCCAGCTTCAAGCCTTAAATCTGAGAGGAGAAGTCCTTCCTCACCCTCACTTTGTGAGGTCTTCAATACATCTTATCCCACCAGCAACAGTCTGCAGAGCATGTCCCCAGTAGTTTCACCAGCTACCTCTCATATTACCAGCCCACAGCTCAATCACCGGATCCTGCTTCTACCTGAGGAAGAGGGCGACCACGTTGGCAACCAGAGGAAGTCATTTCTAGGGGCCACCTTGTCTGAGAGAGAGCCCAGGGTCACCACAGAGGTTATCGACAAGAACGGCAACAAAAACACTATCACACGACTGGACCTGAATCTCTTTCATCAGGGAGGTGGCTCAAAATGGGGCTTCTCTAGCCCCACGGTGCCCTCCCCCCCAGGTTAGTGAACCTTATTCCCTGTAATGATTGCTCACCTTGGCTTCTGCTGGCACCCCCTCATTTGTCGCTTTCAGGTAAAATTGACACAGCAAGCACAGAGAAGCTTCTCATAGCTCAGTGAAAATTCAGAAATGTCTCTGAAATCCAGGATGAAGATGTGCTGGGAAGTTTCCTGCAAGGTCAGCAACTTTTGTTTGTTTCTAAGCTGCCCAGGTTTGTAAGGTCTTGTGAGTGAAACCTGAGCACCATCCTGTATTTGCCGTGCTGTTCAGCAGTCATAATTCACAAGGATATATCTCATTTTAAAGAAAAGCAGGTGTTCCTGATTTTTTTTGGCGCTAGTTGCTACAGAACTGTATGGTTCAATGAAGTCCTTCGTGTACATGCTAATTTTACTCGGGTAGGCTTCGCAATGTGTTGCCAGCTGCATATCTGCAGTGTCTGGTCCACGGCAGGTTGTGTGATTGTAGGGTTAAAGATGCACAAGGGAGTGGGGCAGACTGGAGCTCATCGTGTAAGTAATTGCTGTTAACTCTGCTAGCCCTCATAAACTAGATAAAATGGTTGCCAGAATCCCCTCTACCCCTTCTATGGTCATATGGTCATGCGTTAGAACTGCTTTCTGGTGGTCAAAGGGAAGCAAAGACAGGTGCAGGATTTGTAATGGTTGTCTTAAGGTGGAATTGCACTATAGAAAAAAGTGATAAGGGCTTATTGTAGGCTTTGACGGATATAAGGAAACTTCTAGAGCTTCCATTTAATTTGTGTGCTAAGTCAAGTTTCATGCCATGTATTTCTATTGTGCTCAGCCTCCTCCTCCTTGTTATAAATGCTAATAAACATTACAAAACCTTGGACAGCCTTTCATCCAACTACTTATCTTTTGACTGAATGTACACTGCTAAACAATACATAATTTTCATGAGGGTAGGTGACACAACCCTGCTGGCTTTCTCCTTTGGGAGAAGGAAATACGTCAAGACCAGGCTGATTGTGCTTTGTGTTTGTCTTGTGCTTCGAAGTTTTGCAGTAACCTTGCTAGGGTGTAAAAACCAATAATAGTAATGATGGATTGCACTGCCTGTAACTAAGTGCTCATGCACCAAGCACCTTCTACATATTGCGGTGGGGCAAAGGGAAGAAAGCCAGAAAGCAGTCTTTACGCTAATCATTAAACTCATTTTGTAAAGAGGCTTTCTGTAAATGAAAATTTCTTATGCCCACAATAGATTTAGGCAGTATTACCACTGCCATAGAACATTTGAACTTCATCTGTGTTCTCCCTGAAAGGTAATTGACGCAAAGTAGGGTTGTAACGGTACACATGTTCGTTGCACAATGAGATGAATGAATGCGTTGTCTGACTCAGGTAGAACCTAAATTCACAAGTAGATGTTCACACAAAACATTATGCTAATTGTGGCTGTGAATTGGTTACCACTAAAGCTGGATACAGCCACTCATAATCATTTGGTATCCCAATAAATTACTTACTTATAAGACCAAGGCTGTCTGTTGGCTCTGTAATACTGAAATTGGCTATGGCATGTCTATTATACTAAGGATACACAATCATACTCTGTAATAGAAGATGGGATTTAGACATTATTTAGTTCATTAAGACAATACAATCTGCTTTTTGAATTTTTTTTTTCACTTTTTATTTTTAGAGTGTAAAAATAAGCTTGTCTTATGTTTATTATTCAGGCAACTGTTCTTAATTGTTTTTTTGCAGTTTTAATAGTAAATAATTTCAGACAAATTCAGTTTCACTGCTGTACCAAAATTGCACAGAACTGTGTACCTAAAACCAAGGCTTGTACAGGAATGTGAATTTCATGTACTGTTGTACCCCTAATCTGAAGACTGTCATAGATGCCATTTTTTTAAAAGGACATTGCTGCCGTAGAAAGTGTTCAACTTAGGACTACAAGAATGATTCCTGGTCTTAGAGGAATGTCTTATGAGCAGAAGGTAGCTGAGCTGAATCTGTTCAGCCTCGACCAAAGTATACTAAGGTGGGACATGATCCAGGTACATTCTAACAGGTCTGGATGCTGTTCAACCAAAATAGTTACTTCAATATTAGTTCAAATACATGAACCTGTGGCTATAGGTGGAAATTAGCAAGAGAACATTTTAAACTGGATTCGAGAAAGCGCTTCTTTACATAGCGTGTAGTTAAGAGTATGGAATAGTCTTTGTGTTAGTATCGTGCAAGCTAAAACAATGGGTTCCTTTAAGTCAGACCTAAATAAGATTTAACAACTCTGAGCTATTAGGTGAGTTCTCCCTAAATGAGCTTGATGGGCTGAATGGCCTCCTCTTGTTTTTAAATTTCTTATGTTTTTATGTAAAAATGTATTGGGGGTCTTTTGGGGGGTGGGTTGGTGCTTTTTGCAGCAGTCATGCTCTTGAGTAGTTTCCACAAAGGACAGAAACTTTTCATAAAATGGGTGAGGTCATTTGCCATTTGAAATGGAAATCCATGTCTATCCGTACAAAACTTGCTTTGTGAATCTAGGCATGCCATTCTTAATGTGTCTCTTAGAGACAGGAACAAACATGCCATTCCATCCTAAAGTAACCCAAGACGTCCCACAAGCTCTCCTGGGAAGCTGTAGTGTGTCTCTGTGTTATGAAAGACTATAATGCTGGGACCTTGACCCCTTGAAATATTTGTGTGAATTCATTTTTTTTTTTTTTCTGGTGCTTTTCCTTCTGGAAATATTACACATGTACTTTTCACAAGCTTCACCTTGATGAATATACAGTATTCTCATCAATTCATAATATAATATCCATTTATTTTCAAAACCTTTGACCTTATTTGAGATAATCAAGCTGGCTGTGTCAGTGACTATCGATCATGTACAGTTCTTCCCTCATCCACGGTTGCCTCAAATGATACTCTTTGTTATTTAGCACACAGAGTTCTTATTTCTTGAAGTGTATAAAAGGGTTGAATGTAGCTCAGATGTTCATGATTCTCTCTGAAAGATGTTAATTTTACTCAACTTGATATAAATTTCCAAAAATACAGGAAGGTCTTAAATTGGCACTGTGCACTTTTCACACATTTATCTGACACTTTTATCCAAAACAACTTACGTTAGAGAGAGGTATTACAATTTATGTGCACTCCCTGGGATTCAAACCCACGACAATTCCAACCAACATGTACCTTAAGTAAATGGGGGAGGGGTTTGATTTTCATCAATCTTGTAAATTTTATCCAATTTCTATTGAGGAAAAAGTCACAGCGTTGGAGCATCTGTAAAAGCTAATATTTACATATTTGTTATTTAATTTTCTAAAGCTCAAGAAAAGCATAAGTCTTGAGTCTGAATTTACAGAATTGTAATAATGTTTAGCTCTCAGCATAGTCACGGAAACAACCAAAGTAGAGGCACAGAAAGCTTGGCCCTAGGACGTGAGCTTATTCTTGGTCACACCCCTTCATTATAAAATGGATTTAGCTGTGTCCCAGTTTCATCCCGTAACAAATATGATGAGATATGGAGAATCTGTCAAGTATTTCATTGTGACTATGGATGACAAGGATTCAAACCAATAGTCATATTGCCAAACACACGCAGATCCAATGATAAATGTATTATAAACCACCGCATAGAACTCTTAATGCAATCCTGGTGGCCACGACTTACTTTTACAATCCTTGCTTTAGGCTGCTTCTTCCTAGGATGCCACAGTACCCTTTGTCCTTCAGGAATGGACTGAGCCTGGCATAGAGCAGTTACAATTGGGCAGGTGTGGGATTGTTTACTCAGTATGGGGGATGAAGCACTTAGAAGTGGACTGATCTGTTCAAACTAGTCATAGTGGCAGGGACCCTAGCCGTTCACCTCCAAACGATGCAAATATGATTGTTCTCCGCTTCAGAGATATAAATAAATCCTTGTTTTTAAAAAGTTAATCTGCCATGTGAGCTTTTTATGCTTTTAATCACTGCAGTGGATCCCATAGAATTTACACACAAAAAGAAAAGCACATGACACTCACTGGGTTCCCTGCTGACTCTTTCCGTAGCACAAGACAGCCTTTCTTACACTTGACTATCACTGCATCTCCTCTGGGTCATAAGTGAGGTGTATATTCCTGAATGACAAGACATGGCAATGCCAGCATCGGAAGAACATCGCCTACACAAAAATCAATTGGTGTTCTCTGGCTGAGTCGCTGCATCTGGTTTTTAAATCATCTCAGGGTTGCGCTAAATAATTAATTACAATAAAAATGTTAGAAGCGTCAGGTGAGAAACACCTGTTAAAATACTGTGGTTGTGGTGAAGAGGGCATAAGGTGAAGCTTGTGAGTCCTGCCAATGACAGACAAATTTAAATCCACTCTTTTAATCCACTGCCCTTGGTCCTTATGGGCAGTGCTAGTATTGATGTAACTGCTTGGGGCAAATAGGATATTGGAGGAAAGAAGGGGAAAAGGAGAAAAGGAGTCCAAATGAACCATTGACAGCATCCTTCAATAAGCCCTGAGGCTTTGAGGAAACCAGAAGTCCTGGCGTGTATCCTCATCAGAAAGGAATTCAAAACAGATGCAACTTTTTAATCTTATTTTAGGACAGACCCTGAAAAAAATATTGGCTTCAGCTTACTTATGTAACTTCACAGTATGGGTATTTTATTGGTGGCATCTCCTTGCTATTCAAACATAAACACATTTTTTGTGCTACTGTCCCTGCTACAGCTTCCACATGGTAGATGGTGTCATAGATGTGCTTGGAGATGCCCAATCACAAATTCATGCTTTGCGCCATGCTTTGAGGGCATGAATGAATGCACCTGGATTCTCCCCACCTCCCACCCCACTACTCATCATGTGCTGGCATGCGGCATTAATAAAGTTCTAATTCGATAAACCATTCAGCTTTTGGAGTCATGTGAAACCTATTGCTCTAGAGGCAGTCACCTGACAGCAGGAAATGCACAGCATGTCACAATGCTCAGTGCACTGGCTGCCAGCACCAGCCAGGAATAAGGACAAGGGGA
Source organism: Stomatorhinus walkeri (assembly GCA_026784285.1). Lineage (NCBI taxonomy): Eukaryota > Metazoa > Chordata > Actinopteri > Osteoglossiformes > Mormyridae > Stomatorhinus > Stomatorhinus walkeri. Next base: position 187,315 of record JAODUD010000026.1, on the reverse strand, counting down.
GCTTCTGTGTTAGTGATTACTCCAATGGTGGGTGATGCATTGGTCAATAAATTTCATTGCCACTGCTCTCAAGTAGTTTCCTGCAGTGAGAAAGTGAGAAAGTTTTCTCGTCTCTGACTGTCATTTAATGTGACCTGCTTCTTTGGAGCGTCTGACTGTACCAGCTTACACACTGAAAGCTTATATTAACTAGGGCTGCCACTAACGACTGTTTTTCAATGGATCAATGTATCGAATATTTTACCGATTGGTCGATTAATCTAAACGATTACTTTTCGTCCAGAAAATCAATCAATCAAACATTATGGCATTGCAGCGCTTTAGATAATGTACATCGGCTTTTCGCCACTAGACAGACAACATTTTAGTAGATTAGTAGTATGCCTAAAATATTAATCAGATGCATATTGTGAAGCCCAAAAGTTAGTAATATGTATAAAGTCGGCGTGTCAGGCTCATTAAATTTGGTTCGTGGAGCAGCTGACCACATGCGTTTTGGTAAATCGTGGAAGCAATAAGCATTTTTGTCGCTCGGTAGCCACAACATCTTTTAAAGGGGGAGATATTGTTGTTAAAGTAGTTAGAAAAACATTGGTGGTGTGCCGGTACTTTTTGCAGATTATTAGATTTTTTTAAATATAAGGACAAAAGATATTAAAATGCTTTCCGTAGTGATGGGAAATTAATAAACATGAATATACAGCGCTTACAGTCGTTTTGCCTACTCTGGGAGTCCATCATCCAGAATAGCGCTTGCGTGTTTTCTCTTCAGGCCCTCGTGCATAACGGTAGTGTCGTCGTGATATGCTGTCGAACTTTGTACAGTCTACAAACCACCTTTTTGTTTTGTAAAAATTTATAATCTAACATTATATAGTGACATTTATCAGAAATAATAAAGGTAATCTCATTTTTAAAAAACGATGCGTCGATTTAAAATATTGACGTCGCAGCGTCGACGTCATCGACTACGTCGGCTAATCGCGGCAGCCATGTTATGAACCTAATCTTTATAGGAGGTTGATTAAACACATGGTGATGCAGCGCTGGCATTGTGTCCCTATGCCCTGCTAGTTGGTGGGTCTCTTCAGGATTGATTGACTTTAGGTTCCATCCGTGATAATTTTTGGTTTTGTTGGATTAGTTTTGCTGTCTTTTGAATAAAAAAATACAAATTTGAGTACACTAAAGTGGAACAAGATACCTTTTTCCCTCTCATGAGGTGTTAATCGTGTGACTGTGATTGCTGCTGTTTGGATTAGATGTGTTAATTAAATAGGGTGTCACTCATCATATGGTCACCTCTCAGAGTTGAGAATGAGAGTTTGGTGCAGTTTTCTCTCTGTGTGGTGCCAGCATATTGACGGTGGACGTTACACAAATGGAGTGGTTTTTCTGTGATGCACTCCCAGTTTTCACCCAGGCCATGTTGATATTCTCCATTCATCCATAGCTTGCTGCTGAGAGCAGCAGACCTGGTAATGAATAACAAATGTCAGCGGCTGGATAAAAGCAGCAAAAATGCAGGATGTAAAATCAGGCCCTGCTTCTTGCTGAGCTTTGTTACTTAATCACCAGCTGTACAAATGCAAAATTATGCATTTCCTTTTTAAATGGCTTTTAGTGCTGTGACATAAAGCAAAAGGCAGGGCTTGGATTGCTTATAACAATATGTAATGTGTGACACAAGGGATGTGGCTTGTTTTGTGGAGTGAGAACAGCAGTTTAGTTTGGCAAGCAGCTGTCAGGTCTGGTGGTTTGATGTTCATACTAACACTGCTGCCACTACAGCTGTATAGTCCTTCAGACTACAAAATTACAGACCTTGTTTCAGGCCACCTCCAATGAGTCAGGTTTATTTAGGTGAATTGTCACAGCCCTTGGAGTCATTCAGGGAAAATGAAAAGGCATAGTGCGAAAGTCTGGGAGCCGTCATGCTGACAAGCTCCGAGATTCACCCTTAGCCTTCATTTCCCCCTGATTTGTGCTGATTTCTTAATAGTTTGCATTTATTTTCATGAAGTTAAGAAGCTATATTAAAAGAGTCTCATGTAAAATTGACCTAAAAATGTGTATTTTATAAGGGTACAAATTGAAATTGTTTTAGTTTTATTAAATGTTTCTTTGGCTAGTAGCAGTTTTCTGTTTTTTTTCTCCTTTATTTTGATTATTGCAGGCAATTCACATAATTTTAGCAAAAAATACAGTATTTTCCACATTTGTAGAAATCTGTCCCATCAGAAGATACCTGTTGGATATCATAATCATATTTATCTCAGCATATTTTCTAAAAGGGGATATGTGTATATGTATGCACTGGGTGTATGTGTATGAATAGACCAGTTCAATAACGCACAGCTTGATCACTGTTTGGGATAGTTCCTCTCCAGCTTAACCCTTTTCAGTGAATAACAAATGTACATTACTCAGGGCAGTTAATTTCCTTAGTGAACCTTATACACGGTTAGTTTCAAATCCACTCATGTGGGCAAACGTAGAACTGTCTGAAACTGTTGTAGTGTGCCTCTCTTGCCTGTTACCTGCATGCAGGCCTGTGTCATTTTCTGAGCTTATCTTTCTCTTGTGCTGTATGTTTGGTGAGCAGCTGTTAAGTTGAATCTTTATGTATATTTATATTTGTTTTTTCTATTGTATCTCAAACAATAGGTAAACAAATGTTCTTTATGTGTTATGCTCACACATACAAGCATGATAAATATTTTAAAATATGGGCTTTTAATTTTATTTCCTGGATGGGGGACACATTATTTTGGGACTGATCATTTACAGACATATCTCATCTCATTAGTGTGAAAAAGTATTTTCACACTACAGTTACAGATCGAAAATAGAGATTATATTTTTTTGTAGTGGTGGTGTGTATGGGGGCTAGAGATTGTAGAGGTTGGATACATTGGATGTGTAGGGGTTAGACTGGGGATGGAGACTATGCCATCGTCATTCTAACAGCATTTACTTAATTAACATTATTTATGACTTTCAGTTTTCCTCGTATACTTAAGGGAATGTATAGGTAACCAGTGGAAGGCTTCTGCATGGGCTAGATTCGCATTTGGCCATTTTTATTGCTCATCCATTTCTTACACCATATTCATATGCAGTCTCATGTGGAATTTCACGATGGCAAAAATGACAGTGTTTTGCTGTGTGGGTGTACATAACTGCTGGTGGAGCTGGTGCACAAACTTCACTTCTTTTTCTTTTGGTCCTGCAGATGGCACTGTGGTTCATTTAATATACTTGAACATCATAGCACATTTATTATTATTGTTGTTATTACTGTTATTATGGCAACTCTCAAATTCATTCATGAGACCATTATTTTACTTTTTAGGTTTAATTGCCATGCTGAAGGGTACAATTTCAGAGGTGTCTTTTAGAATTTGTACAGTCTTCAAAATATTAAGCCTATTTTTCCATTTTACTTGCATTTGTCAATCAGCTAATAATTTTTTTTGCCTGCCCAGTCCACAATGCAGTAATTTGTATAAATGATAAAATGATTTTAGCATCAGAATTATTTTGGTCTGTTGTTTTTTTGTTAAGAATATGTGTTACTTGGAAGCAGCTGAACAGGCATATGTGTGAGTTTTAAACAGGTCTATGGTACACAGGGGATTAAAGAAGCCATATTTAGCTTTTGTCTCAACTGATAAGAAATATAAAGCTAATAAATAATTTTAATAGACCAAAGCTGTCACAGTTTAAGGCTGGGAAGTCGTTAGTCCTCTTCTGTGCATTTCAGTACAGTTTATTATTCTTATTGAAAGCTGCACTGATGAAACCCAAGATCATTTCCCGTGTTGACTCACTACTTAGTGATTTAATGATGTTCCCAGCAGCTTTGTGTCCAGTATTATTTGAATTTACGTATCTTTTATTTGCCCCTGTAACCCTGTAATCCTTTGCTGTGTTGTGGGAGCTCAAGTTGAAATTTCAAAAATTTTAAAAATGCAAGAACTCCTTGGCAAGCAAAAGGACATGGGTTACAGTGAGGAAGCTTAAATACATACAACATTTGAAATAATGAGCAAATCATTTTCTGACGTTATGATATTCCTCTTCTTTTCAGAAGTAGCAGTTGGTAGGTCTTGTATGATGTGACCCTCCCCGACATTAGCCTGATCATTTCCCGGTGGGGTATCACGATGGCGCAGTGATTAGCATTGATGCCTCTCACCTCTCAGCCCAGCGTGTGTGTGGAGTTTGCATGTTCTCCTCATGTCATCATGGGGTTTCCTCCAGTTTCCCACCACAGTCTAAAACCATGCTGAGGTTACTTAGGCTTGCCAAGATGCCTAAATTATGCCCGTGTTAGTGAATGGTGTATCAGTGTGCTCTGCAATGGGTTGGCACAACATCCTGGGTTGTTCCCTGCTTTATACCCATAGGCTTTAGACCCCCTACAACCTTGAAGAGGACAAGCAGTTACAAAAATGGATGGATGAATGTTTCCAGGGGTCTTAGCTTTCTGTCTTTATTTCAGTCTTTGAAGTACCTTTTTCCCCATACGTTAGATTGGAAACATAAGTAATATATGCTACAATATTTCAGAAGTGCACCCAGAAAACCCAGGCTGAAGTCAGTATTGCTGGTCTGCTGCCAGCTAAGGCTGTGCGAGATGGCAAAATACAGTGGAAACCACTTATAATGATCACTTCTGTCTGAGTGAAATTGATCATTATAACTGACTTTTTCTTCTTTATGCCTGAGGCAGAGTACCATCTAATTGACATTAGTATATTTGTTACATGAATTTAAGATAATAAAACGCTATTAATTTTACTGACAATTACATTGTCAGAATACGGTACAGCTGTTTCAAATTCTTTTCAAATTACAGTATTGTACAAATTAATTACTGAACTGTGTATAATTCAGATACGTTATAATACAGTACAGTACTGTACACAAAAATTCAATTCTATTCAGAAGAGAGGGCTGCTGTGTTTGAAGCTGGACAGTGAAGCCAAAAGACGGTTTCAGCTCCGATGGAAGAATGATAATCCATTCACCAGAGATCAGCATGTTTAGAGGCTCAGTGCCAGTAGTTTGGAGTGCTCTATGCTAGTTCGTGTCCAGAATCCATATGTGAGAATTAAATGACTGTTTAGTTTATTATGGTTCCTTATCAAGCAATACGGGAAAATGTTTGTTTCTGCAATCTGTTACTTTTGCTGTACCAGTTTTGATAATGATCCTTTCCTGCTTTTGATCTCCTTTGAGCATTTCCTGCAAAGCTGAAATGGTACAGGCTGATAGGTCTTTTTGAATGTTGGAGCTGTGTGATTTAGCTGTACATTACCATGCTGTGCTCTTTGCTCACGAAGTTATTTTACAAGCTGTCACAGAGGTTCCTCTGCTCCCATATTTCTTCCTGTAGCCCATATGCATCACTCCTCAGGTAGGTCAGACAGATGATTGTACAGTAGCTGGCACTAGGCACTGGAATTTTATCAGGTGTTTAAGCCTGCTCCCCTTATTTCTATTTAAGCCTTTCACTCTAACTTCTTCCATTATATTGGTGACTAAAGCCCCCTTCTAGTAAATGATTGTGTTTTGTGAATAACTATTTCTTGCCTGATAAGATTATTTGGGATTTTTTTAAAATCAGTTAACAAATACTGTCATGTTGTATCGCTTAGAATTTTCTGCTGCATTGACACAGGCAGTTTGAATTTTTTTTTTTGTTGCTTTTCAGTAGATCTCAAATGAAAAGTTTGTTGATGTGTTTCAGCCACGTGCTTTTGCAGTCTCAGTATTCAATGCTACCGATGTTCAGTGTGTCATGATTGATTGTCTGGCTACATTGGTAGAGCCGTTCATGGTAAAGGGGCAGGCATATATTCTCAAGGTTTATCCACTTATGGGCAGTGGAATTAAGTTCTTTTTGAAATCTGTGGCAGGAATTCCTCTGAAAGTCTAAAAAAAAATCCAATCTAGGATCAAAATGGGAAGGCAGAAATATACTGTATTATACAGAGACAGTAGCTATTGTGAAGCTACCAAAACCTTATCTTCACCTGTGTCTTGTCAGTGTATTTAACAAAACATGTATTATTCAAAAAATAATCTTGTTTTCTTCCTTGGCAGCACCCTGGTACCTTGGGCAGCTGGAAATCAAATGACTTCTTTGCTTTTCTGCAGAGGACACCACACTGAGACAGGATGACATCTGGCTGCTTGACGGAGATGAGTCTGTCTCTCAGGACAATGAAATTCTCCCCCGCATGCCCAGACCGAACCACCTCGACATTCTTAGGATTACACCCCCAGAAGATGACATCACTGGTGACACACCCTACTACCCCAACCGGGAGTTCACTGTAAGTGATAATCAATCCAACCATTATACATGTCAAGATGAGTTTCTGTATGGAGTGCTGGATCTGGTGGGTGTTTAGTGAGCGTGCTTTTGGTTCTGTTGGGTATTTTTTTTTATATAGAATACTAACTTGGCTCATTCTGTACCCTGAAAGTGACACTGATATAAAACAGGACTGCATGATTATGGACCAAAATACCCAGTCTGAAGGTCCTTTTTCTTTCTTTATCAAGGCCAGAGCATGGGAAATGCATCTGCTTTGTTACTGCAGCTGGTCCACATAAATGCGACAGTGCCACAGATGGTGCTTATTCACTAACTAGACTGAGTTTGGCAAAAAGCAGCTAGGATGTTTCCTCATCTTAAGGGATGCTATAGGAAGGCGTTTTCAAAGCTTTACATCCCAGCAGTTGCATGCAAAAGGAAATGAGGGGGGACCTAAATTAAGCAAACGACAAAAATCTTGAGTTCTGTCTTTACTCACCATCTGTTCACAAGTGTTTTATCAGCTCCTAACATAGCACTTCATATCTAGCTCAATTTCATTTGCTTTCGTTATTTTTTTATGATCCATAGTCTATGTGAACACGCCATTGCCACTTTTCTAAACAGCGTTTCTGCAGTATAAGGAGTGGGTGAAGAAACATGAGTGCTGTCTTGTTCTCAGGTGTTGCTGGCGAAATATTTATACCTCTCACACCTTCAGTAACATCATGTACCTTCTGGGATTTTGTGTAGTGTTATAATAATAGACTGGTGATCCATGCATGGAAAGCAAAGTAGGGCATTTTTCAAAAGTTTTTTCGGGGGGGACCGTATTAGACCTCACAAGAGCTGCTTGTCTAGAAATTGGCATGTTACCGGATACAGTTCCAGGGAATGACAATTGTAAACACACACATACAGTCTCATGGATATTGTTTGGGTGTGGAGCCCAGTCAAATGTCCTTCTGGTCAAACTGCATTTAATCCTCTTCCCTCCCTGGGATAACATGACCTATTGTCACAGAAATCGCCTTGGATTTCATGAGACTTTTAGCGAAATATTGTTGTGTGAGTCTGCCAGGTGCTGTTGTTACTGCTTTCAGTGTCTGGGGCTGCTAGCTTGCTTGGCACACAGTGACACTTGGATCTTCAATAACTAGTCATGATGGAATCATTAAAATAATTGGATTACTGCTTTAGATTGTATGAGTGTGGTTGGTCTGCATTATGTTAATATTATTGATCTGGGCCATGTTAAAGTTGTTACTCTGTGTTAGGAAGCTGTAATTTAGTTTAAACTGTAGTTTGGGCTACATATGTATGCTTTGTGACTTATACATGCTGTTTAAGTGCCACAGGCCATAAGCTGTGTCCTGAGTTCAGAAGATGGCGCCCAGTTTAAACAGCTTTTCTTTCTCTGGCACTACCCTGTTGTCCCCAGGAGCCTCTTGCATTTGTTCCCCTGACGATCACAACTGTGACCCATTAAACACAGTGTTAGTTATGGAATAGGGGCACATGTACAAGGCCCTCTGCCTGTGGATTACTTTTAATCCCTTCGTACCACAGAGCAATTCTGCAGCCTGGTTTGTTGTGCCATCGACTGTCCATCCATCCATGTGTCATCTTTTATTATTAATTAAAAATTATAATATTGATTATGCAGAATATGTAATGTATAATAGATAACATTGGCAATAACATTAGCAGTTTATTTCAGCTGGTGAGGAAGAAAATGCTAGAAAATTCAATAATATGACAAGATATTGATTCAAAAGATGCGAGTTTAATATGACATTTCAAATAAGCAAAGTTAATGTCTGCTTACAAGTGTGGACACAACATCTGAAGCATGAGCTGCCTGGGCTAAAGTTGTTTGAACAGTCCCGAAAGCCAAATACCGTCAGCTTCCTATGCATATCCTTAAGCATATTTTATGGCTTTAAATTTAAATGTTTTTTCCCAAAGCTGCTTTGATGTGTGTGAGCCTGACATTTACTGGTAACTACCTTTCCCAGATGGGAAGGTTGCTTTTGATAATTTTTTTTAGTCTCTATGTTGCCACTTGTGCCCAGTTTCATTGTCAGTCTTGTCACTAATCAGTGGTCTGCATCTGTTCAGTCTCCGTAATTTTCTCATAGATCTGTGAACACCAGTGGCTTACCATATCCAAGGGCCTGTCTGCCTCACTCGGCACTCCGGTACATTAGCAGCACACATGGCAAAGGAGTGTCTCGTGGCTGGCCTTGCTTGTGCTTCCTGTCCCTCAACAAGATCTACATACAACAAGATTTCATCATCCTGTTTTCCTGAGACGCCCAAGCAGTCCACACCCTTAACCTTGTTCTCCTGCTTAACATTTTCATTTCCCATCATGCCCTACATGCTGCTGTAATCCACATTAATCCATCCAATACCATCCCTGTCCTTGATATCCAACTATTCTTACTCTATAAACTTTTAGCTTTCAGGTGTGCACAGCTACTCCTTTGCTAAAAAAAAAAAAACACTTCTGTGATGTCTTGCCCATTTCAATGGACTTAATATATTTGTTTTTAAATGTACTTTAGGGTGTAATAGAAAGTATATTTAAAGTGTACATTTCTTATATTGTTGATGATATTGTTGAAATTAGCCTACTTTGGTAAACTTTGAGCATAATTGAATGAACTGTTTTGAATGAATGTTTTTATAAGAGTTTATTCGGGAATACTTTGTGGCTGGCTATAGTAATATTTGCTTTGCTTAGAACTGATAATCCAATGTCAAATAATGTAGGCATAGATCCAGCATTAATACTCTATATTTAGGGTATAATATACATATACATCATTTCAGTAATAATCTTTTTACATGTATTTTGTACATGTTGAATTTTAAAATGGTGTCGTTAGGTGTTTTTGTTTCTTACTCAGGAATTTCATAAAACAAGATTTCCTTGAATATTAATCAGCTATGTGTGCAGCATCTAATGCCAATAAGCTGAAAGTATGCCCAAAAATTGCAACTTTTGTATCCATTAGGAGATATTCGCTTCTATTTTCTACAGTCACCTTTTTAACAGCTCGGCTTGATGAATTAGTGCTAAAATGCAAAAAACTTAGTAATTTTGATTTTGGTGGTATGACATTTGCAGAGAGTAATTATGGCCTGCCCAGCCAACTAATTGTTGCAGATTATGCCTGTGGTGTAACAGCGCGACTCGGAACCATCCCTGGCAGTGTGTCTGACATGAGGATTAATGGCCTGTGCTCCTGCTGTCTGTGTTTACTGAGTACTAGGAAGCAGCGAGAGAGTGCCCTACCTGTACCAAAGGTCTAGAAGAGGTGGAGAGGATGGAGGGGCGGGGCAAGTAACCAGACACCTAAGCAGCTGCTGGAGATCACTCTCACACAGGGAGGTTGGGGGTGGGCAGGGCAAGAGGCGGGACGGACCGGTGAGCCACATTCCTTTGCAAAACTTGACGGCTTTTTCACACGAGAGAGAGCGCAGCAGCAAGGAGAAAAGCGGGTTGCCCTTGACTTGATTCTGCGTGGCAGGACTAAGCGAGAGCTGGAACGTTCCAGGCTTCTCTGTCTGACTCAGGCTGACAGCTGGAAAACATTGTTGCTTTGGAACGATTTTTTTTCTCTGCCTGCCGCAAGCTTTTTCTTAAGAAGCCCTTCTTCCTGGTTTCCCTTGGAGAATATTTTGTAGTACTTCACTCTCTGCTCCCATTTGTGAAACTTGACGGGTTTTACTGTGCTACATTTTTTAATACTTGTACAAAAAAGTTTTTTTTGTAAGAAAAGGCTTTTAGAAGACATTTTTATTAACAGCAGCACAAAACACCTTGCGAAAAGGATTACAGGAAGCTATGGTTTGTTGCAGAAGCTCATCTGGGCCAAGCAGGCTTTTGAGGATCCAAATTGACAAAAGGACTTTTGTTTGCTGAAAACGAAATTGGATCGGAGCAGGTTGGAGACCTGAAGGTGTAGTGATGAGCCCTTTGTCAAGTGTCCTGAATGTGGACTCTGAGCAGGATAAATTTGTCTTTCTGGACTCTAAATTTGAAAGAGGAATGCACAAAGGAGACATATAAAATTATTATTAATGAATAGTAATTTATAAAAATATGATTGCTTGGTAAGATGATTCAGTTTGATGAACTGGGACCTTAAACAGATAGATTGCGATGAATAACATAAACGGCAACCCGGATACTAGTGATAAGTATCTCCCGAACTCATTCCTCAATAAAATCTCGACTATGTTCACTCGGATTGGGGCAGAGAGATCAGAAGTGCAAGACCTAGACAGGGAGGAGGCGGTGCTGACTTCATTCCGGACATTTGCTGATAGCCATGACCCCAACTCTGCAGGAATTCTTGGGGCAGAAGGTCTGTCAGGTGTGACTACAACATACCACAATGGTAACGAAAGTGCTTCTGTGATAGAGGAGAACAGGGACTCACATCAAATCAGAAGAGGGTCAACCGATACAGATCTGGTCCAGGTAACCATGGTGGAAACCTACAGTGATACAGAGACCGAAGAAGAAGAAGCTGAGGAATCTGACCTTTGGTTTAGAAGCCATGGATTCTCCAAGGAGCCACATGATGGTGAGCAGTTTGACAGGCGGGTACCCATCTTCAGACTGCACAGTGCTCAGGAGACACCCATCACAGACATCAGTCCAGCTGCAAACCAACAAGTTTCTATGGCATCTTTCCCCAGCTCACTTGAAAAGGCCGACAAGGGGGACGCAACTTTACATGGTGTTTCTAGCTCCTTTCATTCCCTTGCTAGAAACAGCCTTTCAGACACACCAATGCCCTTATTCAAGGTCTCTCTGGATAGTTCTGAAGGGTTACATTCAGTGGACAGTCCGACAAGTATGCAGCAGGATGACCTTCCTGAGCCTGGACCACCCATCCCAGCTGAGACAGCTGATATTGGGGAACTTCCAGAACAGCCCAGACTCTTTCCCATTGGAGATGTTGCACCAGTCTCCCCCAGTACCATAAGGCCGCCTGATGTTGACCCTGGGGAGAATCCTTTAGTTATGGACTCAATTGAGGCACCAGACCAGGAAGATACCCCTTCTGAAAGCCAGGCCTCCACCATACCCTCTCTGCTCAGGAGTCAAAGCGGTGTGTCTGATAACAAAAGGAAACCAGAGGTCTCACCCCATGAATCCCTCTCTGGGGGCATGCAGCTTCCTTCCAGTACCCCTGGGGAGAAGCCCTTCCGGCTCCCCGCACTCTTCAGTGGGTTACGGGTACTGAAGAAGGGAGCTGTGGGGGAGGAGAGGGAGACAGTGGCCGAAATCAGACAAAGAGACACCGACTTGGCACTACTCCAGCTAAAGAAGCCGGTCAACAAAGGCTGGTTGTTCACTGAGCCACTGCCGAGCAAGAAGCCCAGACCTGTGCTTGAACTGAAGAGCAACTTTTTGGAGCCACTGACCCAGCGCCTCACCCTGAACAGCGGCAAAACTGAGGGAAAGGAGCCTGCGACTGAGCCATTGGCTGACCAAGTGCCCCACCTTAGAGAAGAGGGGACAGAGAGGAATCTGCACCCAGCCACCTCAGTGGAGGATGCTGACAAAGTCCTGGAAACACCGTTTGATACCTTTAAAGCATTTTTTACTCCAAAACCACCTAAAAAGGATTCTGGAGAGGCTGTGGACCTGGAATCTGTGAAGAGGAAAATCAAAAATGAGAAGGAGGTTCTGAAAGCAATATTTGAGAGATCTTTGTCCAAACCAGATAATAAAGAATTAACGGATGGAAAAGTATGTCATTGCAAGCAACTTACTCTCATCTTTTCTGCTTAATTCATCTGTGTGTGATTGTTCTGACAATTCTGTGCAATTTGATTGCTAAGATAGCTGACAAACTAATGCAAATAAATCATAAATATTTGTAAAAATGTAGGATTAAAAGTAGTGTTTCATATTAGTAATATAACTCGTCTGATTTTCCATTTTAATTTTTAAAAATGCTGGCGCAAACAACAACCCAAGGACTGTCTGAATGTTACACTCCAACCATATGAAGTGCCATGTTAAGATGCTTTAGTGGACCTTAATTTTCTTGCTGATTTACTTTAGAGTGGTAAATAGCTTAAGAATAATTGCAATTAAAAGTTATGCGCATGTTTGTATCCTGTTCTCTTGTTTAGCAACGCCAATGTTTTTTATACAAGAACCAAAACTCTTAACTTTGTATCTCTCCAATGTTGCATATAATGCTGATGTTTTGCTGCAGACTGTGACCTGTTAATTCGTTGTTTGTCCTGCAGTCTGAGGCTACCTCACCATCCGATAGTGAGGACCGCACACCGGGGAGGCTACAGGCTATCTGGCCCCCCCCCAAGCCCAAGGATGAGCTGGAGAAAGTGGGCCTCAGGTATACAGAAGCAGGTGAGGCCCAGCTCTAGACCACATCTTACACTGGAATTTAACATCAGCAGTTTAATCTAATTTTCTAGTGATGGTCAGAATTAGGGCATCCAGAGCATGCTTGTCTAGAGCCATTTAAAGGAAGGAACATGCAGGGCATTGATGGGCATTGAAGCTGTTCTTCCAGGGATTGCCCTGTAGCCTTTGGGAAGATTGACCACTCCAGGTCCAGCTCCACGCACAAGCACACCGGCAGCAAAAATCCTGAAAAAGGACCTTTTTAATTATACCTCTTTGGCTTTTACCCTTTAGCTCAGATCTGGAACACGTCTGTCTGGTTTGACTGGTTTTAGTTTGCCATCCCGAGCCGTACAGTGTCATTACGGTGAATGGTGGCTAAACGGCTCAGATATGAGGATGTGGGGGCTTTGCACAGTGACCATCAACCTGCAGACAGGTGAATGCGGCTGTGGGTTTGCATGTAGGCACATATAGATGTGCGTCAGCACTGTGCTCATCAGAATCTTTTACTTTTTCCCCTTCCAATTTTTTGAAAACACAGCAGGTGCTTGATGTTACCAGGAACTAACCTGAGCCAGCAGATAACCAGCTGCTGACATTCTTATTGTGGGTGTGATTACACACCTTAGTCACTGACTCAAGTACACGCTGTTTACCAGGAAACACTAATGGTTTTGTTCAGAGATACTAAATTATTTAGGTATGTCACTGTTTAACTATGTCGCGTAAGACTTAAATATGAATGTATTCATGTAATGTACTTTGTAATGCAACTCAGAATCTAATTAGACTTTATAGAAATCTGGCTCCTCTGCTGAACTGATGCTACATCACATCACATCACATTAATTTACATTAATACATCATCAATGTCCTACCTACCTAAACTGGCTAACCTCTTAAACTTGTTTGTGAATCATGAGAAGCTGTCTTATCAAAGTCGTCTTTATTGTCATTGTGTGCATGCACAACAAAATGAAACTGTGTACTGTAGAGCTGATTGTGTCCCACAGTGTGCGCAGAAAAGGGAAATCTAACTGAAATTTGTACATATACAAATTAAGGCGGTAAAGGGGGTTGGTGAGAGAGGGTTATCTGTTGCATCCACAGAGCCCATCAGGCATACAGTGGACTCTCTTACCTGCAAGCACTAGGTCTGCAGAAAGTTGCTTACTGAGGCATGTTATTGACCTTCAGCCATGCTGCCGTACTTCCCCATTAAATGTGCTGCCAGAGACAAGCATCGCTGCAGTGTATGGCGTGATTCATTTCTAATCTTAATTACAGAGAGATGATCAATTTGTTGCCATTGAATCGATACACCACTCTCCATAATGGCATCTAACCATAATTTCCTCTAATGATGTGCCCCATCCTTAGCTGACCCTGCACTTAAATCATCTGGATAATGTAAGTAATCAGCCCAGTAGTGTTAAAGAAATGCTTATCAGGGTAAACTAGCTGCCCGGAAACAGGTCGCAGTTTTTAGGGTGTTTGTGTTGGGGAATTAGTGTGGGGTTCCGTGGCACTGAACATTATTTATTTATGATGCTCTGGTGCTAAATACAAGGTCACTAATGTAGTTGCAGTTAAGAACCATTTTGTCATGTGATCATTGGACACAAGAGGAGCAAAATTGTTGTACCTTTGGGCGGGATGTTTAGAAAAGACTTGTGTGAATTATGTTTGTAAACATATGGACAAATGGTTTGAATACCAAGTCTGGTGCAGGAGTTATAAATTACGGTGCAGCAGCAGTTAAATCCAGCCACAAAAAATGATCTGGGATTGGTAAAAGATATGTGTTTCTCCTGATTAGGGCTTCTTAAATTGTTGCAAAAAAGGACCCCTTCAAGGGTTGCAGTCATGTTCATTTTTTCATTATCTAGTACTATCCATGCAATACCCAGACTCCTATTCTTTCAGATGCATAAAGAGTTTTGCAACAATACTGCCACCCAGTGGATTTTTTCATTGGTTTACAGTTGTCACAAAATCTGTGAATGCTGTTCTAACATTTTGTGTGTTATAATACACATTTGGAAATGGTAGGGTGATTATTATATAAATACCCGTTGACTCAACATAAAGTTGTCTTCAGTTACTTCTGATGCAGTCGTGTTTTTCTGTCCGTAGAGCACCAGGCAGCCCTTCTTCAGCTGAAGAGAGAATGCAAAGAGGAAATCGAGAAACTGCACGTGAGTTCAATGTTGAATTTAATAATGCTCAAGGAAGTTGTGCTGTGGTCATTTTGATGGGGAGATTCAGGATGTGTGAGACAGTGATCAGTGTGCTTATAATCCCTCCTGCAGTAATTTTCATATCCTCATTTCTGAGACTTGTTTGATACTTCACTGGTTCTCCCATTACTACTGAATTGCACTCGGCAAAGAAGCTGTCAAAATGACAAGATCATGGCTGGCTGAGACAAACATGAACAATCTCAGAAAGGAAGGAAAAAATCAGTCTCTGTTTTCCAACAGGACCTGAAACAAGCACATGTCAGATAATTGTGGGGCAGATCCTCTTGCATTGTGATACAAACAAGAAAATGACCTTGTCTTCTGAAAGAGTGGGCAGCACCAGACAGATGTAGCAACACATTGCTAAAAGCAAATTGTCTTCTTTGAACTGAGTGGCACTGCAATCATTTTAATGGGAAAGTTGAACTTCCCTCATTGCCTTTGATGTAACAGAGAGAGCATGAATTAGCCTTGCAGTTATTTTCAACCACACTAGATGTCACTAATGATGAGGTGAAAAATTCCCTTCAAGCTCCCATCTGCTGAGCCAGTTTCTGATGGGAGATATTTACGTCAGTGCTCTATTTTAAGCAGAATGTGGAAGCTTTGGTTTAATAGTGCAGGAAATGGCTAGCTAGTAGCATAGATAATGGATAGTGCACAGGATGTGCACATACAGGTATATACACATATTGATATTATACACAGGTGGCATGGTTCTTGATTGTGTATTTGTTTAGATAAATATTATTTTAAAATGTAGTCAGAGGATTGGGGTAGTATATCTTATGTTACGTCTAGATTTTAGCTTTTCTCTCTATGCATTGCCTGGGGCACAGTCCATGTTATTTGACTTTACATTAGTCAGTGCTCATCCAGACACCTGAACACCCCTTCCCTTATTGTAATCATGTTGATTGTGAAAGGAGGAGGTCGTAGTGATGTCGTAACAGCTTCCAGGTGGAAATTCTTAACGTCCTCAAAGTTGCTTGAGTGAAATGAGATTGCTCCTTAGTATGTTGGATTTCATAGGCATTACCAAGCTGAATGTATCCAAAAAAATTATTCTTATATTGTTATGGCTATATCTGTCTCTTCCATGCTTTAAAAGCTTACATTATTGCTGTAATATATTGCTTGGAATATCCCTGTTACTTATTGAGAGGCTGTAAGTAATATAAGCTTGCATTCATGCCTTTGTGGATAGCTGTAATGCACCGTTTGTCCAACAGAACCATTGCTTCTAAGAATAAGAGGTAAAGTTTCCCAGGAGAAGTGTAAAATATATTCGATTTGAGTCCTGCCTCTGAGATTAGCAGTGAGTTTATCATCCTATAAATGGTACAGGGAAACATTGTCTCCAGATTATTTATGGGAAAACTGAGTTTACAGTGTAAGCAGTAAAGAATTGTTATTTTATTTTTAATGTTGCTTTCATGTTTTGCGTAACTGTAAAGTTCTGCAGCGTGACTGTAGTAAATAACAGTATTCAAAACATGTTGGGCATTCCCAGTTTCAGTTTTAATAACTAGCTTCTCAGAATCATAAAAGAATCTACATTTGGGATTTGCCTGTGTTGACCTTAAGGGTTTAATAAAGGGCATTCATTTTCAGATGAACTTCAGACATTGCCGACAGACAATTTGTTAGCCCCCAAGGACATCAAGATTGTGTTACTTCAGTGCTGGTGTTTTCCAGCTTATTTTGCTTGCGTGCTTCATTGAGTCACTTTCAGAAATCAAACATGATATTGACATTCATAAACATAAAGCGAAACACTGGGAAAGGACTGGAACGTGCCAAACACAGCTTTGTGCTGACCGCACTCTAACGAGCAACATGTGTCATTTCTATTGCTAAATTGTTTCCTTCCAGCCCAGTCTGCTGTTCAGTCTGACTGCAAGCACATTTTGCACGCATATTCAAAAAACCTCATCATTTCAAATATGGCTGCGTTATTTTCATGTTCCAAACATTCAATAAACATTTAGCTTATAAGTCTTTGTTTGTGTTGTTTGGTTTACCTTACTTTTCTTTCATAAAAAGGCTGTGCCATTGAAAGGAATGTACCACATTGCTTAAATGGTGAAATAATTTTGGTGAGTTTTATGCTAAAGGAAAAGAACTTGTCTTATTGTAGCTGTGTTGACAGTGTGGAATTTTGCATGAACTTCTACTGATTATGTGAATTTCACTTGGTGTTTTTCAATAAGCATACTTGACTGAACTCGTATACTGATTTTTTGTCATCTTCCATTGCTGAAGACCAGTTCCAATACTAAAAACTGAAGTACAGAGGACAGTAAAAATCCCCGCCCCCAGTAATTTTTCCCTGCCTCAAATATCAAGGATGCATTGGTTACGTCCTTGTTAAATGAGAACAACCCTATGATTTATTGTGTCCCAAGTTTGTTCTTGGGAGGCAAGTTAGCATTCCCGCTTTTGCCAAGACCACAAGTATCTTTGCATTATTACAACTGAGATGCACCTACTGTGTAGACCTGCATGCACATCATGATTTATCTTGGCAGCCTCCTTACCGCAGCAGCTAATGCAGATTTCCCTTTCCATCATTCAGGCCGATTTCCAGCTCAAGATCTTCGAGTTGCGAGGGGAACATGCCGCCTCCTTGTCCAAGCTGGAGGCAGCTATTGCCAAAATGCAGCAAGAGAGGGGCTGTGAGCCAGGCCAGGAGCGCAGCTCAACACGTGAGGCCTGTGTCTCCACAGAGGATGACCTGCCTAAGAATTACCGGAATGTATGCGTGCAGACAGACCGTGAGACTTTCATCAAAACACCCGAGGGTGACAGTGGCCAGGTCACCCAGGTCACAGGCCAGAACCTGCCGAAAAAGCTTAACCTCGAATCCATCAACCAGAGCCTTGTGGGTAGGGCAGAGTCAGATTCTGGGATTATCCCACCCCCTCCACCTCCACCCCTGCCTGGCCAATCAGGACCACCTCCCCCACCACCCCCCCCACCACCTCCTCCCCCATTACATGGTACTACTGGTTCTCTACAGCC
>JAODUD010000026.1:152305-169211 GCA_026784285.1 Stomatorhinus walkeri | reverse complement strand
GGGGGAGGATGGTCCTTGGGGGCATGCTCTTAACACCCACCACCCCCTCCCCCAGTTTGCTAGATCTAACCATGCAGCTGGTGGAAACATGTTGACTGGAATTTCACTATACAATGAAGATGGCTCGGGGGGGGTTGTCTGTGAAATGCGGAGCCCGTGTTTGTTTGACGCCGAGAAAGGATGTGAGGATGTGTAATAACTTGTTAGTGAAGCGATTAGCTTCTAATCATGCGAAGGTCAGAGCCTCTCCATGCTGTGGGATTTCTAATTGAGGTGTTTGCGATCATTTCATATCGAGACGGCAACCATTTGACAAGCAGAAATACCTGTGCCGCTCTGAGCGGGGGAGCCCCCACGATAGCCGCCCCCAAGTAATGTGGGCCGGCTTTAATTCTGCCTATCGCCTGAGTAATGACTTATTTTGTGATGAGCCTTGGAATTTAGGATACTGGAGAAAATTCTTTATCTGGAAGCTGAGCCAGTGCGGGGTGGGGGGGGGGGGAGTCAGACATGTCCGGGAATCAGGGGTGTGCAGAGCCCACCCACGGATCCGGGTGTCTGAGCCTCCCCGGGCATTTTCACAAAGCCATCGGCCTTCTTCCCGCTTCACATTCGGCCATGCAGTAAAGGGCGTGGCCTGTCCTTTTGTGTGACCTTTGACCCCCAGCATGGCACAGCATGCAGGTAGCTATTCTGCCTTGATTGTCGGCTAAGCTTTGACATGCCAGTCTTATTTTCCAGGCGGCGGCTGGAGCTGGAGTACCCCCCCCACCACCGCCCCCTGGTGGACTGTTTGCCTTCAACCATGCAGCAGAGAAAGCCCCGCGTAAGCCAGCTGTGGAGCCCACCTGTCCCATGAAGCCCTTGTACTGGACCCGGATCCAGATCCAAGACAACAAGTATGTACCCACCTTCCAAGAATGGCACTACAGATTTTTCTAAGATGTTGACCAGGCTATGATGGGCAAGTAGCCTTGGGGGCGGACCTATCATGTGGAATCATTATGGTCCTCTAGGGATTAAGGGAGAAAGCAGAGGACTCTTGATCTGAGTCCCAGGCTGGCAGCCAACTGCTCATCCAGTGATAGTGGTTTCATGTCTGCCATTAATTTTCCAGATGAAGCACAAGGTAACATGCGAAATTTGGTGTGTAACTCAGACATATTGTGTTGCTAAACTGCTGTGGTCCTCTGACCAAACTTCTATGGGAAACTACAGGAGAGCATTGAACACCTTAAACAGTGCCGGCATATGTGCTAATCTGCCGTTTATGAGCTGTGTGAAAATATATATACAGTTGACTTTTTGTAAAGGACTTGTACTTTACACTTTACGAGTGAGCTGCACATGGCAAATGTGAATTAAATTAAAACTTGGCTCACACACATACATATGCAGAACACACTGTAAAAGTAATTTTTTTGGTAAATGTGTATAAAAAGCTTGTCTGCTGCGGTTCTATGGGAGCCAGCCTGAGGTGCACACAATATTGCAAAGTGGTTCCTCTGTCATAGGTTTGTAGATGATATTCATACGTGTTATGGCATCCTTATTTTCTTAGGTGGAACAATTCTGGTCAGTTTAAGACCATTTCAGCTGCTAAAATTTGCAGATAGTTGGGTTGACTGGTATCATAAACTTTTTCAGTGGCATTCGACTTGTGACCCATTATTAAATCGCTTATGGTCTTTGGGTCTAATTGCCTGTCCTACTTTTGTAGTACAGGCTGTTTTCTGTGATTAGTGTTTATGATGACTTTCGTGATAATGGTGATTGTGCCTGTGATAATGGTGATTGTTCCTGTGTTAATGGTGATTGTGCCTGTGATAATGGTGATTGTGCCTGTGATAATGGTGATTGTGGCTGTGATAATGGTGATTGTGCCTGTGATAATGGTGATTGTGGCTGTGATAATGGTGATTGCGCCTGTGTACTTCAGAAGGAACACCAAGTCACATTACACAGGGCAGGGCATGGGAATAGTAAGTAAGTGGTATGGGAAGAAGAGCTGAGTGAAGAAAATGTAGCCACCAAATCAGAAGCTCATTTGAACAGCTGTGCCTTGTTTTATTGGGTGTGATGAGAGTTGGTGTACAAGCAGGGAATATGGCTTTGGGTGCAATTCTGAGAATCTGAGAACAGCTCACTCTAAGCTGAAAAAAATGGTCAGATGTGAAATATTAAGGAATAATGAGTAATGTCATATCTCAAAGTAAACCATTGGTCTGAAGATTAAAGTGCTTTGCAAAATGCAAAATGGACTATGGACTTGTACAGAATCAAAAGTAAATCCGATCCCGTATCTGCCCACCGAGGAGGGAAACATTTAGGGGTTACATTAGAAAGTACAGAGTCATACTGAGGTAACAGCATGTTGTTGAATATTACAAAAAAGCTTATGGTGCTGTAACGTAGTTCTAAATGCCATTAAGGGGAGGGCAGAGCAGTCATCTTGAAAAATGACGTTCGTGCAGGAAATTGGGTCACACAAGGATGCGTAAAATAATCCCTCATGGGCCCCTCCTTAAGTCACCACAGTGACCCCTAATGTACCTAATCACAGAGAACTAGCCAAGTTGCACCAGGCCAGCCTTGATTCTGCCTGATCTAGGTCACGTCTAAATGGCACTCTACTTTCACTAGCGAGAGCTGTAGGGGTGTATCACTTATCATTGCTTGGAGTCTCTGCATTCCCTGGACTGTATTTTTTATGTGAAGAGGAATGGAAAACAAAGGTAGGGAGTTGAGTCTAACCTCTGTGAGCCTCCTGTTCAGACCATCTGACTCCCTGTGTTTGTTTCTGAAGTTACTCGGCAACCACAGAAACCAAATACTCCACTTCTTCTCAGAAGCTTGTTTTAAATGCTTTTTAAAAAACGAAATACGTCGCCTCTGAAACCTACCAACCCGTGAATTCTCAGATTGAATCTTAAGCAATAAATTGCTCATTTTAAGTGGGTATTTCTGGTCTTCGTTTTCTTAGTGTGAATCTGCACTCAGGAAAATGTCAACTGAGGCTCAAAAATGGAAATAAACAGTGAACAGCTTGAGTAAACATTGCATAAACCGCAACAAGGTTGTTTATTTCTCATGGGGTTTAGCTTGGCCTGAGATCACATTGTTGTTTTCAGTAAGGGCAGTAAGGCACTGTTATCCATATGGATAACTTTTTAAGGAAAGTTATGAGGTGAAGCGTATCACACATTTGTAATGGCTGTCTCCAAGTGCTTAAATCAAGGGCAGGCTGAACCCCAATGTTCCTTTCTCCCTTCAGCAACAATACCCTCTGGGGTTCTCTGCAAGAGCCAGACATCATCAACACAATGGAGTTTGAGGACTTGTTCTCCAAAGCCACCCTGCAGGCAAAGAGGAAACCCTTATCCGACACTTATGAGGAAAAAACCAAAGCTAAGAAGGTGGGTCTATAAAATCACGCTAGTAGCCACCTATCTAGTAACTCTGATTCGGTCTGGTTTTTCAGCAGACCCCATTCCTCCAAAGACCAAGGCAACGAGTTAGAATGATGACACTCACATGTATGGAGATTTTAGCAGTGAGGCCTGGGGAGGGGTCGTTGTACATGGGCATCTCATTTTCATTAATGGAATGAGTCTGTGGCCACTTGCTATTGAGCTTTGGAGCCAGTTGCTTGACTGTTCCTGCAGCTTTTTGGCGCTACCTGAAATGTACAAAGCAGAACAAAAGAGCACAGGATGGATGTTATAGTGCAGAAACGAACACCTGGTCTTGGACTTATGTTAGTCTCACTTATCTTCATAGTCTGCTTTGCTTTGGCAGCAATTTTACAGCTGCCACCAGAGGGCGAATTGGGTCTGTACTGGTAAGCACGGCAAGAATTGGTGTCGCACAAAAACTCTATAGCATACCTTTAACCTTCAGTGTGAAGGAAAGCATGTTTCCGTTTGAACTTACCGTTTCAGTGTTGGCCATCAAGTTGACAGGTATTCCAAGCCGAAAGGCTTCAGGATCGCATAACTAATAAAAGAGATGGGGGGTAATGTTGTTGCTTTGTGGTTTTACTCTTCTGCTTTTGCTTTCATTGTGTCATTTTGATGTGGCAGATTTTCTCCTCCATTTTTTCTTTTAAAGCAGCCAACTGTCTTGTCGCCATCTTTATAAGCAGCAGCAGATGTAATGCATCTGATTTATTATTGGTTGGTTCACAGTGTACATAAAATTCTGAGCTGTGAGTTTTATTGTTTGATTTAATCTTTTTTCAGCTAATGGCTGCAGCAATTACGTGTTAGGAGGATCTTGTTTTGGCATCAAGAGTAAATAATGAACTGTATTTGGATAACACTGGGTTCCAGGCAGCTTCTTTTGGACTCAGCTGTGCGAGACAACCAGTTCATTATGCTCTATTTTTGGGTGTAATGTCAACCTAAACATTGCTCATCTTCTGTTTGGTCAGGATTTAGATTGCCTTCCATCCCCCAGTAGACCCACCTCTAAATTCTGGTCAGGGAATGGCAAAAGGGCAGGTGACGCATTGCCTTCTTCTACCCAGCCTGCCAGCATCTTCGTCCCATGCTTGGCTCCTTACAGTTTAGAGCCTAGTTTACAAGTATTTCAGCCTTAAATGGAATCAGACTCATAGAAGGTACAATGTGTGCCAGCTCCCTGTCTGCATGCGGATCCTTTTACCCTTTCCTGCTTTCCCTAGCAGTCTCATCGCTGGGGTGTGTGGTGCCTTTTTGATAGCCAAGTGAGCTGAGGATCAGAGAGGCATTATATACCAGACCTCAGGAGAAGCCCCACAAGAACCATGTCCACAGTGCGCATACAAGCCAGTGACAGCTTATAAACTAATCCATACAAAGCCTAGGAATACATTTCTGTTTTATGGTTTCTTGTTAGCTGTCAGTAATAGCGTCGTATCTAACTACTTTCATGACCTTCACTGAAGAAATGTTTCTAAGAAAGCCTGGATTTCATATACATGTTTTTTCAAATCTGGCTAAGATCTGAAGTATAACAAGAAAGCATTTGGTTCTTTGAATTGGAGCATAGGTCTGAATAACAAAGAAGGGTGTTGGAGTGGGAAAGTTAAATCTGTAATTGGACACCTGTAAATGTGATTGAGATCAAGATTTAGAACAATGGCAGTGTGAATAGGAAAATACTGTTTGTGAGATTTGATTCTCCTCTTTCCTCAGAGAAGAAAACTGATTTGCTGTCTGTTATGTCAACATGTATCATATATTTCAGTCATTCAAAGCCATAATACTTCCTTACTGAAGAAGTGCACCGTAGGGCCTGTCTGAGTAACTTCCCACTGTCAGAGATCTGGCATTTTGTCTATGCGACAGAAGTCTTTTGCAGTGGCTTGTTACCATGGTGCAATCAGAGTCGTTCATTGGCACATCAGCACATTTTCTGTGGAGATCCATGCAATTCAGGAGTATCCGTTGGCTCGTCTACCCCCTGCCAATCCATCTGCACCCTGGATCAATCTTGCAGGGCTCCAGCTTGGCCCGTGTCTCTGCAACATGTCTGGTCACTCCAGGCAGGTCCATAAAACCCCTCCGGCCTGACACCTGATACAGCCCAGGTAGCCATAGATATCCATACCTTCAGCATTTTCCACAGCCCTCGGTCTGCATCATTGGCTAGGCCTGGAATCCTCATTTTTCCCACAGCACTGATTTTTAGCTAAGTTCAGTTGTGGATCATGGGGCTCTCGCATCATGAATGATGCATGCGTGTGAATATGTACTTCATCATTGTACCCACAAGAAACTTTGATTTCAGTGAAACAAAAGCAGAAATATAGTGCTTCCCTTGACAGGACTACCAGAATACAATCAGACACTACAAATGTACGTTCTTGTGGTTAACCAGAGAAATGTTGTACTTTAAAATGGAAAGGAATACTTTTTGCCGGCTGGGGTATGCTGACGGGCAGTAGGAACCATGTGTTTTTAGTCAGGAAGGACAAGGTCTTTGCTTCAGGTCTCACGGTAATTCACCAGCAAAAGCCCATGGGGAAGAGGTTTATCAAAGGCTGTTTCAACTAAGAAACTCAACATGGTGAGCACTGCTTTCCAGCAAGCCCCCCCACCTTCTCCCAATCCTCTATTTTCCATAACTGTTTATCTTGCTAAGGTTATGCTCAAATTGAGGTATTGGAGCTTGTGCATGCCTAAGCCCATCTTGAATGAGACTACAGCAGACAGACACTCATAATATCACATACTCAATATCACATACTCAGTGCAGTTGTCAGTCACTCTTTCACCTAAACACGTCTTTTGGATTGTGTAAGACAGCTAGAGAGCTTGGCGGAAACCCACACAAATGTGTAGATATGGAAAATAAGCCTACAGTTGCGTTCATCTTACCTTCTTCGCATTGGTGGATGGGATTTTGTGGCAGCAGAGAGAAGAGGCAAACCAACACCTGGGAGTTGTATAAAATAAAGCACAGCTCTATATTAGCCTTTGGATGACTTTTATGAATAGGTCCTGGGTCTGCATGGGGTATTGAGTGTCATATGGTCCCTGACGTAGTCTGTGCAATCTGAACCCAGATATGGGTCGCGTAGGTGGACCAAAGCTGACAGCCAAGCTATAAGACTGAGCACTCTACTGGTGCTGAGGCCACTGAACGCTGCACTGTTTGGGCCAAGCATAGCTGTGCTGGCCTCACATCGATTGCGGAGGATACATTCCCGTAAATGCAGAATGGGAGGCGGGGGGGGGGGGTATTTGGCTCTCCAAGTTTTGGCAAACCAGTGCATTTGCGAAAGCCAGCTAAACAAAACTATGTTGTTTACATTATCATCCTTTATCTGTGGAGCTTGTCCTCCAAGGTATGAGGACCTACGTGCGTTTGCTGCTAGTCATGGGGTTGGAAAACTCAGAACGTCTGACTTATGGGGAGCAGGGTGACTGTGGGCGTGGGGGCTAAGGGGTGATATTCCACTAGCCATTTCTCCTCACACCTCTACAGTCCCACAGCTCCAGACTGGGCACAGATACACGGTCAATTGAGGGAGAGACATCTTTCCTTACTTTGCACTGTCTGCCCCCCCCCCCCCAGAAAGTCTGACAAGCCAATTTTTCTGCCACTGCCATCAATACTGGTCAGGCACTCTCAGCTCACAGATCAATCTCAAGTGAAGTCACCAAGTGAAGAAAGGCATGTTCTCTCAATAGAGATCTTAGCTTGTGTCATTTGGACCCTGCCATTTAGTGCATGAAGAGAAATAGATGGCAAATGTTTTCACTGTGGAAAATCGCTACTTTCTTTTGTCTCATCTAGAGGGGCGCCAGGGCCATCCCCAGTCCTTCACCTAGGACATGTTATGCAGTCCAAGTAGGGGTGGTACCAATGTATGAAGGGGACTAATTTATGTCATATACACAAGCTACACTGTGATTTACTCCAAAAGCTGTACATTGAGGTAATAAAGCTTCATAACCCACAATCAGTAACATCACTATATACTTGTGTGGTTTTGGTCTTAATTTATGCTGAATTTTTATATGCGAACTTGGAGCAATGTTGTCTATTAATACCCATGTTGCCCGTTAATGACATAAAAATGGCTATTGTTTACCTAGCTGACAGATTTTTGCACATAGGATTTAGTAAGGTTAGGGAATGCAGACGTAATGGAAAATTGCAGGGAATTTTCTGGAAAGAAGTTAATGAACTAGACTAGTTTTTTTATGGTTTGAGTCACAATCAAAGGTCACTTTTTGTTTTTTTGAGCATTCCTTATCCTTGTTCTGCAGCACAATTTTACTACAACCATCAGACTCTATGTAATTGTTACTTAGTTTGCAGTGTTTTTGGATGTTTTCATTGCTCATTTTAAAAGAACCACACTCAGGTGGGATGGAGTGGTGGCTCTGAGGCTAGGGATCTGTGCCAGATTGGAAGGTTGCTGGTTCAAATCCTGTGAATGCCCAGAGTGATTCTACTCTGTTAGGCCCTTGAGTAAGTTTAAGGTTAGGCCCTTAACCTGCAGTTGCTTCTTCCTGGGCATGATGTTAATATACATCCAGCTCTATAAGGTGGTCATCCAGCTTACAGGGAGGATCTTGGGGGTTAGTGGCAGAATTAGCACTCTCACCATCAGAAAAAAACTTGCACTGCTTCATTCAAACTAGTGTGGTGCTGAGGTATCACCTGCTATATGGCTGCACTCAGGTATTCATACCTGAGGTAATTTGTCATGGTGGGTGTGGCAATGCACTGTAATCAGTGCACGCTCCTTACCTCCTCTCAGTCTGCTTTAAGTGGACCAGAAAGTCAGCCAAGAGAAAGAGAACTTAGTTGTCATTGAATTCACATTGTCCATCACCTTTGAAAAGCACTTGGTTCACTTTCAGGTGCACTTCAGCTTTCACGTGGTCCATTTCACAATCACACTCAGTTCTTTTGGACACCAAAATGAGCACAGAGTCATTTCTTCCTCAATAAGATGGCTGTGCCTGTGTTGGCAACACGCAGTTTCTTTTAGTTTTGAAATATTTAAACAGCGACAAAGACCACAAAAACAAAAATCAGATGTTATCATGCAACCAAAAACACGTCTGCGTAGACTGGGATGGTCATGGAGGAGAAAACACATGCTCCAGCAATACCACGTAACCTCTGGTTTACTTTTGACGCTACTGACAAGCCTTGTGTCATTCTCACCTGAAACATATAGTAGGTATCAAAGTAATGGTGGACTTCCATCAGATTTTACAAAATTTATTTCATTAGCTACTAAAGACTGCTGTAAATCATTGTAATCTGTTTGAAGAATAATGTGTGTCATAATAACGTGTTGACAGTTGTGACTTCAGCACTGTATGGTATCCCATAGTGGCCCAAAAGTATAGACAAGAACAAAGCAATCTGGGTGCACTTTCTGTTCAGATATCATCAGCAAATTAACCTACTAAGTGGACTCAAAACAAACCAAACTCAAACGAAGCAGCTCTTGAGGGGGGTCTGACCTCACCATGAACATTCACACATGGCCCACATGGCAGAGGAAACACACCAAGTCCACTTAAATGGGCTTAATCGTGCCAAGTCTGAAAATACATTTAAACTTGTTCCACCCTAGTTTCCTGTGGTTATAAGTTTTGGCTTGACCTTCACCTGTGCAGTGATGAGATGACAATGCAATAAATGTCCACTGGAGGGGGCTGTTAACATTTTTTCCAAAAAAGAATTACAAGCAGAAACGACAGTTAGAAAAAAAGAAGTGGGCAAGTTAGGTAGCCAAAGAAATTGCACGTAATGGTGTCTCTTTTTCTGGAAAAAAAGTTCTCTACTAGACAGTAATTGAAAGGCTTGGTTTGTGCAATTTTCTGTCTGCGAAGGAATGTAGAGAAATGCCTCATTGGGGCCCAGAGTGAGAGCTGTTGATTAAAGGTGCTGTGGAATGACTCTTTCGTTCACATTTCTCCTACCATGTCTGAGGACACCGGGATCACTGGTGATGCTGGTAATGGCGGTCGAAGCAGCATGCTTTCTTGCCTCCTGTAATGCAATACTCACTTCTAAGGCTTCCCTCCCACTTTCCCACTGGACGCCTCAGTAGCCGAATCACAGTAATAACGGGGACTGGTACCTAATGAAGAAACTGAAACATTAACTTTTAAAGCAGGGCTTTACCTTGCCAAAAACTGTTTCTAGCTTTATGGGTAATTCAGTCGTTAGTAATTGTGACCATCTGTAGGCACGAGTAAAAATCCCGTGAATTTATAGTTTGTTATAAAACCCTGGCCTGCTCGTCCAGACTGAAAAGATGTCCTTTTATGGTTTGATTTTTTTTTCTTTAACTTTCCGGCTGCCTAATAATTTTATTATATCAGATTTTGGAGACATACAAAGTTTTGCGCAGGTATTAAGTTTTGCTTGCCTTTCCCCCGGGACTAGCACGTAAACCAAAATCATTCAATAAGGCTGACCTCTTGCATGAACATCCCCACTGCTGTCCAGTCTCCGCTCGTCTGGCCGTGCAGAATCCCAGCAGTGCTTGAGTTTGCCTAGGACTGGGGGTCAATTCATAGGTCACAAGAAGATGTTCAAATTACACTCCACCGGGGGCCCTAAATTACAACCCCCCCCCCCCCACCAACACCCACCAGCAGGCACTCCATAGTGGATGCTCTGCCAGGTCTGTCCGGAGATGTGGGGGGGCATAAGAGGCTGTCCTCTTTAACCTCGCTGGAGGCAGGCTGCTCTACCCTTCTGTGGAGGTCCCTGGGTCAAGGCATGCAAGGGGGTGCATAGTAATGTATCCTAATACAGAACTTCACACATTTATGTGCTTGTGATTTCCTCTGTTTTGCTCTGTTGAAGTGTTGCCTGAAACATGGCCGCTGTTTATTTTTTCCTTAAAAAACATGAATTCATGAGTTTTTTGTCACTGGGGTTGATAACCATTTTGAAAGTCTCTGAGAAACCTGCACACGGAACGTAATTATTCCTAAAAATAAAAGTTTCTGTATGAGATGCTGCTGCTTGAAATGTAGAACATTTAGCATTCAAATTGGTTCTTACCTACTAAACTTTACTAAAGCAATTCCATCCAAAAAAACTTTAAAATGAAGTTTTTTTTAATACAAACCTTTAAATCGGTATATTAAAGTTAAGTGGTTTGCTTAAACTTGTTTTTGCACATTTTTAATGGATAAAAGTTTGGCAATTTTGCTCCCAAGTGGCGCTTTTGGAATTTAAGGAGATGGGTATGTGCCCAAAGTTCTAAAATTTTCAGCTGTTTCATCCAAGCTTTGATGGTTTTATTTAAATGCAATCGTCCCAATTATTTATGGCAAGCATTGCCCAGTGCCACTCAAACTCCAAATTTTCTTGGCTTTCATTTACTATAGAGCTTGCTGAGAGTGAAATAAAGTCTTTATCCTTGTTAGATCGTCAAACTGTTGGATGGAAAGCGCTCCCAGGCTGTGGGAATCCTTATTTCAAGTCTTCACCTGGAAATGAAGGACATACAGCAAGGTAAGGTCTGCCTTGGTGGGTCAGCCTGCCGCCCCCCCCCACCATCCCCGTATTAGCTACATAGTCGCTGTTGTTTTTCTTGTTAATCCTTGACGTTCAATGACATCTATTACTTTACATTGTAAGGGCTCTGGGTTAATTGATATTTGAAGTGATCCACTAGTTACTGTGCAATGAGCATGCCTGTCAGCTCTTCCCCTTCTTTCTGTGAGTGGAAGACAGTTCTTTCTGATCTGTGAGTGGAAGACAGTTCTTTCTGATCTGTGAGTGGAAGACAGTTCTTTCTGAATTGTTCTGGCCTGCTTGAATGAAAGTACACCAGCTATTATCCATTTCATTTCATTGGCTTGTGCACTGCAAGGACTGGCCAAGTACAAAGAGGTTTTTCTCAGTCTCTAGAGGCTTTGAACTTCTTTAAACATTACATGCAGAATATTTGTGCAAGAGGAAAGATAGTCTCTGCATAAACCTTTTCAATTAGAAATAGTGAGTGCTTTGCTTTTTGGTGTATCTTTCAGTAAAGTGAGTTTTTTTGCTTGGTTGTACTTGTATGTGTGGGTTTAAAGTCCACTAGGGGGCGCATGACGCAGCAGGCAATTGACCAGGTGGAGAAATTGGTGGGACGGCACACGGGTGCCTGGCAGTCTGGGAGCCGCCACCACTGCCGCCATGGGCCCCCTTTGCCTAATGGGAGCGACACCCTGCTAATGATCTGACTGCATATAAATCCCCTTTGGCAGCTAGCGGGGACCACGCCGCCACATAAAACACACCAAACACAAGCCCAGCAGCACGTTGGGCCAAGCTGCGGGTGTTGATTTCCCACAACCCCCCCCCGCCCACCCCCAACCTAAACTACAATTGGTGCTGAAAAAAAATATCCCAAAAAGTGCCAACTCTCACCCTGCATGTGTTAACTTCCTTCTGCTGTAATGGGAAGGTGTAGATGAAATGGAGATTCTGATTGTGACACTGCAGAAGAAGCCTCTAATAATTACTTTAACCCACCTTTTTGATGGGAAGTTAAAAGGACACGAGATCTACAATGTAATTACCACCACTCACAAGCTGCGATTTGGGTGGGTGTTTTTGAGGAAAGAAGAGCGCCATTACTGTTCCTCTTCTGGGGGGGTTGGAGGCTATGCATGACCGACAGGTTAAGAGGGAAGACTGCATTTTCCATTTTATTTCAGCATGGCAAACAGCCAGTTTGGGCCTAGGTCGGTTCCAGATGCATACCTCTGAGCTTGAATCGTACCATGCTAAGTCTTCATATACAGCTTGTTTTTCCCCAACTCTAATTTAAAAACAGGGAAACCAATGGATTTGGCATTTAGTGAGTGTGTAAAATCTGTATTCTCAGCATGCCCTGTACATATATGTCCAATGGTTAATGGAAGCGGAGACTACCTTAACCTCCCCAGCTTACTCTAAGCAGTGGCTGTGCATCAGTTCTGGGATGGGAGTCAGTTCTCCGCCTCCCTCTGACAAACAACACCACACTTTCATTGTTATTGTAACTGCCAGAGCTTAGTTTGCATGAACTGGTGTTGGCGGACGCAGGTTAGAGTGGCCAGGCAAGCCACAAGCAGACCGCAGAGAACCACACCCCCAGAGATCATTACTGCAAGCTGCGGTGGTTCCTGCTGCAGGTCTAGGGGTTAAGCAGTTACAGGCTCTCTCCTATGACCCGTGGCCAAGAGGCTTAATGCCCTGCATGTCGATTAGCAGGGAGACACCGTGTGCGGCTCCACTTCTGAAACTTGTGGAGCAGCGGACACGCCATCCACGTTGTATGACAGGATCAGTCACCGAGGTTTTTGTATTATTTATATTTTTAAGTTGCTAAGATATGGAAGTCAAGAAAGGCCATGAAATTTCATATATTTTTATGCCATTTTCTTGTGATAATGGAATAAATTTCTTGAGATCTCAAGAAACGAACGTTGTTTTCTAACGATAAAGGGAAAATTACAAGGATAAACATATAGCCTAACATTTAGTATGTTACTGGCACAGTGTGTTCTTGATGATATTATCCAGTTTGAAATGGCAATAGAGCTGGAATATATTGATCAGCATGTCACATTTTTGTTTAATCAAGGCTTAACGCAGGCTGAGATAGCCTTGCTTTAGAAAATTATGAACATTAGTGTTAGTCATCTACGAAGGTTAGCAAGTCTTCAGCTTAATAGGTGTCAGTATAATTGAGCCTGAATAATTGTTCAGTAGTTGATTTGTATCATTTTATTTAGAGTCTCCTCCAGTATTCCAGTGTCTTGGAAGGAGGTAATGGTGCAACTTAATGAATAAAGCACATAGCCTTCACTGCCACAGGATTCCATCCAGCCATTTTCTATATCCACTCATCCTCTGCAGGGTCACAGAGGTCCAGAGCCTCAGAGATCTCAGAAGCTACAGGCACAAGGCAGGGATTACTCAGGATGGCGCACCAACCCATCACAGTACATATACACATTCACACCTTTGGCAATTTAACAACTCCAGGAGAACAGGCAAACTCCGCACATATCCAGCTGGGGCAGAGTCTCAAACCCTGGTCCCAGAGGTGTGATGCAGTCGTGCTAACCTTCAGCATTTATTTGTATTTGCTCTGGCGATTTGAACACTCTGTGTGCCTGGCAAGATGTGGAGATATACCTCAAAGCCTTGTTGCTCCACGCTGCAGTGTAGGACAGTGTTTCTCAAAACAGTTCTTAGGGACACCCAGTCAGGACTGGCTTGAGAAACACTGATGTAGGATATAAAACCTGTTGACTCTGGCTGTCACTGGTATGGTACAGGAAATACCATGACTGTATGCATTTATCCTCTTTAACTTTGCCGGGTAAAAAAATCTGCACAGTTTCCAAATGTAGGCAGCAGTTAATTGGGATAGCATGCTTGCCCGAATTCCCCTTTATAAGAGAATGCCTCTAATAAACACATTTACTGTTCCAGCTGTTCTGACTGTGGACCACACTGTGGTGGACCTGGAGACCATTGAGGCCTTGTATGAAAATGTAAGTATAGCAGAGCACTTAATCCATCAGGTCAAGAGACAGAAGTGAGCTTCAGTTTATTCTGCCAGGGTGTATTAATATTAGCATACTCTATGGCTATGGTTGCGCAAGCATTATGTCACATTTTTGTGTTATTGTCACCTTCGTCTCCTCTTTGACTCCCCTCGCTGCTGGTAGCCTGTATTTCAGGGAAATTGTCCCCCTTTTTTTCCTTACTACAATGTTTTTTTTCCTGATGTCTCCCTCTCACCACACTCCCCCACTGCAGCGAGCACAGACCGATGAGCTGGAGAAGATCAAGAAGCACCATGAGACCTCTGGTGAGGAGGCAGCCAAGTTGCTCGACAAACCTGAACAGTAAGCAGCTCTGCGGCTGTAGACAGGGCACCTCAGACCCTGACTGCAGCAGCACACAAAACAAGGGCATATTCTAGCCTGTTTAAGCTAGCTATTCTTATACTTCATTCTTGCCGGCGTTAGAAACTGTACGAAGAAGGGTTACTTTTTAGCAGAGTTCACTGCTTTCCTGAGGCAGAGCTCTCAATTAATCATGATCTTCTCCATTCGTCAGTGAAATGTCTTAGTGTGATACTGTATATAAACATCGCTTAGCAGGGCTTACGAGGGTTTTTTTCCCCTTACGTGTTTACGCTGTCAGTAGCAAGCCAAACACCTCCGCTCCGGCTCTGACGTCAGTTTCCTGTTTGTTCCACCTTCCTGGAATGCTTACTGTCTTACAGTGCAGTCCGCTCCATGTCATGGGGCGGGTCTTCACAAAATTTTAAAGGTCCATCAATGGCCACAGTTAGTGCAAAGGTGCATTGTGAGAGTTTCTCACCGGTGCCTGCCTGTCTCCTCAGAGCGTATTATTTTGATTGGTTCCATGCTGGCCCTTTGCAATAAAGACAACTCAACTAGCCGCCTGCTCATGGTGGAGCTGCCATGTTTGAATTAGCTGTCACAGAGAATGAGTCATATCCCCTTACTCTCTAACTACATCAACAGACTAATCACTGAGGATATTACTCCTTTTCTCAAACATGCTTGTGTTTATGTGAACTTTGCTGAGTTGGTTGGATGATCAAGGAGTGATGAAGCACTTTTTAAAATTATTACTATTACTATTATACACAGATGCTGCCCAAGACTCTTCACAATATCAGAACAGGATGTCTTGTTTGATTCCATTCTTTTGTCCAAATATGTAATGTCTAGGTAAAATTGGGTCACTTACAATGCATCTATGTGTTTTCTAATAGAGTGATAACTGGGGTTGCTGAGAGATCCAGGATATTCTGTGTTCTTCTGTATTTTCCCTCATCTGCAGGTTCTTGTACGAGCTGTCCCTGATTCCCGACTTCTCTGGCCGAGCCCACTGCATCATATTCCAGTCTGTCTTCTTTGATGGTATATCCGCTGTCCACCGCAAAGTGGAGATAGTCTCCCATGTGTGCAAGGCAAGACACCAGTCGTGATCCCACCACCTGCCCTTTTACCCCCAGTAGCTTTTAGCTGATCCACGTCTCATTGCCAGTAGCTAGTACCCCTCTCCCAGAGGGTTGTGTGTGTGGCGTTGACCTGCTGACTTTCAGGGCCTGTGATTTGTATCAAGGAACTTGAGATACGACAGAGGAGAGCGCAAGTCATTCTCCTCTCCTAGTTCTCAAAATAGCAAGCTGGCGACCTCGGCCTTTTCCATTTTAAACAATGCATCGCTCACAGTCGCTGCTGTCTGGTAATGTGTGTATTTGGGGGGTCTGGGCAAGGGGGGAGTATGAGTGGGAGAACGGGTAGAAAATGCTGAGCAAAAAAGCTGGTTTGTGCTCTGATACAGAGCAGAGGCCTAAAGCATGAGGTGACAGCATGGCTTGTGGATTCATGGTTACAATCCGGCCAATGTGCTGGCTGTGCTCAGTTGGTATAAGGCTTGTGAGATGTCCATCTGCTTCAGGGCCTACTGGAGCAAGACAGCGTGAAAGAGATTATGGGCTTGGTGCTGGCCTTTGGGAACTACATGAACGGAGGCAACCGCACCAGAGGCCAGGCGGATGGGTTTGGTCTCGAGATCCTGCCCAAGCTGAAGGATGTCAAAAGCCGGGTAGGGCTTCATTAGCACACCTTGCAGATTGTTCAGAGGCCCTCCACCCTGCCTGGTGCTCTGCTGTTATTAGGTGTGTTTTTCTGTGTTCCAGGACAACCGTATCAATTTGGTGGATTATGTGGTTTCCTACTATCTACGCAACTTCGATGAGGTGAGATGCAATGACTGACGATCCCTAATAGCCCTCTGTCACTAAACAGCTGTCTGATTGAGGAACTGAAGATTTTGCTTATGGTGGTTAAGTAAGGATAAGCTGTGTAAACCCATGGTAAGCAGTTTTGGATAACAGTAAGGTGATGCTTGATGAGTCTTCCTTTTTCAATTCCCAGCATGCCGGGACAGAGAAGAGCATTTTCCCACTGCCCGAGCCCCAGGACCTCTTTCTCGCTGCCCAAGTCAAGCTTGATGACCTCACAAAAGACATCAGGAAGCTGAAGAGGGATCTGTCTGGTGAGGCTCTCCTTTTAAATGCCATTTATATATTGATCATTAGCAGCTGTTATCCCTGAGAAAATCTTTCTGTTCATCTTAAAGAAAGCAAAAGCACCTAATTTTATGAGAACAAAAGTAGTAAGAAGCCATTAACTCCTCCAATGCTTCCCACCACAAGCCCCTGCATTGGTCTCAGTCTGCTGATGATGTTACTGCATTGGTCTCAGTCTGCTGATGATGTTACTGCATTGGTCTCAGTCTCCTGATGATGTTATTGCATTGGTCTCAGTCTGCTGATGGTGTTACTGCATTGGTCTCAGTCTGCTGATGGTGTTACTGCATTGGTCTCAGTCTGCTGATG
>JAODUD010000026.1:135112-146250 GCA_026784285.1 Stomatorhinus walkeri | reverse complement strand
CCCCCCCCCCCCCCCCCCCCCCCCCCCCCCCCCGTATATAGTATGGCAGGCCACAGAGGTTGTATATAATTGTGGATTATCTTTAGAATTCCTATTCTCTGCTTTGATGGAGACAATCCACAGCATGGCATAAATAACATCAGCCTGCCAGGCCATCCGAGAAGTTTGACCTCTGGAAAGCTGCAGAGTGGAAACAGGCAAAAAGGAAATGTAGAGGAACATGTAGTGTGTATGCCTGTGCGTATGTTTTTGTTCATGTGGCCTGGTGTTATCGTTTTTTTATAGGAGAAACACACATGTTTTAGTTGCCTGAAATGTTGAACACTATTCAAGCAGCATATACCTGTCAGTCTGGGGAATGAGCGGTTCCAGAGTTTTTCCAGGGAAGCATCAGCAGTCCTGACAAGGTGATATTAAAGAAGGTAGTTTGTTCCGGACGTGGCTTATTTCTTCTCTCTGAAGCCTGGGAGTAATAATGGAGGTAGAGTTTTTCTTAGTTACTAATGATAACCAAGCTGTGTGCTTGTCTCCATGCACTTTAGTCACTGTGACTGACAACCTGGGCATTATGTCTGTGCCCCATCACAATTGCATTGCATAAGCAGGTGGAAGATGTACAGATAAATAGATCTATGGGTATTGGTCCCTTAGTTAAGACAATATTTAGTGGAATGTATTCATTGATACTGGGACCAGATGGGTTGTTGGGTTTATATGCACTCTGGTCACTGAAAAAACAATTATTTTCATAGGTAGGGCTTAAAAGCATTGCTGCCTTGAAAACTAGTGCAGGCAATATAAAACGCATGATGTAGACTGTTTGTTTAACGAAAACTCTGTCTACTATACAGTTGGGCAAAATTTCCTGCACATAAACCTTCTATATAATGTGTCATAATCATAATTTCCCCTTTTATTTTCCGGTAGCTCATAGCTATGGCTCCTGTTTCTGTGGTGCGCTGCAGTTTTTAGGATCCTTGTTTACATCAGATTGATGGCTCAGGCTCGCCACCGCCTGGAACAGAGTTTGTTTTGTTTTTGTTTTGTTTTTACCCCAAATGTGTCCACGTGATGCAATCATTCTGGCGTGCCAGCCTGGCCGGTTTGCGCGCCCCCGACAACGGGCTGTCTCTCCCCTTACTCATGAGACTTCCTGGAGTCTCTCTAATGCTCCTCTGGCGCCTTTGAGATTTGATTATGATCCTGCCCATCTGATTTTCTGTGCATCTTTTAACTCTTTGCAAAGTGCACCACAGGTAGAGGCAGCGGGCCAAGAGGTCGTACCTGTGCCGTCCACATAATCTTCAGCCAGGCTGAAGGGCTTTATCTCATTCCGGACGCCAGTGAGTTACAAGGCTTTGTGATATTTTGTATCAATAGTGTATCAGCACTTCATCGACACTGCACTGGAGATGCTGCATCATAGGGTGTTCAGCACAGTCTGGGGGCTGTTGTAGGCTTAAAAAAATTTTTTATCAGTGAATGGAACATCCTGTGTATGTTACATTGTCCTTCTTTATTTTGCCATTGAGAAAGTTTTTCAGCCATTTGCTGCTGCTGTTGTGATTTTGGTGTCTGGGGGGGAATCACTTACACTCATCATACTGTACAGTCAAATAACCTTCAGGATCTACGGAGGAAACAGGCAGCATTTTTAAATCAGTGAAACTCTGCCCTAATAATTTCACCTGTGCTTGAATTGGGTGTTTGCCCATCTCTTGCTCTTCCCGAGTGGGGCAGTGTATGAACAGGGCACGGCACCCCACAGTGTCTTCCTCCACAGTTTACACAAAGTCCCCAGTGAAAACAGTATTCTTTGTAATCTTATCTGGGTTGATGCTGATCAGCCGTGGTCATGGAGCTCCGACCCTCATGGGGGCATATTATGGCTGTGGCAGGAGACTGATCCCCTGTGATCTCCTGATTGCACGGCAGACCAGTGGGGGGAGGGCGGCATGTTAGATGAATAGGACCGCTGTGGGGGTGGGTGGGGGCAAAGACAAAGTTGAGGAACAGTGGCCCGGCCACTGAGCCTGTATCTGCTGACATCTTCATAGTGCAGCGATACTGGAGGGTAAACAGACAGATAGCCTCGGACTCTATTGGAGGCACGTCTATGTTTCTGGGATTATCTTTGCACTCAACTAGAGGGTGGCAAACAAACAATAATGCGCAGGGAGCCGTGCATTTATACGGCATTGTCCATCATGGATCTACAAAGCAGACATAAGCCTTTAAGCGTCACTTGGTAAACTCATATCAAGGCCTACTTGTTCGCAAGAATCTCACTGGTTAGCTGGTGAACCCAGCATGCAGAACCGTGGGCTTTTTCCACTGGGTATGAGGCCTTGGGCCTCTCTGATCTTCACTGAGGGGAAGCTTTCCTTCAGATTGCATGCCGACTGGTAAAGTGATACAGATCTGTGGGCGGGGGGGCTCGATTAACTCTAGCCGGCCAATTAGAGAACACCATGGATTTATTTAGCATAATGGGATTAGCCTGACCATAGGGAAGCTCCTTAGAACAGGAGTGGGGCCTGTAAACAGTGGTAGAGAAGTAATTGCATTGCATTTCCGCAGCAATGCCTTCAAAAGAAGCCAGCCCCCTTTTATCCCCACCAACCCCATTCTGTGGCCTACACAGGGACAATGTCCCGAATTTTTACATAGGGCTGCTGTTGTTTTTTTGAGCTTACTTTTTGTGGTCTTCCCTGTCTAGACCACAGTTTGCTTCATTCGAGGGGAGCCGCCACCAAATTGCTGCCTTGCTGTTCATCGCTCCCTTTAATATGTGCACTAGTAGTGGGGAGTAGGGGGCAGCCTATGGAGAGTGAAGAACCTGAGCTTCGCATTCGCTCTGGACGACTTGCCTTGTGGTTTCGGGTGAGCGTGCGTGTCACTGTCTGGACCGCAGGCAAAAACTCTCCCTGTGCCTTGGGGGTAGCACTGGTGATTGGTGGCCATTCGCACCTGCGGGGGGGCAGTCGGTCTGGGGGGGTTTCGCATGACATGGCCAGAACCTGCCTACCAAGCATTCAGCAGAATAATCAGCAACAGCCTTAGTCAATGGCAGAAGTCCAGAGTCACTACACTCTAAGGCCAAAGGCTGTTTATTTTTAGTATTCACACAGCAGTGGTGAGGAACATTTGCAGGGTCAGGATAGGACAGGCAGTCCCATTGTATTGTAAATGTGACCTTATACTCCAAATGGAATCAGTGTCGCTTTTAGCAATACGATGTCGTATGACGTATTATCATCACTGCAATCACCATTTCGGTACATGGCCCATGCAGTGTCCCCGAGACTGTTTTGTTTGTTCCGATCCCGCCCCCTGTCCATGATTGGCTGGCATAAATGTGATGCCAATGGGTTCATCAGCAGGACTAATTATACAGTTACCGATGTGTTTTGCACCGCACTTTAAATGTTGTAAATTAATATGTGTTTTTGTGTATTTATGTTGTAAATAGTAAATGTTGTAACTGTCTCCTCCTAAGTGAAGGGCAAGCTGACTCAGGGATTGGGCTAGTATGTCCTAAGTAGGTTTGAATCCAGCCACATCTCAGTGTACAGAGTACTTCTTCTGTTCCTGTGGTT
Source organism: Stomatorhinus walkeri (assembly GCA_026784285.1). Taxonomy (NCBI): domain Eukaryota; kingdom Metazoa; phylum Chordata; class Actinopteri; order Osteoglossiformes; family Mormyridae; genus Stomatorhinus; species Stomatorhinus walkeri. The sequence goes on along the minus strand of JAODUD010000026.1, from coordinate 142,651 downwards.
TTCGTCTGGGTACTTTGATTTTTTTCCATGTAATAAGCAATGTGGTTTACCTAACTGGGGACTCTGCATTTGCCTTAGTTTGTGATTGTGTGTGTGTGCGTGTGTATTTGTCTGTGTTGGTCATGTATATATTACATTGTGAGGACACTATCTATGTAGGACTGTGGGAGGTCAGTGAATGGAGGACACAGGAGAAGCCCTTAAAGTCCTTACTCTTTGGGATTAGGAGGTGACTGGGTGGGTCTTTTTGTTCACCACAGGCCTTCATCATGCATCCCATTCTGCTCTTCCCCTTGTGCAGTTTAAATATGTATAGCAGAGGTGATGAGTGTCAAGAGTTCACTTTAGTAAAATGTTTCACACTTAAAAAGCCCATTAAAACCCATGAATCCCCGGTCAACAACTTTTAAGCTCCTGGCTTAAAAGCTCCCAAGGATGTTTTCTTTGTAAAAGTAGCTCTCACTGTAAAAAAAAGGTTGCCGACCCCTGCCAGAAACAGTGTCCGCTTTTAACAGAAATTGGGTCCATCTCAGATGTAATCACTATTGAAGTTAAATTGTGTAATCGTACTTTATTTTGCTTTAGGTTCAGTCAAGATCAGACTTTGATTTGAATGTGATGATGCACATTTTTGCTGTGCGGCACTGGGAGTCTGTAATGTGTCCCTGTTCTACTCCCCCCAGCCTGCGAAAAGGACATTCAGAGGGTGTGCACAAACTCCAAAGCAGAACACCTCCAGCCATTCAAAGACAAGATGGAGTCTTTTGTCTTGAAAGGTGAGTAAAACAAACAGTAGGAAATGCCCCCCATCCTCAAGCTACCCTCCCCTTGACTTACAGCTGCTGGTGTTGATGTTTGTTTGATCCAATGCACAAGCAAGCACCGTGAACTGGTGGGACGACATGTCGCCTGATTCCAGGACACGATGCCTGTTTGATCCCCCGCAAGTCGATGCACAAAGCCAGGGGCCAGCGGCTGGGCTGATTGTGTGTTTAGATATGTTTAGACTCACGGGCCCCAGCGGGTTGCTCTCTGATTGCAACGGCTGCTCTCGGAAATTAGTGTTCCCAAATGTGTAATATTACTCACAAGGGCCAGCGCAACTGTGGCCCCTCGTTAGAGAGATTCTCTGGAACCAATTCATGGCAAACCCCCACTGCTGTATATTTACAGAAACCAATATTCTTCAAGCAGGAAAGTAATGAAAGTAATAATGATTTTTCTTTTTTGTCATTGTCTTGTAAACTGCACTCTGTTTCCACACATTAACTAAGTCTTTCATCTGCATTGTTTTTAGTCAACACAGATGAAACGATTTCCAAGTGCCTCGCAAATGATAAAGGGAAAAGGCGCTTAGCATGCACTTGGCATGCAGAAGGAGCGTGAAACCGGAATTCCGATCGTTAGCAATTTACGCCCTCCTGTTTTGCATTTGATTTGGTCCTGCACTGCCATTCTGTCATGTGGGAGAAGAAAGCGGGTGTCCAGGGGGGCAAGGCTCAGATTAGATTTCACTTAATGTGCCGCTTGATTTGTCATCCAGCAAGGCTGGCAGGGCACCCCCTAGCTGAAGAGCTGTGAAAATGAGCCACATCCAGGGCTGGCCTGCCTTGTAGACAAGTCGAAAAAAATCAGTAGAAACACAACTTGGTTCCATTCAGTGACATTACAGTTGTTTAGACTAGTTTTAATATTTTACTGTTTTACTTCTCTTGTGAAAGCAGGCATATATACCCACTGTAATATCTGAATTTCACCTAGAGCACCAGAACACTCAGAGCCAGTCCGGTCCACATCTCAGGTTGGGGATCACCACAGCTGGACGTGTCATTCCACACTGACCCCCCCCCATCCTGTGCCTTCTGCGATTACTCTGCCATCCTCTGATAATGGTTCTTGTTGCCATGGATAATATCTCAGCCTGTCCCCTTGTTGAGCTTGATAATCGTCTTCGGTCTTTTATGCTGTAAGGAGATTTATCCCAGTTAGACTCAGGTGGCAGACAGTGTGAGATGAGAATCAGGGAGACATTGGCACCAACTGCAGTCATGTGGCGAGACAGAGGTGTAGTCCTGAGAGGGAGAAGAAACCTGCGCTGTATGTCCTGGCTCAGTTTATGTTTTCTGGAGCTCTGATGGAAAGCACCTTTTAGTTTGATATGAAGAGAAACTACTTACTGCACATTGCCTCAGTATGAAATAGGCACTCGTGTTCAGTGGCAGCAGATCAGCATCCCTGAGGACCAGAATGTTCCTTGATTGTCGTCTCAGATTTGGGCATATTGTAGCAGACGACTGCGTGCATTCCCTAATGCTGATAAGCAGCATGCAGTGCATTGTGGGAAGGATGGGTGGACATGGAATTTGCTTGGAAATGGTTGTGAAAAGTATTTTATGCTTAAGTATTACTATAAATTACTTATCAGTATCTCCATGCTCCATTGGTATGGAACAGGAGGTTTTTTAAGGTTCTCAAAATTTTCAAACCAAAATAATATGAGCTAGATGAGATAACCAGCCCAAGAGATGTAATATAGTATTTATTTCTGCTTGGGTTCACTAAAACATGTCAGAACAGGCTTGGGGGTCAGCAGCCATGCCATTCTTTTAGTCACCATGTCACTTACTACTTGTTATATGGGTGGCAAAATCTGTCCATCTATCATCCAACGTTGTCCTCGCTGGAGCAAGCATACAGACAAAAGCTGCTGTACACCCTAGACAACAATCAATAATTTTTCCACTGATTATTAATATTTTTTGTGCACCTTCCTTCAAGGCGAAAAGCACTACTGTCAAATGCACACTGCCTTTGACAGCAAAAATCATTTAAAGAATAATCAGTCATGTTTTTGTTGTCAAATATCAGTCTTTTTTCTTTTCTTTTTCTAGTCAGTTTGCCCTCTGAGATTTTGCCCCTGTAATACTTTGTGGGGGCATGCAAAGTTCTTATTTCTTTATTTTGTTTTCTAATTTGTTTGTTGGTTTCTCTTTTGTGAACTGCATGCCAAATCTGCCTGGAGTACTCCATGGTGTTTATCTCACAAACACTCCCCCAAGTCCATTTAGCACCGTAAAATATGTTTAAATCAAGTCTCAGAATCATCACAATTTGACCTATCATGAGCAGCTCATGTAATGGAGGTGAGTCATTTAACTTTTCCACTTCAATAACAAACATGGGGGTTTATGGAAATTGCAGGAATCTCCTTTTGTGGCTGTCAGCCCATTTAGTTGTGGTAGGCTGTGCTGGGTTGCAGCAATGCTACTGCTGCAGGTTGGTTTTGTTATGCCGGAAATATAGTCAAAGCAAATGGGTCTATGACTTCAGTTATGAATATGTGTGGATTGACGCTAGAAAGGAAGCCAGCCTTACTGGAGGGGGGGATGCTCAGGGTCAATCTCATGATCTCACGAGAGTTTGCTTCATGTTTTTTCTCAGCAGTCACCTTAACCATGAGCATAATTTTTTTTCCGCTGCTATGAAGGAAACACTGAAAAACTACGTCTGTAGTAATCAAGTTACAGTCTGAGAAAATGTTCATATGTATAAAATAAATGCGCTGCGGGTATCTGTCTCTGTGATGCTCTGTTGCAGGGAGGCAGACAGAGGTACAGTAAAATCCCATTATTGTGGACGTGCTTATAACAGAATATTGTCTATATTGGACGAGGTCCACTGGTCCCGGCCGTGCGCCTTTTAGAACATGCAGAAAAAGCATCGGATTTAGCGGATTCGCATATAACGGAATTTTGCTTATAAAGGACAAACAATTTGGCTCCAGGGCCACTCTCAGCTGTAGTTTTGTTCGGTTATAACGGACATGCTGCTCCGCCTACAAGGCGCGTGGCATGCCACTGATATACAGCGCAGATACGTAGTCGGGATTATTAATAGTCACGCATCTAGTCAGGTGAAGTTGGATTACTACATGTACAATATAATAATCTATACCACAAGTGTGTCTGCTGTGGTGTAGCATGAGTAAATGGTGTCCTGTAGTTGTGTTCTGGGCATTCAGCAACCCTGGATATAACGGATTGTTTTGCTAGATCGCTTGAAGTCCATTATAACTGGATTTTACTTTAGTCTTGCCGCAGCCTTTTTTTTGGTAAATCCCCCAATGGTTTTTGTGCCTCTTCAGGCAAAAAAACCTAAAACAGAAATGTTTGGTGAAGACATTCTGCAGACTGCCTCAGCTGTGGCAAAGACAACACCTGCAGGTAATCTCGCACCGCTCAGCGAGGATGCCCCCGGCCGGAGGTGGGAGATCGGCCCGCCGCGGGTTGTCAAGAGCAGGCCAATGGCACACATAGAGTCCTGGGAGCAGTGTCTCCGGGACTCTCGTAGGTATGCGAGCAGAGCTGCACATTTTGGGCTGTGGTGCCACTGCTTTCATCTTGGCGAGTGTTTGTGACACACAAAACCGTTAACATCACGCAAGCAGATCCGCATCTTCGGACGCAAGAGAGGAAATTACACACATTACTTGTGGTGGGCCTGAAAATACGGTAAAACAATAGCCTCCTTCTATAAAACATGCAAATGAGGTGGGAAGATTGCATCCATATGTTTTAGGTACGGATTGAAAAATGAGGGTGGGGGGAGAGAAAAAAAACAATGCAAGCTTTCCCGACGTATGTGGCAGCTGGAGGGAGCTGAAAGAGAGCGTGCACTGGTGCTGTGTTTGTCTCAGGGCCGCCCAGCTCCACTGGAGCTCTGCCACTTCATTGTTCCAGTTTGTTTATTCACCTTTAATGGCTCACGTCTGAGTTCACGCGCAATATCGCAGTCTGCATGGTCGTGAAACCGCCCCAGACACATCTCGGACATAAACCTTCTGCCCAGGATGCTCAGGAACCAATTGTAAACAAAGAGCCTGCCACAGTTTCTCTTTGCTTTATGGTGACGCTGCTCTTTATAATCCTGGGTTTTTTTGGGGGTCGGGGGGGTGGGGGGCAAAAACCACAATTTCCAATATTTTGTAATTGTTCTTTTGAACAATTTCCAAAGACCTCAAGGACTCGATCCACAAATAATGGACTCGGGCTCCCTTTAAGTTGTACAGCCGATGGAGCCTCCACTGGAGCATGAGTTGTGTACTAATATTGTACAATAACTGCTACAAAGTTCTACTGTCAGCCTCACAAACACCAAATGTCTCTTGACATGCAGTGAGTAAGTGAGATGTGGGTCCAGTCAGCCAAGCCTGTCAAATAGCTTAATATTTATTGGTGACCCAGAGTGTACTAAGGACCTTGGGGCTAGGGGTTCCTGTCTCTTTCCCCTGTGCGGGCCTGTGCAGGATACAAACACGGCTCTTTACCTAGCCTCCGTCATAAATTATTGCATGGTACTGTGTATCTGTGTGTAAGGTAGACCCGTCTCTCTCCACACTGCGGCTTTCTGGGTCTGCGCACTTCGGCCGTGCCTGTGGAGCAGTGACCCATAACTCATGCATGAGCAGTTTTACAATCCTGCCAACACTGACAGGTCCCAGTGGCCGGCCAAGTGGATCTCCTACACAGCAGGGCACGCAGGTGAACTCAGACGACCTGGGCACCGATTCTTAAAGCAGCCTGTGATCTGACAAGGTTTTACATCTCAACAAAGTCATCGATCCATTATCCTGTGATGCATTGCCCTGCTTTAACCACACCCCTTCTTCTTTAAAAGGATCCTCCTTTCTTGCCCTCTCTTCCCACACTCATTCTTGCTCTTTTCTGTTAGATCTCTCTATCACTATCTGGCTCACTCGCTTAAACACTGAAAGTAATGCAGAAGTCCTTGATTGGTTTAGAGATTCATTGCTTTGTATGATGTCAAATTTCTTAGACCGGAGATGACGAACAGCACTACAGTAAATTCACAAAAGATAAGAATTCAAATAGCAGTCACGCTCCTGTAATATGTTTTATTCCATTTTGATTCGGGATTCCCTGTTTTTCAACATGAGAGTTGTGGCTTTATCCATGCTGCTCTGGCAAGGTTAAACAAGCATCCCATAACACGCAGCCGCTTTCACCACGTGGGCCGCCGCAAGAGCAGTCAACAGATCTTTGTCCCATGTTTTTCTTCTACACCCCCCCCAGTCCTTTTTTTCTTACGTTTGATGTTTCAGACAAACATTTGGGTTTCACGGCAAAGTGATGTGGCGACGGGGGTTTCTGAAACACCCAGCAGACAGGGATTAAAAAAAAGGAAACTAATTTGAAACAAACTTCCGCTTCGGATCCACAGCGTCGATGTTTTCCTTCGGCCCTACAAGTATATTCACGCCGTCCTGTCTAGGCAGCATGCAGGGCTGAACCCTCAGTGGTGGCACTGTCACTTCTCCACTTGTAACCACACCGCGGTGTGGCCTGTCTGTGTTCCCGAGTCGACGGGCATCCCCTTATGAGTGACTGCTTCCCCACAAACCAGCCTCGACTCCGTGGCTGCACCAGTCGACACTGTGTTCTGGGAGCAAGTAGGGACATGTGGTTTCACTTAACGCGCCCTGTAATTTATAATTTCTCCCCACGGTGACTAATATGGGGAGGGCGGGCGAGCCGGTGGAAGTCACGTTCCGCGGCATTCCGTGACGTGCATTCTTCCATTCCTGTGGCGGGAACGGCCGGCGACAGTTGCTGCTTCAAAGACGGCGCCTGGATGGCTCTGCTGATTCTAACACGTTGCGCCTAATCGTCTCCCCAGCAAGGCCTCCAACATTGCCTTCCCATGTCTGTCTGTCTGTGGACTGGGTTTTCCTCATAAGTACTGTAGGCTGTTTAATCTCCTCATTTATTTGTGGGTCAAGTGCCTCCCCTGTGATATCGTTCCTGTGATTTCCCACCATCTCTGTTTTTTCCTGTTTCACATACCCTGGAATGTGCTGATGTTTAGTCACGATAATGTATTACACGTAAAACACAACAAGGTTAGAGTGTTTGTATTTCCCTGTGACAAAGGGCTATAATGTTTAAACTTATAAAGATTAACAGGCAGAGGATGGGCTCGCAAAGTAGAAATGTGATAGCTGGTCTCCGAAAAACTGCCTTTTAACATCTCACACATGGTCGCTCTTATTTATGGTTTGAGAAACGTGTTCTGAAATCCTTCTGGCGTGAGAGGTATCTGCGAGCAAATTATAAGGTGGAGCGTGGGAAGAGTTGTGGATTGACTAGCAGTCAACACGCGGTGCCTGTCAATGAAATGGCTTTTAAACAGAAGACTGTGTTAAGCCTTAACAGAAATAGCATGCTCTGAGTAGCACTAAATAGGCGTGTTACTAGTTCATAATGTACCAGTAGCTGGGTCGTGCACCAGTTTGTAATTAACATCAAATTTCTGTCTTTTACTATCTGACTTGTAGGTGAAAAAAGTGGTTTGGTAAAGCGTGTCAATGTTTTAAAGCCCTAATTTATTGTCTGTCTCAGCATGCGCGTCTCATAACTTTCTAGTTAGCCACTGCTGGTTTCATGTTTACAGAGGAGGAGAAGCTCATACCTCCTGTGCTGGTGCCGGGCCCTTGAGCAGCAGTGCCACCTTTGCACGGGG
>JAODUD010000026.1:106597-131834 GCA_026784285.1 Stomatorhinus walkeri | reverse complement strand
GTGTTCATACAGAACTCAGCAGTGCTCTCCCATAGAACCACGTGTGTGTTCATACAGAACTCAGTAGTGCTCTCCCATAGAACCACATGTGTGTTCATACAGAACTCAGCAGTGCTCTCCCATAGAACCACGTGTGTGTTCATACAGAACTCAGCAGTGCTCTCCCATAGAACCACATGTGTGTTCATACAGAACTCAGTAGTGCTCTCCCAGAAAACCACAGCTGAGCTTCCAAGTTCAGGGCTTCGGCTAGACTGTAGTTGCATGATACTCCCTTGGCTCAGCACAGAACTTAAGGCAGAGGTGGCCAGTGTATATGTAGATCTTTGCTGTAGCTCCCTAATCATATTACTAATTAGAGGACTGATTGGCTGAGGAGTCCTCACACCTGGGTTTGAACAGCTGACTTAAAGGTCACCCCCAAAACCTGTACACACGCCGGCCCTTTGCAGATAAGATTGGCTACCGCTGACTTAAGGAAACCACCAGAAACACTGGGTTCTTCTGACCGTTTATGTCAGTTTTGCACTGGAATGGAAGAAGACCACAAAGGGCTCTGGATACAATTCTTACATTCCAGCTTAATACCACTAGTATCTCTAAAGGTATATGGAGACAAATGATGATTATGCCCAATGGCTGCCTTGGAAAGAACAATAGCCTTTTCCTGATAATATCAAAGCAACTTTTGTCATGCTAATAACGACATTCGCTGTGGATGATTCGCCAGTGAGGGATTTCAGGACACTGTGAATGACTACTGACATTTGTTTTGCCCTATAGCATTAGCATTGCCATGAAACCTCAATGTCTGTTCCCAGACCACAGTCCTGTGAGCTGTAGGAATGCTGTAAGGCCCAAACGTAATGTGTCTGAAGATGTTATGCTACCACATAAACGTACAAGTTCTGTGGCCTGTTTTGTACGTATCAAAGAGGAGTTCCTCTCCCAAAATATGCACTATAAACTTAAAATTTTCCTGTTGTGAAAATACTTTGCCATTTAATGCCTTGTTTAGTTTTGGCTCATTTATGTGGCTTGCCTTCATATTTTCTGCAGGTGCACACTAGCAAGGCAGCAAAGAGAGGAAGAGGTTATTTCGAGAGAATGAGTTTGTTTTTCCTGTTGTTTGAAGAGAGTAACGGTGCAGTATGAAGAGACCGAGAATAACTTAGAAGTCAGGGACGGTTGTGTGTATCTGTATGCAAGTGTGAGTCTGTCAATGAGTGAAGGGTTTGCCATACAAGGGGTTACCAGAGAATCCTCTGCCTGAACAGATGTTGATGTTGATGAGACATCATAGGCATTGTAAAAAAATCTTGCAGCAATTATGTCATGAGTCCGACGGTAGAGATTCTAAATGCAGGTTAGGGGCAGGGGTTGAGGGCAGTGCTGAGCCGCACAACAGCTTTTTGTCATTTGTGTCCATTCTGAAACATGACCCCGAGTCATAATAAATTAATTACTAAAAACATATAATTAATCACAACGGATTGTGCAGAACCTACAAAGCCTTAAGAATTAATGTCAATTTAGTAAATCAACCCCCATCCAAGTGCAACCCCACTTCTTGGTTTTCTGTTTGGGTTTCAAGCAGAAGAACAGATGATATACTGCCCTGCCTTTGTGAGCATTTGAAGCAGTGGGGCCACATTTAAGGACACCTCGGAACTGGAGGGGGCTCCACACTTAGGAAATTTCTGCCGAGCACATTTCCAGCCCAGCCTAGCGTGGCTTCTATTATCATTGACGGAACCACTCACCATCTGGAGGTCAAAGGCTTGTTTGCCAGTCCGTGTGCATCCTTTGACTCAAGTCCGCCCTATATCAAGCTATGACAACCACTGCAAAAAGACTTTAATGTCTGGGGAGAGCATTGACTTCAGACACTAGAAGGCATGTTTGTAGCTACGGGGAAAAGTTCAGTTCTAGGTAAGTCAATCTGTGGTAGCAGTACCCTGAAATGCCTGTGGAAGTTTAACCTTGAGTGCTCTGGCCAATCTGTTTTTGTGGCCATTAATGTTACTTTCATTTATGTAAGGCCTTTTCACTGCTGAAACATCAGTTAAACAAAGACAAATTTCATTCATGTCCAACTGGGTTATGCATAAAACTTTGAATTGACAATGAAAGGCCTGGCAGATGGTGGCAGTTTCATTGTTGGGAGGGGGTTACTGGTTAACCACAAAACCCCCTGCATCATTAGAGGGTTTTCAGAGATCACGCATTCGTTGTTACACAGAAACCAGACGAAATCTCTCTAGCAGGGGACCGGGTTAAATTTAGCTGACAAAGTCAGCACCACATTTTCATTAATCTGATTCTTGTCTGTTTTCATTAACAGGCTATTTATATAATTGGTTTTTAAGGACAATACATCCAAAATGTTTTGTTTAGGAATACGGGATTAGTTTTTAATGCTCAATACATACATACAGTTGGTCTAAAAGCAACACAGTCAGGATTCAAACAATTGAAGCAAGCTAACCAACAGCCATGTGAAGAACATATCCATGGTTCTCCTCATTGCCTTCTCATGGAGGATAGCCACAACACATTTACAGTATAAACATGGATGAGTTCATTGGGGCAGTTTAGCTCTTCAGCACCCTAGTCTGTGCTAAGGTTCAAAAGTACCTTGTCTATTTCATGTGTGTGTTTGTGTGCATAATCTGGACATAGTCTGAGGTCTGAGTCTCTTAGGTATTAGCATGCCAGATATGTATGTTGATCTTAATGCCTTGTCTGTCAGTGTCAGATATGGTTTTATTTCCCCTACACTGGAAACCATTCGCCAGTATCTGCCTCCCCCCCACAGCAGTCCTTACTTGGATCCCTCCTCAGTATGTTTCCTCTCTTGCCAAGAGTGGTTAGTGTGATCATTGGAGCATCTGCTGTAAACGACCCATTGGTCCAACAGGAAACCAGCTTATCATTTCTTCCATGCAGCTTCCAGGACATGGTGGCCTACTTCGGCTTGAAACCCAAGTCTGGGGAGAAGGAGGTGGCACCAAACTACATCTTTATGCTTTGGTACGAGTTCTGCAATGACTTCAAGAACACGTGGAAGAGGGAGAGCAAGAACATCTCCAAGGAAAGGTGAGTGGAAGCCAAACCGTGTCTGTTAGATGATTCAGCTCAAAACTTGGGCTAGTTATGGTTTTCCAACAAAAACATTCTTACCTTAGAGCTTTTTTCCTCCAGCAGCAAAGTATGGTGAGGTATGTATTAGCATTTTGTCAAAACTTGCGATAAACTAAGCCTGGTTAAATATTAAATTTTTTTAGATGTAGGTGTATGCATTTATACTGCTATTGAATAGTTGGATGTTGTGTTGACGAGGCTGGGTGGACTTTCACACTTCTGATAAATGGTACCTTCTTTAGGGGTCTCTGAGGCTCTGAGACATCCCGGTTAATGCAGAACAGATTGTCATTCTCATTCTCGGGTTTCTGCACCACGCAGAAGCCCTCTAAATGAGGCGTTATGAATTCTGCAGACAATGAGGACAAATAAAAGCACTTGAGTTTGCCAGTTATTAAAGCACGAGGGGCATCAAAGGAAAAGCAGGCAGGTCCGGCCCTTGGCTCAGGCCTGCCTTAAAGCCTGGGGCTGGATTTACGATGCCTCTTCTGACCTGGGGGCGTCCAGCCGAGGGATGTCAGACATGGACAGCACCTCTCCATGGAGCCCCTGCCTTTATTAGCAAGGGGACAGGAGCCCATTAAACAAAGGGTGCTTCAGTAGGCCTTTTAAAGATTGTCATGATCTGAAGAATCCAGTGACTGGGGGGGTTCTGTACTGTTGGTTTACAGATAAGCCACTCTGTAAATCTTTCTCCACATCTCTGCCACGGGGAGGGGGAGGGGGGGGGATAATTACCACCATATCAGATCACATTCATTCTTGCAATTAATTTTATACTGTAAACTAATGTCAAACAGTATTTTTCACTTGGCCAAATGCTGGTTTGGTGATAGTGAATCTAGTGATAATTTTTAACTGGGTGGTGCTGAAGTCAAATGAAAACAAGATTTCCTCACCGATGTCCTTCTTCCTTGTCATTTTAATTTGTGTCTACAAATCACATTTACTACCTGCACTACCAGACTAGAAGTAAAATTAAAATTGGAAAAATATTCATGTATGAATTTTTATAATCGATTTTACCTGCCAAATGTAATCTACAGGTTACCTGTTTGTAATTTTAAATGACTACCTGGTTAATTACTACAAGCAGGATACAACCGATTTATAAAAATAGTTTAAAAAATGTGCAAATGTAACATTTTTTTCATAAGTAATATTAAATTGAGCTGAATAAAATAAATAGGACTTTGAAAAGTGAAACATACTATACAAGAGGAAACCAGACACATTTAAAATGTTTATAGGTGATTTCAGCGACACTCATGGGGGAAATAAAGAGTAGAGGGAGCGGACCATGGCGCTGGCATTTAACTGTTTCTGCTGCATCTGTCTGGCGTATGGAAGTTGGCAAAATTGATTTTTTCTAGTGAGTGCAAGGCTACTCCTTGGGTTGTGAGACACAAATAAGTGAGCCTGCTACACATGTGGTTTTCCTCATTGAGCTTTTGTGACCGATGAACCAAAATTCTGTGCCAGCTTGAAAGGACCCAGGGCATCCATTGAACCCGGGCAGCCAGTCCACACTGGGTGTGTGGTGGCTTTTGGGAAAATAGAGAAATCACTGCCTCTGTAAAAAGCTTGTGTCCATGGCGCAAAGTTTTCATCAAAAGCTCTCCGGAATGCTTTGAAAGCACAGGGTGACGGGGGTTAATAAATCATTTCTTACTCAGTGAATACTTTACAGGTTGGAGTGTTCACATTAGACTGCGGAAATCAAAATAAATTTTCTGCAGCACTTTAGGGAATCCAGGAGTCACTATGAAATGTATTGACATAAATGTAATTAATGTCAGGACTAATCTATTTTACTGTCATTTCTACTCTGTAAGCATTTTTGTTATTTCATGTGAAATAGCAATATCAAAGTGATAGGACTGGTACAGAATCTATGAAGAGAGTCCGTAGAAGGTGCTAAGCAGAGTCTGTGCAGAGCTAATGATGTTAAAAAGCATCCCATGATCCTTGTGGTTTTTACTTTTAATTATTTATTAGACAGTCTTGCCCCATTTCATCCACAGCTGAAGGTGCTTAGGTACAATTAACTTTATTCTAAATACTATTTGTAGACCCATAAAAATCTAGAGTGTATTTGTGTGGGTTTTATTTTTTGAAAATACTCTTTATTATCTCATAAATTTTCTATACATATTTTTTGCCCCATAAACTGCACATTGTACAGCCAGGTCAGTAGATAATGATTGTGTCACCCAAGTTTGTTTATTTCAAATAAAATTATTCCAAGGGAAACAGTATGTGAGGTAGCAGAAAGCAGCCATGATGTGATTTGCTGTTACCCAAGTGCTTGTGTCATCAGCTAGACAGTCAACCAGATGGAAAGAGGGGAGTTTGGCTGCTGGTCTCTGCAAAGCATCACTGATGGAATGAAGTGAATGGCAGTTCATTCGGCTCATTGCTAGCAGGTGGCTTTCTCACTATGAGTGTCCCCTGTATGCAATGTAGGCTGTATTCACCCAAAGGTCCAGGATGATGAGCTCTAGGCTCAGCTCTAGTGATCCTTCCTCCCTGGTGGTTGTGTGCTCTGCTCATGGTCCCACCTCTACACTGTGCTTCACTTAATGTAGATTGATTAGAATGAACACGCCACACGGGCTCTGTAGATACACTCATTTTTCCGTCTATGTTGAAATGAATACCAGGCAGCTCTATGTCCCCGCATTTTGGAAAAGCCCTTGCCCAAGCCTTCACTCAGGTCAGGTAGCATGTTCATTTGCACTGAATGCTTATCTTCCCCTCGCTTTCTGTGGTTTCAGCATGTTTACATTTTTTTTGGCTTGACGGCAGTGACATGTTGTCTGCCAGCCCTGTATGGGGAATGCGTCCCGTGGATGTGTCTGGCCCTGGCAAGTCTCACACACAGGCAGGGGATATTCGTTAAGCTTAGAACACAACCTGGTACCACCAGCCCACCTTCCAGTCACAGTCTCACTTCTTGAAGTGAGTGTCATCATTCCTGGGAGGGTTGCCAAGAACCATCTCTTTTCTATGGCCATCTCAACTGTTGGTTTTTGTCATGGTTGTCTTTCTCCCGTCTAGGATTAAAGAGGCTCAGGACACGGTGGACAGGATGACAGCAGAAAAGAGGGTAGAGACCAAAAAGCTCAACCCCAACAGCCTGGTAAGAGTTCATCACTCCATCACCCCTGTCTTCTGTCTCTCAGCATCACGTGGCCTGGAGCTGCCCAAGCATATTAGCAAACAGTTTGTTTGTTCACCATAGTCACTTACCAGATGTTTCTGTTTTAAGCTGAGCTGTTGAGGGCTGCTTGAACATAGCTCATTATTTATTTGAGTTTTTATTGATGCAATGTAGGCTGTATTCACCCAAAAGTCCTACAGCAGGGCTTCTTCTGCCTCATACTGTCCACGTTCTTAACCACTTGGCTCTGGTAATAGACCAAAGCCTATAAGAACGTATTTCAGAAATGATTACCTTTGTTATATATATATATATATAATGTTATTTTTCTTTTGAATTTTAATTATCGATTTATCAATTACATTCCTCTTGTTTTAGGCTCTAACAAGAGCAGGAAAGACCCAAACACCGTTTAAATGTTTGTCAGTGATGCTGTGTGGTCATCTGTCGATTGTATTTGGGTTTATTCCCGTTTTATAGCCTGATTAGTTCATATTCCAGTAATGAAAGCACTAAACATGCACACTTAAGAACAGATATATTTTATTTCCTTAAATACAAAATCCATATTTTATCCAAACCCATATCCCATAGAAAATCATTAGAAGCTAAGTGAAGTCCTGTTTGAAATTAGGTAACAATCTGTTTTTTCTTTGAAAATAGAAAACCAAGTGTTTTGCATTGTGCTTTTTTGCTTCCTTATGTTGTGAATATGACACATTTTTACATCACAGAGCTTCCCTTGGTTTTCTATCAGGGTTACATATCTGTACTGTATGCAGTGAATGACAGTCATCTGACAATGAGGGAACAGGTTACAGTACCCTGCTGTAATGAACACTGAGTTCAGTCTAAGATAAACAGAGTGTACACATCGCCGTAGCGTCTGCCCCCATGACGGCAGTCAGCCCATCCTAGAAGGAATGTTGGAATGCCTACTTCAGACATAAGCAGTAATATCTGCTAGATATCCTGATTCAAACATAAACTTTTTATGATTTTTCTGCACTCCGATACATGCACTATTTACAGTACATACAGGCATGTTTTGTGATAAACTTTTAAATACGATGGTTTTTTGGTAGTTCATCATTCATGCCGGTTAACACGTCATGAGCCCCCAAACATACTCAAGCCTGATATGTCTCCATGTTCCGCATGCTGGTTCTATAGCTTGTGCTACTTTGCCACTGTCCAAGTTTAACTCTATGAGTTGTGCATCTTTGATGTCTCATTGTGCAATCCAATTGAGAGATTTAGTTGCATGCCCAGATGGACCATAGCTGAGTGACATCACTTGTTCTTACAGAAAGAGCGACTTCGCCAGAAGGAAGCCAACTCGTCCTCCAGCTGAGGGATTGAAAGATGGGGGACCAGGGTGTCATTTGCCAAAGCCCTGTCTGCCAGCCGCCAACCGCTCTATCTAGGCATCTGACCTACCCACATTGCTGCAGTTTCCTCCATCACCCGCTCCCCCTTGATTCTAAAACAAGGTGGCACAGAGGAGCACCTGTGCCCACTACCCTGCTGAGGTTGGTTACGGGTGGGATGCTGATTATTCCACAGTCCTTGTCAACAGGAAGTTGACTGACTGCTACTATTTGTGGACTTCTAAAAGTGTGGTATACTAACGCTGAAATTTATATAGTATTGCACCTCTGGACTTGACAGTGAATTCTCAGTGAGAATCACTGCCTTGTAGTGCTCTCACGGCTGCCTGGGGAACATTCAGCATGTCTGCAGTAGGGACTGCTAAGGTGCCAAAACCTGCTATCCATGGGCAGGCATCTTCAGAGACTGGCATCCTGGCAGAACTCCATTGCATCGGGAGTTGAAAATGTGTAGCATACAAAGGTGAAAATGATTCCACAGTGATCTCCAAACAGGATTTACACAAATCATGGAAGGAAGACGCCAGAAACACTTAAACAGTGTAAATCTTTCCGTTCCAGTGAACACTGGAGTCGACGGAGTTGAATTTGCAGTATATGAATAATTCTCCTCTGTAAATGGGAAGATGTTACGTTTTTGTGAAAGTATAGGAAAGGTGTAAGCTGATCAGTATATGCCTGCATGTTTTCCAAACATCTCCACAGTGACCCCTTTTGGACAAGTGTAAGAAAGTCCAGGGATTGCAGCTGGGGCTCAGATACTCAGGTGACTAGAGCATTCAGTAGGTTAGTGAGCTTTACTAAACAAGGTTGTTACAAAAATGCTTGACTGTTTGCTGTGGGATCCTCAATCCCAATCGATAGTTTGTTGATCTACTGAAATGATCTTTAAAATGTAGGAATATAGCTGTGATATGGAATAGTAAACCATAAAGTTAACATATTAAGCACTGCAATAGCTTTATGTACTGTGCCATAATCTTCCAGTTAGCCTTGTGGTGCTGGTTGAGGCATATTGCACTTTTAAACTCTGTTTCAATTCCTATGCAACCATTTTTATTTTCCTCACAGTACCCAAAAACATGCATTACAGTGAGTTGTTGCATTGTTTTAAAAAACCATGTTCCCTATTTTATTTGTGGAAATAACAAAATGAGTGACTGATAAATGCTCTGTTGGGGTTAGTTTTCCGTATCGCTTAAATTGAAAACCAGGTCGGAAATTTTTAATTCCAATTCATTAAGCATCGATTTACCTCTAAATAAATTACCTCAAATATCTAGGCCTGATATATACCCTGGAGTATGTATGCTTTTGAACTAATTAACTAGTTTTGAAGCTTTATATTTTTCATATTGCAGAAGTGTTGCACATCTTTAACACACTATGGTCTTGTATTAGCTTTGACCGGTGGCCCTCACGGGTACAATCAAAATGACATAACCTTTACTTTGGGTAAAATTTAGTATGTTAATATAAGTGTCTGAGCAAAACTTTAATTTGCATTTGTTTCACCTGTGTTCTTTTCTTCATTTGCGAAATTTATAATGGACATTTCTTTGACATGTAAATTGGCGACAGGTGCAAGGCGCACTGACATGAACTATCTATGGGATGGATGTGTCCTTGACAGACTATAGATAAATTATCTGAATGAGTTATTTTCTCGTTTTTAATTGAATTAAACATAGGCTACTATTTTCGCATCAAAAGAAAACGACAGCTTTGATACGTTATCGATCCTTTAAATAAATGAAACTGTACTGGCCCAACCCTGTTGTATCGGTAGTGTTGATGACTGTAAAAAACGCACCCCCATGTGTGCTGTCTGTATCTGTTGATAGCATCTAAGATTCATAAAACTGCGGGTTAAAGAAAAAAATGGAAGAGGGTAAGGTCTGGGACTTGGGTAGGTTGATGAAGGGCTTCATACCCGGATTGATCTAAACTGATGTGGTTCAAACGTGCGGCTATGTTTGTGTTCTTGGACACGCGTAAATATTTTTAAATGGATTACATGCAGTTTTCACATAACTGTTAATGGGCTTTTTGGAAGAGTCCAAGTAAGTATAATTCAGTCATTTGAGTAACGTTTAATATACAGCCCAGCACCACCTAGTTACGAAAAATACGATATTACTTACACGGAAACACTGGTGATAAATCAAATAAACTCGTTTTCAACGTAGCTGACCTGGCTGGGGAAATCTGACGCAAGTAAAGACCCCTGCTGCATGTTTGCGAAGGCGGATGAACTGTTGAGCTGTTTTTCTTTGTCACATTAGCCCAAAGACAGTTCTTGTCTGTTTAGTAAATACCAGGTAGGAGTACGTCTAATAATCGATTGCAAAACATGGGAAAGACAATTTACTCGTATTTAGGCAATGAAGTTGCGCTTTGTCAGTCTCTAAATTCCTTTGCATGTAACTTGGACTACTTAAACAGTTTTGATGTAGATTATTTAAATAAATTTTAATCCGATTTTTCAAAAACATTATTTTAGCGTAGCATTAGCATTTTTCGCATTAACTTGCCAAGATTTTTAAACAATCGTTAGAAAATATTCACATAAAAATGCTTGCATATGTTGTTCAATTAGGCCACGTTTGTTAAATTATATGGTTGTATGTCCTTATAAATTGTTTGCCATCGTTTAAATAAAGAGGGGATACTGTGGGTTTGCAGTGCTTTCTGTGGGTAGACATTCATCTTTATAATTACGTGGCGGACCTCAGAAATTTGCGAAGTATAGATTGCGAGTTCAAAAATTTTCCTAGGCAGCCGCTTTTCGTCCGGCTAGCCTAAAGGGTTACATTCTGAACCGCGTAGGGTAGAGACTTGTGCCTTTGACAGGTTTCCTGGGCTAGTAGGAGACCAGTAGTTAACGTGGATAACATATTTTCTAGAGGTTATCGAAAAGGTTGTTGTGCCTGACATATAATCTCTTTTCTTTTGGTCTTCACTCATAAATTATATCGCTTTACGACGGAATGTATCCAAGTGTCCAAGAAACGTATAAAAGCCCAGCAAGAGGCTGGCTCCGACCTGGAAGAAATTTGCCCATCACTGGAGAGGATGGCTTTATTTGGTGTTTCAGGTTAACTTGATGCATAAAATACTCTGCATGAAATCAGAGTATAAAGTTGTGATTTAGAAATTATATACGACCCACTTAACCTCGCCGTGGCTTGTGTGCAAAAGATATTCAGCCCCGGGTTTTAACGTGCAGGCTTGAAGCAAGCGATTAGTAACCGCCTCAAAACTATGGCTCCACTACGGTTGTTTTCCAAAACATTTAATTTGCTCTCGGAAAAGCAGTAATCCTGCTGCAATTTATGTAACAGTAATTATATGAAATGAAATTAGGATAACAGGTGTTACCTTGCAGTACTATATACGACCACTTTACAGTTTTCAAGGAGTCAGACAGCTAAGAGATTATCGTCATTACACAATTATGTACATTTGACGTTGTACAATTGTTTAATAGTTCTGGGTGGGGCAAATTACATTTCGACAAACAGCTTTTTCTTCCCTAAATTACATGAGCTGACATAAACAGTGCAGACCAAGAGAGATTCACTAGAGTCCAAGTAACATTCATATTATTGATACAAACTTGTCATAATTACATTAAATATTATCATTTCTCTTTCTCATTCCACATAGTGGAAACTATTTGGTACTCAGTCAATATTTAAACTCCCACAAAATGCATAATAGACTACTCAGGTGGAAATGGTTAGGCTATATAAAGCATACCCGCCTTGATGGTGTCCAGACGGTTGTTGTTGCTGTCCATGAATGCTTTTTAAAATACTGAATATGGCTAGATATCCTCCATCGGATTTCAGGCTTACTGTGTTCAAATGAGCAGGCCAAGTTCTGCAATCTTTTAGCGGATGGCGCATACAAAGGTGAATATGGCAATAGGTCAAACAGCGGTTTGCAGTGTGAAAATTCCACAACTTTTGCTATGCCTACTGAACTGTCGGTAATGTCAGTGAATGGCACTGTGAACGAAAGTGTAGTATAGTGTGGCTTTGATTGTAGGCTGCGTGTGTGACTAAAAATCGGGTTTTGATTTCCTTGCTAATAATGCGCTGACTTCACACCAAATGACATTTACGTCGTGGTATTTCCCTCTTTCCTTTGTGGGTGTGATGATTTGCCGCAATTATGCTGGTGGGAAACGAATCCCTTTAATTGCCGTGCGGTGATGCGCCGTAGGTGAGCATTTCCCTTCGTAGATAAAACGGAAACAAATCGAAGGAATACCATTAGGACACGGATCTAGTCCAGGTCAATCGAAATACATCGGCACTGCTTTACGCGCTGAACGCGTCTCTTTTTGGTGGGGGGTTGTTGGTCCGGACAGTTCAGAGTGAAAGTCATGGTGGTAAACCTTTTGGGCTTGCAGAAGGAGCAAGATTGGAAGGCGCCTTCTTCTCTGCGAACGTGCCTGGGTATGTAGAAGGAGTTGCATTGCCCATAGCAGAACCTGTTAATGATGGTGCGACTGACGCACCCTTCCTCGTGGATAGTCTGCTTTAGCGGCTGGGTCTTGCACCAGTCCCGTTTCAGGTAACGACGCTCGGTGACATGCAAGGCTTCTTGGCTTGACTCCAAAACTTCCTCTGCAGGCACGGCAGACCCTCTTCCTCTGCCCCGGGATCCGGTACCCAGTTGCGGTGGCTGTGGCTGATGCTCCGATTCGTTGGGGTTGTTTTTTTCTGGATGAGGGATGGCGCCCTGCGATCCACGATTCCCCTTGCCGTCTGCCTGGCAGGAAAGCAGCCCCGTAACGAATGCCAAAGCACAGAACGCGCGCGCAGTTCTGTTCATCCTGGGGGGAAAGAAAATAACGATGAACGTGACACATGATCTTATATGAAAATACACTTTTCATCAAGGAATGCGTTCCATTGCGCATCAAATTTAGTCACGCATTTCGTTTCTTATACGCCACTGTTTATCATATTCTACAAAACAATACTTGGAAATAGGAATGTCATGAATATTCAACCTTTACCCAAGAAGTACCTGGTTCTATTAAAATGACAGCCTGAACGCCACTTTGATTATCATTTAGGCAGATCTCTCCTGTTTTCAGTCCACAGGTTTTTAACGTTTTTGTTGAAATGGGACGTAATCGTTTCTTGTTTTGCAAAAAAAGATTTTTTTTTCTCCCGAATGCCTACTCGTGTCCCTTTCTAAAGCCGTAAAAGAGTCTTTAAACTGTACCGCACACTATAAAAACAATTGCTTTTTCCGTGTTTCTAAAGCACACGTCTGTGTAATAATGGACCATTGTAAACCAAGACATATTTTACATCCACTAAAGAAATGAGTCTTAGCATATAGAGAATAAAATATTTGCAATCGTAAAACGCTATCTAGCCGGTTCACAACGAAAGGTGAACTTCATTATCTATTCACCAGATAACACAGTCTACATGAAATATTGCTATTTGTCATAGCTAGTAGTCCAAAAATAAATTCACCAGGAGCTCGTATGTTTTGAGTTACTTTGTGGAAAACCAGCAACTTGTGGCAAACCAACAACTTTGTTTAACAGGATAGCAACTGACTAAGCTGTGATTTTGGACATTGCCTTGATTTTAAAAGCACGAATAGCTATTATTATTGTGCATACAAATGAACGTGACTGACACCTGCTTCATAAGCTAAACCATCTTACTCTGTGACTTTGTTTTTACCCACACCTATTTGGAGTTTATGTGTAAATGCCCATTTAATGAAGATAAAGCATACAAGCTACTCACCTGTCAATGAATTGATCAGAGAGAAATCAAATGTATGTAGGAAGTAGTTCTTTATTGAAAGAATCCTCAGGCAGGAATGGGCTAAACGCGTTGACCGTTGCGGAGCGGGGGCGCACGCTGCTGAGAGATTGCAGTTACTAACGATTCCATAGAAAGGGAGACTGGATTTTAGTACAAATTGCAACAGCGCCGGACTGTCTCCTTTTAAAATGTCTGCCAGCTGAGATGTGCACAACAGCTCCCTTCACGTTATTGGCTAGGCACGATGAGAGGAAAAATCAAACTATCCGCCCCTCAACACTTCCCCGAACTCACTTGAGGGAAACAGTCCATCGACTTACTTTTTTTTTGAGTCCATTGGATCGGAGGAGGGCGGGGCATGGGTGCTGGGGGGGGGGGGGTATTGTAATCCAAGTGATACAGTACCACCACATTAAACTAACCTTATTTTGCCTTAGTACGAGTCTTCTGAAGGACTTTTCATTTAAAATGTCTTTTTTATTTATTATCTTTGTTTTAATTTTACGCCTAATTTCATCTTAAAACCGATTTGACACTGGTTTAACTAGACTGGCTGCCAGTCTTTTATGTCCACTAAAGCTTTGCTCTGGCATCGTTTCCATCGAATAAAATACAGAAGTGTGGCGACATAATATTTTCACAACACTAATATTAATTTTATGCTATTTTACATGTTGTTTAATACATTTTACGAGTATAAAAGGATAAACCGCTTTATTTAAAAAGTTATTTGCATATATATTTTTATATTTATGATAATAATTGTTAACGTTCATTCGTGTCCATATGAGCTTCCTCTGGATACATTTCCTCTCACAGTTAAAAAAAATTAGAGTAGCTGAATCTAACTGTTTCTAATATCCAGTGATAATTTGCAAGCTCGTGCTTTGCATGCGAGGGACGGGCATCCCATTCAGGGTGATCCCATGCTTTGTGTCGTGTTCTTCCTTCATCCCAACCCTGTGACGGATGGTGGTATGGACAGGGGAGTCGGAGGGGCAAGGAAACCCAGGCAGATTCAGGGGGTCCAGCACTTTCACATATGATTTGAATGCGTAAGGTTATATGTAAAATTAGGCGAGGGGCAGGTGACATTTTGTCAGGGTATAATTTCTAGGTATGCTCCTAGGTATGGAAGACGGATTGATGGATGTTTTACGACGGAGGAATGATGCCATACATACGTGAATTATTATTTTATTTAATGTGTATAAAATATTTATTAGTGCGGGGCAGCGTGTGGCTTAGTGGGCTACGGCTGAATAGAAAGTCGCCGGTTCGAGCACTGCCTCTGCAAATCTGCGGGTCCTTGAGCAAAATCCTTCATTCGTAGCTCCCTGGGCGCTGTAATGGGTGGCCGCGCTTCGTAGCAGTCTTGCTCGTGCGCTGCTAATAATAAGGTCATATAATAATCGATACTTGATTGAAATTCTCTTTACGTTTCCCCCAGTTCCCACCTACAGAGCGCAAGCTGGGGGAAAAGATAATTTCAATAAAGTATCAATTATTATTAACATAATTATTACACTAGCTTATTATTATTATTATTATTATTATTATTATTATAGCAGCATATTAAATGACTGACGGTTGGCACAGTAATAAACCGCTTCCCTATTTATTTCTTTACTCACTCAGATTGTTTTAATTCATGCAACTGGACCGAGTAACCTAAAACAGAAACTACATTTGATAAATCCATTTGTATAAAGATCCCCGGTGAAAAATACATCTGGTCATTCTTGTTAAAAGCAACATGCCAAGAATAATTTACATCTCTCAGAATCGCAAGTGCAGTTTCAAACCGAAATTTATTTCCCAAATTTTATTTCAGGTGCTTTATCTTTATCTTGTGTGAGGCATTGGCGTCATAAATTCTTTATTTGGTTTATTATTTAATATACGTTTTAGAAGCGTTATGGTCCGTATCTGAACTGATGCTGAAAAAGGGGGCGCAACAGTTTTAAAATCTTGTAATAATAATACGTAAACGTGGTCCATCTAATTATGCAGTACCCAGATAGTGTGATATATTTACTGTAATTCATTTAACGTAACTGGTTCGGACATCATAATAAGCAAATTGGTCAGAATTAATATTATTTTACGGTATCTTATGGTATAAGAACATATACATTTTGACGACATTTGTTTTAATGTCAAGAATTGCGGCCATATAAATAAATCTATATGTAAAATGCCGAAATTTCCAGGATATTTCTAGGATGGGACTGTCAAGTACCATAATGAGAATAAACATGATCATAGAACAATGTTTTTTTCTTGTTTTCGGGTATTCGCCGTGTTGGGTACGTTTTACGTTTCTTTTGGGCTTCGTCTTTATTTTAAATAATATTAACCATAAAAAAATTTAATGTTCGTAATAATTCTCGTTCCCTTTGTTCTTCTCTATTAATTAATAAACGTGTTGGTTAAGAGGAACAGAGGAACGGGTATGGTATTGGTAATCGGATCATGTTTTCAATGAACCCCATATTTGCCATTTTCCCTCTTACCTCGCCCCTCAAGACCCAGCAGTATTCGAAATGTTCCCATGTGTTAAACATATGGCGCGTGGTGTATTCCCTAGACTGAGATAGTCGCCTCTAACGTAACTTTAAATACTGCCAAGGCTCTGCCATCGACAAGTTACCGTCGATATTCTCCTCATACTGCGGAAGACGCCAAAAACAGACCGCAATGCACAGCAAGACATGTATTTTTCCATTGTATTTACCATAAGCCACGATGTACACAGATACATATATGATGAGGTACTTGAAGTGCGATTATGTGGATAGTAAGCGTTACAAAGTACATGTTTCAGCCTTAAACACTGTCTAAGATGGCATCAGCGTTTGGGGAAAAAAGGTTGATATCACAGCAATGTCTTATTAGTAATGGGGTCAAGTGAATCATATATTTTCAAAGGAAAATAAGATCCAGAAACCATCAACAGTACATTCTAAACAGCATCTCACCAATTGCATGTCCAAAATCATGATAATAACAATAATAATAATAATTCAAATTTGGGTATTTACAGTAAATCAAAACGAGTGCAAGTCTAAATCACAATTAAGTTGTAATTATACTGATACTTCTGGCTAACACACTGTTCGCAATCAAATTGAATTGAGTCATCCAATAATGCCTTTTAACCATCCGTTTAACCATTACAAGGGTAGTGTGATGTCTGGGAGTTCAGCTGAGCTCCCTGTTTCACATTTTGTCCGGACTGGTGACAGTTGGTTCCACCTCATCCTCAGGGAAATGGGGCACAGATTTTTTGGCCACCACATTGTCCAGCCTCTGTCCCATCAAGAAGGGATTGACACTCTGGAACAAATATAAAACAATAGAAAGAACAACATCAGTTCTGATGATCGTTTTTTTGTTGTTGTTGTTGTTGGGGGGTGGGGGATGGTGGGTTATAGGGCACGAGGATCCCTAAACCAAAATGAGTTTGCCTCTTTTAAACATATGATTTGATGTTTGATTTGTAATTATAATCCCACAACTTTTAGAACTGTGTCTACATACCTGTATATATTTATACATAAAATCCCTTTCTGCATACAAGGGGGCAGCACATAGCTGGGACAGGGAATGAGTTTACGGCTGCTGGTTTTAAATGTTAGCACACGCATCCACATGAAAGCGGCCTGCTTTGGGGAGCATGGCTAGAAAGTGGCCTGCTTTGGGGGGCATGGCTAGAAAGTGGCCTGCTTTGGGGGGCATGGCTAGAAAGTGGCCTGCTTTGGGGGGCATGGCTAGAAAGCAGCCTGCTTTGGGGAGCACAGCTAGAAAGCGGCCTGCTTTGGGGAGCACGGCTAGAAAGCGGCCTGCTTTGGGGAGCACAGCTAGAAAGCGGCCTGCTTTGTGGAGCACGGCTAGAAAGCGGCTTGCTTTGGGAAGCATGGCTAGCACCTCCAGCCTGTTATTACTAGGAGGAGGATGGTGTTTCTTCTAGGGAGGGGAGACAACAAAGGCAAAAGTACCCTCTTTCTTCTCTTTGGTCCACCCTTCAATTTCTCAAACAAGAGCTCCTTGTTCTGAAAGAGATTAACAACAAGTGCTATCACAAAAGATGTGTATTTAAACAGCCTGTGTGCTTCATGTTGATGAATATTAGAAACATAAGGTGCCCAAAAAACTGTAGGTGACCAGCATGGTATGTGTGATGATATATCTGGATTGTGATAACAGAAAAGGGAGAAGCAACTCAACATTTCATGCACAGCCCCTAGTGGACAGAGCAAGCTACTGCATGTTAGCTGCATTAATGAGGGTCCTGATGACAATCATTAATATCCACCTCCACCTGTGAGAAGAACACAGTCATTCTGTTATAGGTAAGTCCAAGGAAGGACACAAAGCCCCTGTCCCCACGCACTCACCCACTTGGCCAGCTGCGGGTATGGGTGCGCAGAATCAAACAAGTGTTGGCGCTGCTGGAACTCCCTGTTAAACTTGGCCGTGTTGGGAAAGTTCTCCAGGCAATCATCTGACTCTGGGGACAACCCATCATAGCACAGACTGAACAACATGACAAAAGCCAAAACATTGTCCTTTTGCAATGATGGCGTGCAGAGTCCAGTGCCCTCACATGTTAATTCTGTGGGGGGTCCAAATTCAGTGGATCAAAGCAAATTATAGTCATCTTTTGCAGTATTAAGTAAAACCATGACTTCATTAGATTAATTATTTTATTGTTTAATTTCTTTTTATCTAAAACAATCAACAGTCTTATGCTCAGAGCTATATCCTTTACTGGAGTAAAGCGCCAGTTTCAAGGTCCAAGTTCAAAGTTCTTCCAGGTCTTTGCAACCTTTGTAACACATTACTGTAGCCAAACTATAAACAGCAGGGGAACGGAGAAAGGGAGACACTACCAAAAGCTTCTCCTTTATATCTCAGGGAGGGGGTGAACCTGGCAGGTGGTATAGGACTGAGCTCTGACTGGACTGCAGGGGAGGAGATCACGACGGGGTGCACTTCTCCGATTTGTTCGGGCTGAGCTAAAAGTGGCAGGACTTGGGCTGCATGCCAAGCACCTTCCGTGACCCAAAATGACTTATTGACGTGTATGAAAAATTAATGGCGGGGGGCTTACAAGGTCCTCCTGTAAGGCACACAAGCTCGCCGGCTGGGAAACACAAGAGAGAGGTGCTCTGAGAAAAGCAAACCCTAACTTTACTTTCTTGCGAATACATAATTGTATACATAAATAAAAGGAGGGACAGAGGGACCATGGGACCAGGTGACCCCCCCCCACACACACACACAACCTGCTCTTCAGAACTCATATTTAAAGTAACCTGCTGGTGCTTAAAAAGGGTGCATTTCTTCAGCTCAAAATGAAGGCCAAATTCAGAGGGGGCCTTTGTAAAAGGATGCGCTGTGCTGAAGGTAAACACACCGCCGTGTGGGATGCCTTATTGACTTCCTGTTGGTGTGCCCATGCAGCTTCACCAAAGGCCACTCACAAACTTCTCACTTTCAGGAAGGAGCCTTGAGGCCTATTCAGGCCTCGCAGGTCTGTCCGAAGCGAGGGGAAAAGCTCTGCACCAGTTAATGATAACAGCGGCAGTCTCGCTGCCTGCCTGTGGCCAGTCTCTATGGGAAGGTATGCCGCGCAGTGACATTTTTATGATGCCATTTAATGGCCATCGGAGAACATCCTCTTGCACAGGCATTAAGAGGAGACCTAAACATTTCAGGAAGTATCACTCAAATAATGAAGAGGTAGGAACAAAAACAGGTAAATGAATGAAAGAATCAATGTTTTGTGGTTTTTACTGAACAAAGGTGCTTAATTATTTACTACTTAATAAAGCAATGGTATGGTGAATGGTGATTACAGGGTCACATGTACAATATAAACCATAGTTGAACCAACTTAGTTAAAGGTGTGACAAACAGAGGTTCATCATTTTTGTAGCGTACAGAACTTAAAGGCAGGAGGAAGCTTCCCATGTCTAGAATGTGTGTTTCAATACCAGGTTATCACATTAAGACACACCTACCTGTCTTGCCCAAAGGACAAGGATTTGGAGGGTCCGGATAGCCCTCATCCTCGCTGAAGTCCTTAGGGACATTGTCCCCTGTTAGCTCTGCAACTATGTTGGGAATGTTTCCATAAGGTCCCAAGTGCTGGAGCCCCTCATGAGCACCACCTAATGGAGAACAGGATTACTGGGATTTCTAGGGATTTTTAAATGGAAAATAAATGTATTTCAACATTCAGACATTTTCATAATATGCTGAAATTGTCTGAATATTCAGACATTTTAATATGCTGAAATTGAACATAAGTTACCAAAGCCAAGGTTATGAAAGAAATCCAGAGATAATAGTTCAAAAAGCTTTTGGATCTAACTATCCATTCAAAGTCTATTCTCTGGCCTGTGAAAATGTGCCAGATGACTCAGTTGCAAGTGAGTTCCTTGAACTGAACCTAATACAAAGGAAAGGTAGAAAATATCAGGCTGTTTAAAGGCCAATGTACAACTCATGTTCAAGTTCAAGCTGGAAAATATCATACACTAGGTTTATACTTTTTTGAACAAAATAAGTACATTCTTCCAGAGTATAAACTAACCTTAGACTCATTAATAATTTCTAATTTGTTTCCACTGGTGTGTGCTAGTACATAAACCGCGATTGAATTTAACAAAAGCTTATGGCTTCTGAAGTCTTAAAAACACTAAAGGACCAGTTACCTGTAACAAAAAGAATATCATTAATATGACTCAGATTTTAGGTAGTAACTATTTTCCTCTGGCGCTCTCTTGTGGAATATCATAGTTACTGCAGTAATTCTGAGGTCACTCATTAACAGAAGGTTGTCCATTTCAGACATAATTACTGAGCTAAATGCGCAGTTAGTTATTTTTCCCTGAAACCAACACAACAGAAGAGTGCAATTCATCTGTGAAATGAAATGACTGTGGTATCTCTTCTCACTGTGTAAGGGTTAACTACAGAAATGCTTGAAGTGTCATTGTTCAGGATGACAATCTATGACGCTGATTCGGTCTATAGCTAGTGGTCCACAGGAATTCTTGCAGTGTCAGTTCTTATGCTTCAGATCTAGACGGTGCTCCACTCCATTAGGCAGCGCAGCCAGTACACTGTGAATGACTTCATCCTGCCAGCACCAATGCAGGTCATGTGACCTCCCTGCAGTCACAGACACTGGCGACCCCTGGCTGCCAGACGTTGAAAATGGGACTTTTCCCAAACTGGCCTATTTGGTTACTGCTTATTTCGGAGATTCTCAGTTTAGCCTTGTCACATGCTGCAGATGCAAATGGGAGCTTTGTCATCTTGCCAGTCTGTCCCAAGATGCCTTGAGCCAAGCACCAACACAGGGATCTAGTCAGTGAAGAGGGGGTATTGGGTTCAAAGAGTTACCTCAGTTTGCACCCCCCTCCCCCTCACCAAGGAAAATCCATGCAGGGATTACAGGGGTGAGAATGCCACTGGGTAAGACAATCTGAAAGAATTCTCTGTATATTATTATGTTTTATATTGCTGTATTTTCTTATGAAAAGGCCATTTAAAACAGCAGGCTTTCCAAAGAAAGGTCAGCAGTAAAAGGGTCTGACTGTTGCGTAACTAATCCTTCAGAGCAGCGAACAGATGGACTTTTGCGCAATTATGATCTGGGAGCCAGTGTGTGGCATTGCTTATTATCCATTAGCTGTTAGCATTCCATTCCAGATGATAGTTAAAACATTTGTTATTTTCCACAAACCTTTATTTCGTTTATGAGGCTCTATAACATGACTTTGCCTGTACTGGATGTGACCTACATTCGTTCTTTCTCAATGTAGGGTAGTATAGTGGCTAGCAGTGTCGCTTAACACTACCAGGCTTAAGGATTCAATTCACAACTCCATTGTGTGTGTGGAATTTGCAGGTTTATAACACTATCTGGTTCTTTATAAAAACCCAATTTATTTATTTTTACAGTACATAAAGCAAATGGTGACCACCTTGGATGCTTTGTGGTCCAACGATGTTAGTAGCCTGGTGAGCAGGATATTCCACCCTGGGACGTGCGATGCCCAGCTCCTCGATAATGCCGTGCAGCAGACGCTGGAGATCAGCCTCCGATACCTGGTCCACCGCGCGGGTGCTGCGGCCGGAAGTGAACGCCGCGCAGCACAGCAGCGCGCCCAGTACGACTGTGTGCACCGGCCTGGCAGAGGAAGCCATCGCTGCCTTAACCTGTAAATCATTAATTAGATTCGTTCATAAAACAGATCTCACCGAGTAAGAATTTATTACCCACTCATTTATAGCTTTTAGCGTCGGAAATCGTATTTTGCCAATAGTTTAAAGGACATTTAAATTTATTTTTATATTTCTTATTTAAAGCTCGTTTCGTTAACTCAGTTTTATACCTTTAGGATAATCTTTTCTTTTCCAAATTATAATAAATTAGATATTCCTGAACGCTACTCCACAGTAATTACGTAGCTACTATGTTATTGATAGTCGGTGAACGCAATTGCAGAATGGACATATGGATAATTTTACTTGCATACAAAATAGATCATTATATTGTATAAAGTACGACCAAGATTTTCATGCATTGCTTATTAATTTTTGATTTGTAACGCTCGTTTTATTACGGTACACATTTCACAAAAACGCAACATTTCAGTATGATGATCGAAGTTAAAACGAAAACCTGGAAAATTCTAAGGTTCGAAGCCGCAATTATATGCGTCACTGGTTTTCCTATATAACGTTGATTACGCTGTCCTATGCAGATTCATATAGTAAGCACTACATTCCGGAGAAAAACGGAATTCGTTTCCACAGTTCCCAGAAAAATTAGATCGTTTTGTTCCGATGCTCATATTAACAACGGGAAAAATATTTATAAAGGATGGGTGATGTTTCCTTACCGTTTAAGAGAAGCTGGCAGGCAGCACAGACGGTCTGTTCTATTGCGATTGCCTCCTGGCTGCGCTCTTAATATATGCGGTTACCACGGCAGCCTAGCTACACCATACGGCCTTAACATCCTACGGCGGCCTGTTCCGAGCATCGATCTTAACACAATCTATTAATCATGATCGCTGTTGTCGGTTTATAGACCACAACGCAGTTCGTGGAGATATTGTTCTGCGTGTTTGCTGTGAACTCTTTTAAACCATCTTTTCATACAGAAACAAAACAACCCATGTTTTGCTTCCGTAAGTCAGCAGTGTGTGTGTTTGTGTGTATAAAGGATAGCATGGCCGTGTCCAGTTAAGATCAAATCAGTC
The DNA here is from genome assembly GCA_026784285.1 of Stomatorhinus walkeri. Classification (NCBI taxonomy): domain Eukaryota; kingdom Metazoa; phylum Chordata; class Actinopteri; order Osteoglossiformes; family Mormyridae; genus Stomatorhinus; species Stomatorhinus walkeri. Next base: position 109,042 of record JAODUD010000026.1, on the reverse strand, counting down.
AAATTTTATAGTATTTATTGGATGTTAAATTTCAATTCTTTGCATAATCGTCAGGTTGTACGCAAAATTTCACTGTAAACACTCCTTGAAAATATTTGAAACAGGACGCGTAAACTTATTCAAACCAACTCTTTTTTTTTTTAAGTAAATTACAGTAAAGGCCCAAAACGAAGCAAATTCTAATTCTTTTAAAAATGATAAATGCTAATCTTAAGATTCAGTAAAACTATAAAGTTTATAAAAATGTAGATATAAATAAGACTAAGGCACCAACCTCACACACCAACCCATGTCTTACACTCAAAATGAATCACCATCGGCCAATCAGAAGTCACGATAGATGCTCACGTCACAAACTCAGGCAAAAATCAGAGTACTATACAGCAATAAATCACTATTCTGTCAATTACCGACCCATCACATAATTTAAGTTTTGTAAACAAAGGAGAAAATGTTTTCTGTTCAGTTTTAACAAATAGCCTAGATTGCACATATAGCAATAATTAAAGCATAGCAAACAATAGGGTCAGAGGTCAATGGGCTTCATGGCTGAGAGAAGCCTGCCTTCACTGAGGGGGTTTCTCGGTGAGCCTCTGTAGCAACATTTGTCATTTTCATACACCTCATGCAAAATAATCTTCGGTGGATTCACAGGACGAGAGGCAGTGTTACTTTTGAGCGGCGGGAATGGCTCGCTTTTGGCCTTTTGCTGTACCCTGTTAGTGACATCGTCGAGGGCGCTGCCACCACCTTGCCACCTACTGGTAGAGAGCCTCCTTGGGGCAACTTTAGGACGCGGTTTGGCTTGCTTCTCTACGTGCGCTTCACTGACCCGCCGCTTTGTTACAGATAGGCCGCTCTCCAGGCTGATGCACTTCCTGACAGGACTCTCGGGAACCTGGACGCATGTTGTGCCTATGAGCAGAGTGTTGATCCGCCTGACAGACTGGCGGACAGGGGTGCGCTGAAACTTGAGGGGGGGTCGGACTGCTTTGGTCTTGGGGGAATTCAGGGTGAGGGTATTGAACCGTTGGATGTGGTCAGCCACCCGCAAATGGCGTGCTTCTTTAGGACCCGGCGAGTTTTCAGACTTTAAATGGTACACCTTAGCAGTGGGCAGCTGCATGGGTGTGTGGGTGCCAAGTATGGAAAGACCAGGGCTGTTCAGCTTGGGCACTTGCGGTTCTATTCTGTAGGATACTGACGGGCCATTACCATGGATGACCTCAACCGACCCACAGTCGTTCTCCTGATCAACCTCTCCACCTATGTCACCCTTCCCCCCTGACTGGAATACAGATTCCTCTTTGTCAAGAGGACTCTCTGATGGTCCAAGCTCAAACAGGGTGGAGTCAATATGTAAAGGAGTCAGAGGAGTTAATTCTAGCTCACTAATGGTCACATTTTGTTCATCAGTAACTACCTTCTTTGCAGTCGGACTGCAACAGCTTTGTTTGCTCTCCTGAGAATCTGTAGACGTGGGCTTTGTCTCCTCAGCTTGCATTACCAGCTCCTTCCCCGAGAGGGCGCTACAGTCTATAAGCGAACGCTGGTTGCTGCCAGACTCTGCGAATGCCTTCTTGATCGGAAGTACCACGGGCCCAGTCTTAGTATTGCCCCCCACGAAAGAGGAGCAAACATCCTCAGATAAGTTTCCGACAGCCGGGAGTTTGGTGGTAGCCAGAGTGGGCTCTGAGCAGCTGCCATTCTCATGGCACGTTCCCACGGGGGTGTCTGAAAGAGAGACACTGCTAAAGGCCCGGGACACAGCAGGGCTACCCAAGTCCCAAGACGTTTGCTGTCCAGCCACAGCACGCTGTGGGCTCAGCAGGTTGTCTTCAGACTTGCTTATTTGCTTGGAACCTGCAAGACAGAATAGTTGATAGCAAACACACCCCCCTTACAGCTTGGTATTAATTTTACAACCAGGGGAGGCAGGAAACAGGAGTATTCACTTACGTTTTGAGGGCCTCCTGCCGTGTAAAGCAGCAGTACTGAAAGGCGTATCTTTGGCGAACTGAAAGCTGCTGGTGCTTTCTTGAGTGGCAAGCCGCCAGCCAATGGTCTCAGATGCCTTTGGCCCCAGGAGAGAATGTGAAATGACATTCTGTTGAAATAAAGGCGTCTCTTTTTTACTAGGATTGAAGATACACAAGTGCTTGTGTGTCCTCTTTGGCTTGTAGAAGATGCCAAAAAGAAGAATACTAGAGAAAAAATGCTGCTAGTCAAAAGATATTGGTTATAATTTTATTATTTATTAAATATACATTTGAGTATAATGCGTTTTAAAAAAGCCATTTCACAAAAATGTTACAAGATATTAAGAAACCACACAACAGGTTTCACATTGCATTAAAGTGCCAAGACCTATTCTATGTTAACAGATTCTTTTCATGTTAATAACACACACCTTCCCATCAGTTAAGGAGTATGAACATACATACA